>CM076578.1:566607348-566929935 GCA_034641835.2 Pinus albicaulis
GGAAGACTAGTGTAAATGTATTAGTTAACTTTATAAAAATAGTGTACCAGGCCTCCTAATGATGACAGTGTTGTTGTAAATTACAGAAGCAACGAAAAGCACTTCATTGTAGAAGAAATATAGTCCATAGTGTTGATGATGATGATGCAAGTTGCAAAATATTACAATGGTATCACACTAAGGAACACCATATTTATTGTTCCTGCCTATTTCAATGATGCCCAAAGGAAGGCCGCCAATGATGCTGGCACAATTGCTCATTTAATGTTGAGGGAAATTATTATTGAGTACACTATTATTTTTGTTGCCTATGATTTTGACAAGAAGGCTAAAAGTATGGTTGAGAAAAAAAAAGAACATATTGAAATTTGACTATTCACGAGCATTTTTGAAGTGAAAATCCTCAAGAACTAAACAATTATTACTACTATAATAATCTCATAGATTAAATTTCTCAATCAACCTTTCTGAAAACTAGCCCATCTCAAGTTTCATCGACTAGTAGCAGAGCAGATAATCAAGAGAAAAGCATATGTGTACAAAAGGATGGTTTTGTGTTTGGGGCCTTATTCTATCTTTAGTGTGAAACTTCTAATTTTATTTCCTAGAAAAGGTTGTTAATGTTCAATTTATACCACAGAGAGAGGGCCATGTGCATTGAAATAAAATAGATACTAGCGAGGTCCTGAATATTTCCTCAATTGATGACTAGTCTTATGGATGTATCCTTGGAAGGTTTGCAGGTTGTGTCATTGGTCCAAGCGTTTAAAAAAAAAATATTGTATTACATAATGAGTTTGTATTTGAAAACCTTCATAGGAAAGGAATTGCACCTTGGAGGATGCTTTCAGGTTCACGTTGAATGTCCCTTGAAGGCCACCAAGGTGCTTTTGAGGTCATCCTTGGATGAGGGGTCATACCCCTTAATCTATTGTGTGCCATTTTGAAGGTTACATGGCAGATTTGAAGAATGATTGAATTATTCTTGCATATTGAAGGACCTCTGGAGACAAGATATTGCAAGAAAAAAATGCTTCCCCCTCTTTAATTTGAGATGGCTCACTTTTGTAGGCTTGTGCTCCTTAGAATTTTTACAAGTGACATGAATGGAACTTAACATTTGTAATTTAAATTAAGTGATGCTGAGAAGGCTCCTTTTCCCACTCCTTAGGCTAGATTAGGGGTATTTAGCCTTAAAAATGAATATTTTAATGTAAGCGAAGTTGAGCATCTCCTCTATTATTATTGTTATTATTATTATCCAATTTTAATGTCACAACCAAGACACACTAAATTGGTGTATGAGACCCCCTTTTTTGTGGGACAATAGACTCACCTCCGCTCAGCAATTTGACTGCTAAGTGTATGAAGGCATACATACTCTACCCTACTCTATAAATAGAGATGAATTTCCTCACACTTTCGCATGGTATGGATCTAGGGGGAAAATCTCTTAGCAAGTTTAAAATCTCTACAATTTTTTCTCTTCTATAATTTGGCTATGGATGGATGAGTTGAGCAACCTCTTGGGGGTTTTGTTGATATGTATTTTGATATCTTTTCATGGATGGTTATGGAGAAGCTTGGATTAATGTATGAAATAAGGAAGTTTAAATTATTTTATCTTGGTCTTACATTTTATTATATGGTTGAATCATGTATCCAACATCCTAGCTTTGAATTTGCTTCATGATCCCTGTTAAACTAACTCTTATTCCAAGTTTTTGAGGAAGTAGCATGCTAATATCTTCACTTAATCACTTTTTGGATATTGATAACCTTGATTCAAACCCTAGGACAAGTAAGTTAACTTACAATGGTACTTTTTAATCTTATATCTACTCCAATATTTTCAACTTTGTTGTTCCTTGACCCCATATGCATCAAAAATATACTAGGAAGCTAAGGCACTGATTTTCTATCCTCCGTCACCTTTTTATATCCCTTTAAATAATTTTACGATGGTTTCTTCTACAATATCATTCACCAATCCCTTAATTGTGTGTGTCTAGGGAGTTTCCCTTTCATATCAAACCTTTAAACCACTAAAACCCTGACAATCATACCCTATAGAGTAACCCCTTCAACCATATGAGAGCTATCTGGAAGAGACAAGGGTTGGTGAGGTGATAGTAGCCCCCATTAAGGTGTACCCCTTTCACTTGAACTCTTGAACTTTATCTGAAGAGTTGAAATAATTTTCTCTAACATTTCCCACAAGTTCCTCAATTTCGTGTTATGAAAGTAATTAAACAATAAAAAGGAACAAGAGTGAGACGAATCCTCCCATAGGTTCCTACAAAAGGGACTATGGGGGGTGCAATATGGGGTATCAATGATAAACCACCCTGAATATTCCAATGAAATGGTTTGTCACAACAAACTATTTCCTGACGAAACCTTTTACCATTTAATTTATTCCCTTAGATACCAAATTTATTATCACTAGCTTACAACTTATGTTCTTGAAAATAACAAAAATACAAAAATGAAATAACAAGAAAATGAACACACCATCCACACAATTGAACATAAGAGGTATATTGGGAAACCAAATATAGGAGAGAACCCATTTATAAGGTGATGGTTATACTTTGCTTTATTTTCTTTAATTATGAAAATGCAAATGTAAAGAAAGGAGCACTTATTATGGAATTGTTGTTAGTTTTTTATGGATATGGTAGCATCAGACAAGTGTCATAGCTTCTAAGGTGTCAAAGACGCTAAGGAACATTAGATCTCCAAAACCCATAAAAGGTTTCAAAAGACAAAACTTAGAACCCTCTCAATTAAATTAATTGATCAATAATTAAAAAGTTCTTAAGTATAACTTGGAAAATTGATTAACTAATGGGTATTAATTGAGGAAATGAATTTTTCTCTAGAGACTTCCGTAAAAGCAACTTGAAAAAGTCTAAGAAGATCTGAGCCATTGACCATAATTAGATCTTAGTCGTTGATGCTCCAGCGATATATTATAAGAGCAGGTCGAAGTGATTTGAGAAGACACATCGAGCAAGGAAATACAAATTACCCAAGTCATAGTATTCAGCAAGGTGCATTTTGAACCAAGAGAGAGATAGTAGCAGAGGTTTGTTGCAGTGAGAATTTCTAGAGCAATCCTTAGAAGGTTTTGTAGTTTTCTACAGGAGGAAAGGGAGGCTGAATTTATTTGCAGAGGAGGTCATACAAAGTAATGTGAGTTTCCTAATTTTCTAGTGCATGTTGCCAAAAGGAGGTTAGATTCAATTTCTAGAGGTTGGATGTAGTCTCGAGAGGAAGAGAAGGTTATTTCTAGAGGTAGAGAGAGGCAAGAAAACTCACTTGGAGGCATTTTCCAGGTTGTATGAATTTTCCTTCATCTAGTAGTGTGCATTTCAGGAAGCTAGTGCATGTGCCAAGAGGAAGTGCGAGCAGGCTAGAGGAGGTTGAGTTGATTTGCAAGGGAGATCTCTAGTATTTTATAATTGAGGTAAATTTCCAGAGGATTGCCATTTGGGCATCCAAATTAAATTCTCTATTTCGATACATAATTAAAAAACCCTGCATCTACTGCATTAGTTTTTCCAAGGAATTTTTTCCAAAAAAGATGGTGTCATTTTTATTTTGTGTGCATCTATTTCTCAGTGCCAATTTTATATTTCTGCAATGCATTTTGATTGTGAATAATTTTAGTGCTCATTATTCACTACATTCCATAATAATAATTACAGAAGATAGATAAACTATACATAAATGTCTTTCAGATTAATCACATCATAATGATTAATCTAAAAGAAATTTATCTATATTATGATGTGATTAATCTGAAATACATTTATCTACATTATGGATCACAAAAGTCTTAGATCTAAGATAGAGAAACTGTTAAATTTTGGGGAATAATATCTAGTTGTTGTAGTTCAAGGAATTTTCACATGGAATCAAAGCATAAGATCATATGAGAGAGGCTCTAGGGAAAGGAAGCAATTTTTGTGCAGCTTCAGAGGGACATATGAAGCACTGGGTTCTAGATCTACATAGGCCAAGTCAGGGGTTCGAATTGCAGAGTGGAAAAAAATCGATTTCCATTTTAGGTAAAGGAAAAGTTTGACTTTTTCTCATATCTGAAGAAGTAGGCAGAAGGATTTCCAAAGAGGGTTTTCGGTGAGCAGATCAGTTGATTCATGATACAGGGGCATTAGATTCTAGCCAGCAATGTGAAAGCTTGTTCACATGTTGTGGCTAGCTGAGTTAAAATTCATTCACTAATGAGTGAAAGTGAAATGTTTAATGGGAGGATTTAATTCCTCAAACAATTTAATATTATTATTTTTGTAATAAATTAGGAGAGTATTTAGAGATAAGTAGTTTGAATAGGTGTGAGCTTGTTGAGAATATCTAGGCTACAGTTGATAGATTTTAGGAAGATATTTGGGCAAGTAGGATTTTGTCTCAATTTAGGAAATTTGATCCTAAATTGAGGAGTTCTTTGTTTGTAATAAAACTATAAAATAGAATCTTTGTAATGGAGAAAAGTGGAGTTGGCCGTGAGGAATTATTGTGAGGATTGGAATTAATAAAGATTGCAAAGTCTGAATTATTGTTTCATACTGGCAATCCCCGGAGATCTTTATCTTTGAAATTTTATTGGGTTTGACATTTTTGTATAAAAGATTGAGGTTAATCGAACTACTTTGGTCGCTATTAGAAGAAGAGAGTTCGATTCCTTTCAAAATTCTTGGTTTATATGCTCCAGTCTTGAATTAATTGCAACGCATTCTTTGTATGAGCTCTGTGTTTATCCATTGTTTATTATTACAAATCATATCAGGTTGAGTAATACGCTCTTATTTGTTGAAAGAATTCTATTTATATCAGATATCAATTCTGATGTTAAATAGAGTTTGCATAAAGGGTTATTGAGGTTCGATTTGAAGAAATCGACACTGATTTTGGTTTTTACATTTGCCAAACAAGAATTGATGATGTATGAGGGACGCAGTGAGCTAAATCTCTGAATTTTGAAGATGTATTGGAATATATGTTTGTTGGAATCAATTCCTTTCAAGAGAAGTTCATAAATTAGTGGCACCGATTGAGAAACTCTGTTTGATTAAAATGCTGCTGATGAATTAAATACAGTGAAGTGATTTCTATTCCATTGCAAATTGAATTCGATTTCAGCATAGAGAGAGCATTAATAAGTCGATGTAGAGAAGCCGATTTCAAGCTTTGATGTAGAAAACCAAGTGTTAGAAAAGAGCGTTAAATTTCTGGGTTGAATCAATTTAAAAGTCTGTGTAATTCAACTTCAAAGCAATCAATTTCCAGTTTTGAAGTAGAAGTTTGAAGATCTGAGCCAGCGCTGGAAATTTAATGCGTTGGAAACTTCAGGTATGAGCTAGCATTGTTTTTATTAATTAAATGAATACGTTGGAGAATTTATGAACCAGCGCTGTTTGAAATGGAGATTGGTTTATAAAAAAACTCGATGTGTGGGCTGAGTGAAAGCGTAGACCAGGTGTTTATGCTAGAGATTTAGTAGTTTTTAAATATCTGATTTAAATAATTGGCTATTCATTCCAAAGGATTTGAAGATTGGGTTAAACCATTATTATTTTTTATGCTATATTCAATATCAAAAATGGTTATAAGAGATTGATTTAAAAGAGCTCTTAAAATGATTTAGAAGCACTTTATTTAAGGCCAAAGATCATATTGTAGAAATTTTATATAATTTTGGTAGATTTCATTAATCAAATTTGTCAAATTTGATGAATGAAAATGAAATTGAAGAATTGAATCCAACTCCTCCTGAGTTACAAACCATTGTTGATAAATTTGAAAGGCTCTCCTTAATGCCTGAACCATCACCGCCATCATTAGTGGTATCAGAGCCAACTTCAAAGCATTTGCCAGAGATTGAGCAGACTTTCCAGAGTCAGAAGAAGAAATCCAGCATGGCTGTCCAAATTGGTAGAGGTGCTGCTGGTAGAAGAAGAGGTAGGCCAGTTGCTAATGCAGAAGTATTGGAGACTATGCAGCAGATCCAAGCCAAATTGGAAGCAATTGAAGTAGGACAACCAAGGGATCCTGAAGATGTCAGTGAACCTGAAGCTGAAGAAGAAGGAGGAGATGTTGAGGTTACTCATGAGATGAGATTCTTTAAGACAGTTTTAGGATCTACATCCAAGCCTAGACTTGAAGTATCAGATTTTGCAGGAGGATTGAATCCAGAAGAGTTGATAGACTGGATCAATGAGATGAATAAATGCTTTGATTATGAAGATATGGCTGAAGACAAGAGAGTCAAATTTGTAGTCATAAGTTTAAAGGGACATGCAGCACTTTGGTGGAATGGAGTGCAAGCAGAGAGAAGGAGAGCTGGCAAACAACCAATCAAAAGTTGGAGCAGAATGGTGGCCAAACTGAAAGGTAAATTCTTGCCTAGTGATTATCATCTTACATTGTTTAGACAAATGCAGAATCTTAGACAAAGACTAATGACTGTGAAAGAGTACACAGAAGAATTCTACAGAGTGAGTATAAGAGCTGGATAGATCTAGGACACAAAAGAGAAGATTTCCATGTAAATGGTCTCAGATTGGAGATCCAAGATGAAATTAGTATTTTGTCTACTAAGTCAGTTGAAGAGGCTTATCAAATGGCCTTGAAAGCTGAAGAGAAACTGCTGAGAAAGCAGTCTGCCAAAGGAAGAGGTAATTTCTGAGGAAAGGGAAGTCAAGGTGGTAGAGGGATATCTACAACACCAAAGGATGGAGCTAGCAGCAGCTCACCTCAGCATGCACACACAGATGGTGATGCAAGTGGCAGAAGAAATTCCCATAGAGGAAGAGGAGGCAGAAGCAGAGGAACAGAGGTAAGATGTTACCGATGTAACAAATTGGGACATAGAGCCTTTGAGTGCCCAGAGGAAGAGAATGTGGGTACAAGTCAAATAAATGCAATTGTTGCTCAGACTAAAGAAGCCGCAAATATGCCTGAAGCTGAGAGAGAAATTGTGCCATAGAAGGGAGAATCTTTTGTTGTTAACAAAGTTTTGCTGAAGCAAGCAAAGGAAGTTGCTGAACCAGCAAAGAGGAAAAATTTGTTCAGAAGTGTATGCAAAGTTCAAGGGAAATGCTGTCAACTATTCATTGATAGTGGCAGCATAGAAAATATGGTCTCTACAGAGGTGATAGAAAAGTTGAAATTCAAGACAAGGGAACATCCAACACCCTACAAGGTGTCATGGCTTCAGAAGGGCCATCAGCTGATTGTGAAAGAACATAGAGTTGCAAATAGGCAGCTACAAAGATAAGGTAATGTGTGATGTGATGCCTATGGATGTGTGTCACATACTACTAGGTAGACCTTGGCAGTATGACAGAGGAGCAGTGCATGATGGTAAGCGAAATACTTACAAGTTCTTCAAGGATGGTATGTATCAAACATTGTTGCCAATGGAAGAAGGAGAAGAATCAAGCAAAAATTCTGATCCAAAGGCTTTATTACTGAGTGGGAAGGAATACTTGTAGCAGATTGAAGAAGAAGAGGTAAGTTTTGCTTTAGTTTCCAAGCCCAAAGTAGTACTTACCTCTACAAAAATTTCTGATTTACCAATTGAAATTCAAGAAATGTTGGACAATTATTGTGATATAATTGTGAATGATTTTCCTAATGAGTTACCACCTGTAAGAAAATCAGCCATCAAATAGATTTGATTCTAGGATCAAATCTGCCAAAAAAAGCAGCTTACAAAATGACTCCAGCAGAAAATGAAGAAATCAGAAAGCAAGTGCAGGAATTAGTTGACAAAGGTTTGGTTCGAGAAAGTTTGAGTCCTTGTGCAGTACCTACAGTGTTGAGCCCGAAGAAAGATGGAGGCTACATAATGTGCACCGATTCAAGAGCAATCAACAAAATAACAATCAGGTATAGATTTCCTTTGCCTAGAATTGAAGATTTAATCGACTGTTTGAGTGGAGCGAGATATTTTTCAAAACTTGATTTGAAAAGTGGGTATCATCAGATTAGGATAAGGGAAGGTGATGAATGGAAAACAACCTTTAAGACAAATGAGGGATTGTATGAGTGGATGGTAATGCCTTTTGGCTTATCAAATTCACCCAGTACTTTTATGAGGCTCATGAATGAAGTGTTAAGAGAATTTATTGGTAAATTTGCAATAGTATATCTGGATGACATACTAATTTACAGCAAAACAAAAGAAGAACATTTAAGGCATCTTAACTATGCCTTGAAGAAATTACATCAAGAGAAGTTGCTGATAAATCTGAAGAAGTGTTCATTCATGAAGGAAGAGCTGGTGTATCTGGGTTTTGTTGTTTTTGCTGAAGGATTAAAGATGGATCCAGAAAAGGTCAGAGAAATTGTGGAGTGGCCTTCACCAAAAAGTGTCTTTGAGGTAAGAAGGTTCCATGGACTTGCTAGTTTTTACAGAAAATTCATAAGGAATTTTAGCAAGATTAATGCACCAATCATTGAAACCATAAAGAAGGACAAACAACCATTCAAGTGGACTGCTGAAGCTAAAAATAATTTTCAGTTTTTGAAACAGAAAGTAACAGAGAAACTTGTATTAGTGTTGCCTGATTTTACTAAAACATTTCAAGTAAAGTGTGATGCCAGTGGAGAAGCAATTGGAACTATCTTAAGTCAAGAAGATAGGCCTGTAGCATATTTCAGTGAGAAGCTGAATGACACAAGGAGAAAATACTCTTCTTATGACAAAGATTTTTATGCAATAGTAAAATCATTGAAAAAGTGTCACTACAATAAAAAAGCACATTGGTGAGGGGCGAAAATGGTCACCATAAGCTCATTGGTGAGGGTCAAAAGAGCCTTCGTCACCAAAAACAGAACGTCACAAAAAGTGGCGTCGCCGAAAGTATAGGTGTTGTTGTGACATTCAAGGTATGTCACCAATAATGATTTATAGTGACAGATAGTGACCGTCACCATTTCATATGAGCAATGGTGACGGATAATAGCCTTCGTCACCAAAAAGTTGAACGTCACCAAAGGTGGCGTCACCGAAAGTATGTGTTGTGGTGACATTCAAGGTCCATCATGAATATTGATTATAATGACGGATAGTGACCGTCACCATTTCATATGAACAACAACGATTTTTTGTGATGGAATTTTCATGGCCGTCACTATTGGTGCATATATATGGCGACGTTCATTGACCATCACCATAAACTCATTGGTGACATCAATGTCCATCACGAATAATGACTATAATGGCAAACCGTGACCCTCACCATTTCATATCAACAACAACGATTTATGGTGACGGACCTTTAATGGTCATCACTATTAATGCGTATATATGGTGGCGTTATTTGACCGGAACCATTTCATATTTTGGTGAGGGTCGAAAAATGTCACCATAAGCTCATTGGTGATGGTCAAAAGAGCATCCATCACCAAAAACTGATCTTCGTCATTCCCTATGAATATCAAGGCACGATGGAATCGAACCACCAACCTCCTTCTTGTAAAGCAGGTGCTCTTCCATTGAGCTAGCACCCTTTAAAGAATTAGACTTTAAACTAGCAATTTCCTCTAAAGGTGAAAAGATACACCAAAGGAATAAGAACCAAGAAAACTGAAAAAATTTAGCGTCCTTGCTCCTATTTTTAATCTACGACAATCTAAAAAGTATGATCTTGATCTATGACGTATTTGTGCCAAGTGGTTCTAATTTAATAGTAAATGTTATATTCAGATAAAATAAATGAATACCTGAGATAAAATAAATGAATTCAGATTAAACTAAAAGTAACTATAAAAAACTGAAATCGCCATCGTATACCATCTGGTTTGGTTAGTTCTTCAGAAAGAGAGAGTGAAATTGCATGATCCAGCTCCTCATCTTGATTTTGTAATGGACCATCCTGAAATAGAATGTCCACATACGACAATCAATGATATCGTATTTGTAATACTTTTGATATAATCTATCAAAGCATGTACTATGTAGGAGAATAACTAGAAAGAAAAACTAGAAATTTGAATCACAACATAACAATATAAAAGAACATGCAACAGGAAAAGAACAACTCCACAGTTTGATAAATATGAACAATCCATGAAATTGTTCTTATATATTGACATAGATAACAAAATAGAAATCTAGATTTATGAAATTAAAGTATCACACAACAATGTCTTGAACAAATATATATATGTAAAATAATATTTTTTGTATTTGGATTTACCTTGCAGAACCTCAAGAAAAAGTTTCCACAGAAACAGCCAATAAACATAACAACATGGACCTCAGGAGCAATTGTGCAGGGGATAAAATATGAAGGTAAAGAACTCGAGAAGTATTCAAATAAAATGATGAAAAGCGTATCTAGAAAGAACTGAGAATCCTTTGAGGTAAACCACACATTTATCATCGTGACTAGTACACTTGCAAAAAAATATCAAAATAAATTATGAACTATTCCACCAAAAAACAGTGAATTTTTCCACTAAAATATAGTTTTAAATTAATCACTAGCATGACGCTAACTTTGTTAGAGCTAATAGATAGAAGATTTAAGTTTAAAAGACAATACACTCTGATGAATTAGGGATTACCGTGGCATTAGAGGGCACATGCCAAATTACATTATCATCTCCAAATGCACCCCTACGTAGTGTCCATCTGACACTTTGTGACTTGAACCTTTAAAAGGCTTGCTCAACCACTTCATCATTTGAGATTTATTGTGAGTATGACGGTACAATGTGACCTGCATGTCCCAAATAACATGAGCCAACAATGAAAACCATAATTAAATTATTAATTCCTTACTAATTTAATCCTTGAAAAGACGAAAAACATGAATCCAAGAAAGAAAATGATAAGGTTCTCGTTAACCAACTATTATATTTATAGATATGGCAGAATTGTTGATTGGTTGTTTCAGATTTAAAGCATTTTACTTATTCTCTCAAACATATGAAAAGACACTAAAATTACCAAGGTCATATTTCAACATAAATCTTGCAGAAAATCAGATTGCAACTGTGAAGATATTATTACAAAAATATTACAGAAAATCAGATTGCAACTATGAAGATAATATTACAAAAATCTTGTAGAAAATCAGATTGCAACTATGAAGATATTATTACACAAATATTGCAGAAAATCAGATTGCAACTATGAAGATATTGTTCTAAATTTTAAAAATTATAGTAATAAAATCCATCTTCAGCGTGACTTAACATTTTATATCATATTAGACAAATTTTGAGTCAAGGAACAAGTACAAGGTTCGGAGTTAAAATATTTGCGTCGAGGACAAGGAGATATCATATACAACTTTCTGATTTGAGGTTTATCACTAGAGAACATAGTCTTGAGTCTTAAACCAGTACTTAATGAGGGAATTCTGGAAATAAATGGGTACAAAATGTGAATTCATCCCTCACGAGTCATGGCAACCCGTAGACAACTCCTGAGGCTTTAAAACCACTGCAACTACACCCATCACACTATGTTTTTAGGTTGAATTGTCCACACCTAAGGCTTTGCAAGTTACATGCACTGAAACTGCACCCATCACACCACCTTTTTAGGTTGAATTGTCCATATGTCCTAATCCACAGAAGATGTAGTTGAATAGTCTATTGTGCTGAATTGCACATCTTTTGCCCACAACTGACCATAAGTTCTTGTGTGTGATGAGTGCACCAGATATGTATCATGGAAGCCACAAAACCTACAAAAAAAATTATCCATGAAGTCTAGAATGGGGAGGATGTAACTGGCAAGAACAAAGTTGGGACAAATGCTCCCTTGCAATGAAATTCCAGATGTGACTCCTCATGAATAGAGAGCCATTCTTATCAAAATATTTTAAGAGAAACATTTTTTAAAGTTAAATGGATACAATTCATTAACCACCCTGCCATCCTACCATGTCATATCACCTTGAGCACCCCCCAACACAGTGACTCCCTTGGTAGAAAAGGCCAAATAGCTAAATAAGTTTGCTCAAAACTGTAAAAACAACATCCAGATATGGGAAGAATACACCAATTCCCAACAGGCTTGGGACTAGAAGTTGCTAGCGAGGAGTTTCACACTTTTGGTCAAGATTATGTTCTCATGGGCTTCACCCATGGGGGATAGGAAGGGATTGAAATTATGGCATTAGGAGGTGATGAACCATGTGCATATGTTGCTACTTGTGACATGATTTCTCTTCGTGAGACAATTGTTGATCAGTACAAAAAATGTATATATTATTGGAATGTGATCTAACTATGAATATGGAAGTGTTCAACTATCTTATTGAGAACATTGTATCTGTGAAAATCTGGAATTCAAATCTTTAAAATAACATAATTTATGGGAGTGAAAAGGTATGCAAGGCAGTGGTAAGCTGGAAGTCAAATCTGAAAAAACACAATTCCAAAATAACTTAGGGTTTACAGTGGTTCCACCAAAGATACTCTGACATGGAGGTTTTTCTCATGGTTATTTTAGATTGTTGGAGAATCTTTGGTGGAGCTAGGGTTTCTCCTGGTTTTCCCTATCTAGGGTTTTCGAAAGCATGGAGAATTATATGATAGGTTGTGATTGTGTTCATGGGTTTCATTTATTCTTTATATATATGAATTTCGAGTGAATGTTCCAACAAATCCTAACACCTTAAGACAAAAACACATAAAGTACAAAGAATATTGAAAGAGAGAGAGAGAGAGAGAGTAGCACTGCTCTTACATCCCTAACCTAAATATGAAAAGGAATATGAACAAGTGCATGATCGACTATAATAACAACTCACTCCTTCCTCTTTTTATATCAGAGGTAAAGGGGCTTTAGTGGACCTAGTCCACTACAAGAAAGCTTGCAAGACACAAGTAGGTCCACCCATGTGAAGCACTCTACTCTACGTGACATGTGTCAGCATCAAAGGTGACAGTGATTAAGAAGCAAGCCCTCCATGGCATGAGCACTACTCCCCAAGGTCCAACAATCCTCCAAAGGTCCTGAGCTCCAATGCATCTCCTAGGTCATGTGTCTCCTTAAGGACAATGCATATCCAAGGTAATGTGTCACCTTAAGGACTCCCACACCTACATATCCACTCCCTCAACCCAAGAGTTCACATGTCAAGGGATTTTGTGTGCTCATGTTTATTTTGGGATGTTTTTGTCATGGTGAAATACCCAACTCTACTGCAAGCAAACAAACTCCCTTCATGCATCAACAATATGAAGTCACCAAGCTCCATACTAATCCAACACTTTGAGGAAGAATGTATTTCAAACATCCAAACAAGGTCTAGCAGCAAACAGTAAACCACCTCCAATGTCCAAGTTCATCAATGTAAAATTCATGCTATTATTATTTCAAGAATATTTATATTTTATCCAACATGATGACCCACTATGTACCCTATTTGTAGGGAATCTTCTGGATTTTTCTGCTTCAACATGTTGGTCCACTATGTGCATTGGTCAACAACTCCATTTAATCAAGGAACTCTTCTAAAGTTCATTCCAAGTTTCATTTCTCTTTCCTTTCATCAATCAAATTGGGGAAACTAGAAAGAATTCCATTAACTGTCATCCATCCAGTTGTTTCCTAAGCAAGTGCCTATTGCTTAGAGAAAGTAGGAAACCATCATGAAACATGACTATAGCCACATAGTTTCAGTAGCTATAATCTAACAATGTTATTGGAAACACTTCTATATTTGTTTCATAAAATAGCACCTAGTCCCAAACAACAGAAAATGTTCATGGAGAATGACTTGTTTCACTATCGTTGAGCTTGACTGTAAACACTGACAGGATTTTGAGCCAATAAAATAAAATCCCTGGAGAAAAATGGTGATGGTTTCTCTCTAAAACATATGCAGATAAAGATACAAGATTCGAGTGGAGGACTTAAGTAGTTTCATGACTACCGCTTGACTTGTAACTGTTTGGTTTTTTGGTTTGCTTTATTTTTTATATTTCAGATCTTGTTCCGGAATTTTTAGATTTCAAATTTCAGTTATAATAGCAGAATTTTGGGTTGGCTCACATCATTGGTATTAGAACCTCAATTAATAGTAGATTCATATCAGATTTTTTGCTACAGTTCAGATTAGTTACTTATGTTCACCAATCTGTTTATCTTTCAAGGAATCCTTGTAAGTAATATAGAGCAAAGCACAAATCAGATATATTTTTACCAACATACACATCAACTCAGATATATTGTCACCAAGAGAGAGAAAGAGTAGCACTAATCTTACATCCCTAACCCAAGCTTGAAAGGAATATGCAGAAGTGCATGATCAACTATAATAACGACTCACTCCTTCCTCTTTTAATATGAGAGGTAAAGGGGCTTTAGTGGACCTATTCCACTACAATAAAACTTGCAAGACACAAGTAGGTCCACCCATGTGAAGCACTCTACTCTACGTGACATGTGTCAGCATCAAAGGTGATAGTGATTAACAGGCAATCCCTCCATGGCATGAGCACTACTCCCCAAGGTCCAACAATCCTCCAAAGGTCCTAAGCTCCAATTCATCTCCTAGGTCATGTGTCTCCTTAAAAACAATGCATATCCAAGGTAATGTGTCACCTTAATGAATCCCACACCTACATATGCACTCCCTCAACCCAAGAGTTCACATGTCAAGGGATTTTGTGTGCTCATGTTGATTTTGGGATGTTTTTTTCATGGTGAAATACCCAACTCTACTCCAAGCACACAAACTCCCTTCATGCATCAACAACATGAAGTCACCAAGCTCCATACTAATCCAAAACTTCGAGGAAGAATGTCTTTCAAACATCCAAACAAGGTCTAGCAGCAAACAGTAAACCACCTCCAATGTCCAAGTCCTTCAATGTAAAATTCATGCTATTATCATTTCAATAATATTTATATTTTATCCAACATGATGACCCACTATGTGCACTATTTGTAGGGAATCTTCTAGATTTTTCTGCTTCAACGTGCTGATCCACTATGTGCATTGGTCAATAACTCCATTTAGTCAAGGAACTCTTCTAAAGTTCTTTCTAAGTTTCATTTCTCTTTCCTGTCATCAAGAAAATTGGAGCAACCGGAAATAATTCCATTAACTGTCGTCCATCCAGTTGTTTCCTAAACAAGTGCCTATTGCTTAAAGAATGTAGGAAACCATCATGAAACATGACTATATCCTCATAGTTTCAGTAGTTGTAATCTGACAATGTTATTGAAAACACTGTTAGATTTGTTTCATAAAAGAGCACCTAGTCCCAAACAATAGAAAATGTTCGTGAAAAATGGATTGTTTCACTGTCGTTGAGCTTGATGGTAAAAACTGATAGGTTTTTGAGCCAATAAAGTCCCTGGAGAAAAACGATGATGGTTTCTCTCTAAAACAGATGCTGATAAAGATACAAGATTCGACTGGAGGACTTAAGTAGTTTCATGACTACCATTCGACTTGTAACTATTTGGTTTTTTTGTCTTCTTTATTTTTTATATTTCAAATCTAGTTCCAGAATTTTTGGATTTCAAATTTCAGTTATAATAGCAGAATTCTGGGTTGGCTCACATCATTGGTATTAAAACCTCAATTAATAGCAGATTCATATCATATTTTTCGCTACAGTTCAGATTAGTTACTTATGTTCACCAATCTGTTTATCTTAAAAGGAATCCTTGTAAGGAAGATAGAGCAAAGCACAACTCAGATATATTGTCACCAACATACACATCAACTCAGATATATTGTCACCAAGAGAGAGAGAGAGTAGCATTGCTCTTACATCCCTAACCCAAGCTTGAAAGGAATATGCACAAGTGCATGATCGACTATAATAACAACTCACTCCTTCCTCTTTTTATATGAGAGTTAAACGGGCTTTAGTGGACCTAGTCCACTACAAGAAAACTTGAAAGACAAAAGTAGGTCCACCTATGTGAAACACTCTACTCTACGTGACATGTGTCAGCATCAAAGGTGATAGTGATTAACAAGCAATCCCTCCATGGCATGATCACTACTCCCCAAGGTCCAACAATCCTCCAAAGGTCCTAAGCTCCAATGCATCTCCTAGGTCATGTGTCCCCTTAAGGACAATGCATATCCAAGGTAATGTGTCACCCTAAGGACTCCCACACCTACATATCCACTCCCTCAACCCAAGAGTTCACATGTCAAGGGATTTTGTGGGCTCATGTTGATTATGGGATGTTTTTGTCATGGTGAAATACCCAACTCTACTCCAAGCACACAAACTCCCTTCATGCATCAACAACATGAAGTCACCAAGCTCCATACTAATCCAACACTTCGAGGAAGAATGTCTTTCAAACATCCAAACAAGGTCTAGCAGCGAACGGTAAACCACCTCCAATGTCCAAGTCCATCAATGTAAAATTCATGCTATTATTATTTCATGAATATTTATATTTTATCCAACATGATGACCCACTATGTGCACTATTTGTAGGGAATCTTCTAGATTTTTCTGCTTCAACGTGTTGATCCACTATGTGCATTGGTCAACAACTCCATTTCGTCAACGAACTCTTCTAAATTTCTTTCCAAGTTACATTTCTCTTTCCTGTCATTAAGAAAATTGGAACAACTAGAAAGAATTCCATTAACTATCGTCCATCCAGTTGTTTCCTAAACAAGTGCCTATTTCTTAAAGAAAGTAGGAAACCATCATGAAACATGACTATAGCCACATAGTTTCAGTAGCTATAATCTGACAATGTTATTGAAAACATTGTTAGATTTGTTTCATAAAAGAGCACCTAGTCCCAAACAACAAAAAATGTTCATGGAGAATGGCTTGTTTCACTATCGTTGAGCTTGACTATAAACACTGACAGGTTTTTGAGCCAATAAATTCCCTGCAGAAAAACGGTGATGCTTTCTCTCTAAAACATATGCAGATAAAGATACAAGATTTGAGTGGAGGACTTAAGTAGTTTCATGACTACCGCTCGACTTGTAACTATTTGGTTTTTTGGTCTGCTTTATTTTTTATATTTCAGATCTAGTTTTGGAATTTTTGGATTTCAAATTTCAGTTATAATAGAAAAATTCTGGTTTGGCTCACATCATTGGTATTAGAACCTCAATTATTAGCAGATTCATATCAGATTTTTCGCTACAGTTCAGATTAGTTACTTATGTTCACCAATCTGTTTATCTTTCAAGGAATCTGTGTAAGGAAGATAGAGCAAAGCACAACTCAGATATATTGTCACCAACATACACATCAACTCAGATATACTATCACCGAGAGAGAGAGAGTAGCACTTCTCTTACATCCCTGACCCAAGCATGAAAGGAATATGCACAAGTGCATGATCGACTATAATAAAAGCTCACTCCTTCCTCTTTTTATATGAGAGGTAAAGGGGCTTTAGTGGACCTAGTCCACTACAAGCAAACTTGCAAGACACAAGTAGGTCCACCCATGTGAAGCACTCTACTCTACGTGACATGTGTCAGCATCAAAGGTAATAGTGATTAACAAGCAAGCCCTCCATGGCATGAGCACTACTCCCCAAGGTCCAACAATCCTCCAAAGATCCTAAGCTCCAATGCATCTCCAATGTCATGTGTCTCCTTATTACTACTGTGCTTTCTACCTATTATTTTCATAGTGCCAAAATGTCCACTTGCATTAAAAACTGCATGCCATGTACATAAATAAAAAAACTTGATGGATGATAAGGAAAAGGGGCTATCCTATATGCCATGGAACATCATATTCCATACTTAGAATGCACCCCAAGGTGTCAAAATTGCATGCCAAGTGGAAAATTTGCATTTCTCAGATTAAAATCTGTTACAACTTATAGCCTGAACTGATTGCACACAACCTCTTGCAGATGTACCTATGGAAAAGTCATAAAATATAGTGCTACAGTACTTCTCCCTGTGCATCTTCCTACACTTCCATAATTCTAATGTACAAATTCAAGTGAGAGTACTAAGTCTACCAAAACAGTTTCACTGCTTTACCTGTCTCTTGCTAAGTGCAAGTAGTCTTTAAAAGCATGCATGTCTAGGGCTCACTAAAGATCAAAATTTTTGTGAGAATATTCTTACAACGTGCCAAAATTCCCATCCTAAGAAAGCAATCAACAATAATAAAAACACATCCATTACCATGCTTGTTTGAGGGAAAACATGACATAAAATCCAGGAGCACTAACTCCCAAGGATTATCTAGAGTAGGAAAAGGCCTACAACTGATGTGGATGGCCATTTCCTTTGGTAGAATATCATTATTCCACTGCTTACAGGCTTTAGCAATAGAATGCAGCTCATTGTCATAGTTTGGGTATCTATGAAACCCATCATAGAGAGTTTGGCTATGATAAGCCATCGAATGTTTGTGTCATGTGGAAAATACATCGACAAATTGATTGATTGGCTCATCAGGTCCCTGTTGTGTAGTCATTCATCGATGAAAGCTACTTCCCCAATTGGATAGAAGTGAAAACTGATAGTTGCAAAGGTAGGAATAATGGCGTTGGAGATAACATTGTTTCCATAAAGAAGAGAACTAGAAATAGGCTTCATGAACACCATAAATATCTATTGGAGATGTTGCAATTAAAGCAATAATGAATAAAAAAGTTGCAGCCAATAGGACAAGGATCATAAATATGTTGAACCATCCAATGTAAAGATGGTTTTCAATGCTAGTGATCTAGTGACATAAAAGACCCCATAAATATGTGCTTTGGGATACCCCCAAGATTCAATAAGTAATCCAAAATGAAAGGATTCGTTTATAAGGTGAGAGTGCCAACAATCTTGATCTGACCCAAAGTGACACCTTGTGAGTCTTGCACAACTAGGGTGCCAGTTTTAGCATCAAAACGAGGTACAATTGCACAAGTGGCAACATCTCACAGCTGGGCACTTGGCCACAAATATTTATGTCTTTTCCCATGGAGGGTACTTTTAACATTTCGTAAGTCACAAATCACATATTTGGAGGAGTTTTGGATAACTTGGCTTCAACCATGAAAGCAAAGAAAATTGAATAATGATAAATAGAAGATAATTAAAGAGAACTAACCTCTCTACCTTCTTCTTCTTCACGCTTAGACAATTTTTCCTCTGATCTCTCTTTCTCTCTTTCCAATTTCTTCACAAATTCCTCTTGTTATTTAATTGTAGATTTAGTGGCTTCAACAGTTGTTGCCTCTGCGACCATTTGTTCCTCCCTCTCCACTTCAACATCCTCTAAATCAGATCTTGAAGCTGAATATGTATTTGTGTCTGACCTTTATCACTTACTGATGAACTGCCATGGACATCATCTAATTCAACTTTGGCTCTTTGTTGGCCTTCCTTGGTGCATATTTTCATACCCACAACCTGCAACTCTGAAACATCTGCAGAAAATATACTTCTTTTTTTATCATGTATGCTATCCCATGGTATGTAAGTGATTTCTTTCTTAGTTTTCTCAAGAGATGTACTATAGAAGTCTTCCCCTTTCCTGCTGAATGTCACAATTTTCTGAGTTAACATTAATCATTTTAAGTTCTTTCTTCATTGTCCTCAATTTTGACCATGGCGGCCATCTTCTTTTAAAGTCATTGATATTGTATCTCTAGCTTTAACTTGAGACTCAAATGTGAATTCGTGAGAAGTTTCCAGTTGTGCTCTTATTGAGCTCTCTTCCTTTACATGTGAAGGAGAAATACTACTGACAAAAATAGTCAAACCTTCATCATGCTGGTCAACACTTTAATTTGCGGAAATCCCTTTGTAACCATTTATGTCTGTGTTTTCTACCCCATCTTGAGCCTTTGTTAAATCTTCCGATATAGATGGATCAGATCCGCTCCCCTGAGTGGAAGAGTTACTACTAGAAACTATTTCCGGTTCGTTGTACACTTAATGATACTGAAGGATTCACCTCTTGTAGCAACTATCTCATTCTGGAGTATGTATCCATCTCCTTTGCATCTAGAATCAGTCTCTGATTATAGTGTCTCACAAATTTGTTTGAATCAAGAGACATTGACAATGCCAAGCCATCTGAATGACGAGCACTCTGTGAAAAAATTGAATTATATGAATTGGGTGGAGCATGCTTAGAAGCAACAGATGCTGATAATTCGGTATTTGAAACCATGTTTTTGTATGCATATTTACCTGCAAAGAAAGGAGTCTTACCTGTAACATTTCCATTTCCAGCATTACCAGACTTTCTCAAACTTCTTCCATGACTAGCAAGCTCAGGGGAAGCCAAAATTTCTGCCCAATCATCATTTCCTAGGACCGGCAATGGCTTAGCAACCTTAGGCAATGATCTCCCAAGTGCCTCTTAGATTGTTGCCTCAGGCTGTGAGGCAATTGAACTTGAAGTGGATTTCTTAAGGCCATGGAGATGTCAGGTCGGTGAATGTTTTTCACCACGAATATTTTTATGTGTGATTTATTCAAAAATTCAGGGGTCTCCTATGACTTCTTATTGAATTTATCTTGCAAAGGAGGAATTACATTTGGCTTTCCAAAGCCGATTTCAATTTCATTGGATCGAGGCTTTTCTTGCTTTCCAAGTGATGCCGAACCTTGCTGGTCAATCTGTAGATTTACACAATTTACTAAAATGGAATTGAAATCTTATAAATAACTTCCAAAACATTCACCAAAACTAATGTAGTAAGGGTTAGCATGATAGAAAATCCCCAAACATCCAAAGGGGTTGGTTTCAAATCTCATTGGGTAATGTTACAAGAGAGCTCCAATGGTCAATCTGTAGAATTTCATAATTTCCTTAAGACAGTAGAGGTAATGAAGTGAGGGTTTGCAGGGTAGCATATTGCCAAGCATCTAGAGGTTTTCTTTCAATTTGCATTGCGTTTTGTTAAATAAAATGAATTTTATTTAACATTCTGGCATTCGCTGCATACTGTTTGTTCGAGATAAACATTCAGAATCTAAGAAGAATTAAGTAGATATATGTGGTAATTTTGATGGATGCATGCAATCTGGATTGAGCAATGAGAAAAGGCATTAAGAAAATTGTGGAAAGAGGTAAGAGATATGAATATATTTACCTTCTCAAGTAAACTCTAGGCCACCTGAAGCTTTGAAGAAATCCATGCAGCCATTGTTGTGAAGTAGATCCAGGATACTCAGCCTTCCATCTTTCCATTCTCTGACTAGTCTTTCCTTTTGAAAACCCTTGAACCGGGGTTCGAATTGAGTATTTTCAGTGCGTAAAACTATGGGCAGTAAGGAACCGGGGATGGGACGAGCTATTCTATACTATACAATAAATAAAATATACTCCAGACATAATAAATCATATAAGTTGCTGATATAGAAATTGTTTGAAATGTTCCTAGCAGAGTATTTCACATCTTTTCTAGACTTATATCTGTTTAGTTGATTTTCATCTTTAGTATATGTGATTGTAAAGTTTCAATTTTCCAAAACATCTGCTCTATGGATTTTTCTCTGTCCTTGGATCTTGTCCCTCTTAAATGATCCTTGAAATGATTTTCCTCTAATATGTCGTTACTCACATTCCCTGTAATTGTTTTCATGCTATTAGAATCATCATCAATTGAAACTCCATCCTCTTCCAATATTTTATTCTTCTCATATAAAAAAACAAGGGATGACGAGAGATATCAAAAGAAAACTCCATTGCATTTTCAACTTTCTTTCTTCGCTTGCACCGCAAAATTTGGTGCCTGTGAGTTTTATCTATTAAAGGGGAAGATCTCGTTGTAAATGCCTTCATAGCTTGCTGCTCATCCTTCTATGGCTTTCTTGCTTGAAAAACTTCAAGTAATTGGTCGTATTTGGAAGCTCGACATAAAAGCTCTCTAATCCACAATTCAATCCCTTTCCACCATCATTCAATATGGTGTCTAATCTTTCCACTCAAGTGTCAATGCCTCTTCCTCTTCATTAATCCACTTGCATCAACTGTTGCAGAAGTTGCAACTCCATTACCATTACACAACTCTAATTCTACTTCAGCAGTATCACACATTCCAGAGCATGGACCATCATTTTCATTGTCAAATTCTGTTTCTCAAAATGAACTTGAACACTCAGTGGCCTGCTCAACAGGATTGAATATGATTTCATGTCCAGTGCATTTTAAAATTTCCACCATTGACTCATCTGTTTGAACTTGTAGATTAGCCTCAGAAATATTATCCAATATAGTCTCAGTGTTTGATCTGTTCTCCTCCAATTCTTCAACATAGACCATATTTTTTGTGCATGGAAAAGTAGAACCACAAACATATTGGAGGCTTTCATCTTCAGGGAGACCACTGGTGTCAGCGGTTATCAATAGGTTGATAAGATTTTGATCAGGAAGATTATATATTTCACAGGTAATACAACT
Organism: Pinus albicaulis; assembly: GCA_034641835.2. Classification (NCBI taxonomy): domain Eukaryota; kingdom Viridiplantae; phylum Streptophyta; class Pinopsida; order Pinales; family Pinaceae; genus Pinus; species Pinus albicaulis. The sequence goes on from CM076578.1 coordinate 566,629,726, forward strand.
TTGGTAATTTCTCTTTTTTTTTAGAAATTGCACTCTGCATCTTGATAAAGCATTTACGATGGTCATTGCTAAAAGCATCAAGATAACAGGTGATTTTACCATCCTTAGTTTCATTTGGGAGGCCAAAACACATTTCTACTCTATCTGCAAACTATTCAAGATATTTTCTACCCCGATATAATAAAGTATGTGCAACATTCCAAATGTTAGAGCCTCTCTCTTTATAATTCATCCCACAGTCGCAGATTTCCTCAAATTCATCCACAAATGATCTCCATGTCTTGTAGTCTTTGGAATGGATCTTATGACGCATATAAGGAAATCAAATTGGTTTTATGGGTCTCTTCAAATGATCTGGCCCAAATGAATCTTCCAATGGATTGGACAAAAAGCCATTCTCATCCAGACTTACAAGCCCTTCCAGGATATCTATCAAATGTATTCCATCACATGCAGATAAGCCACCTTTTTGTAGCTCCTGCTTTGAAAACCTTCCTTTATTATTTCTGAGACTGAAGCCTTGATCTCCTGGATCACTGCTAGTACAAACCTTATGAAACACATGCTCTCTTTGTCCGCCATTCGGTCCTTGGCTGGTTGGCTTCTCTGGCCTCTCCAAGATATAAGGAAGAAAACCTTTGCCAACAACACCTTATTTTACACCTTGGCGGTTGAAAGCAGACCTGTGAAATGAATAAATGTCATGCAAATTGTCATTTTCACAAACAAGGGATTCTCTTCCTGTTTCGGTGTTAATAGAAATCCATGTTCCAAGACCTGCTACGCTTGCTCCAATGGCCTTATTTAAATGCCATATCTTTGATGTGATGTCCTCCTTGTCTACACTGTAAGAGGATTTATCTAGTGTAGAGTTTAACTCTGTTACATCAGCCACTTTTCCACTTCTTGTAGGTAAAGAGTCCATGCCAACCAAGCAGTTACATGTTTCAGAGGTATCTTTTGCCCTTAATTTTTTTTGCACAAAAAATGGACTCTCGTTTTTCCTCATGAAGGACCAGCAGAATGTGAAGCATCTTTGACATACACAGAATCAATAGTCAAAGGTTGTCTGTCGAACAAATCTGCGACACATATAGCCTTTCCACTGCTTGAAGGTTGTGGAGTCATGTCTACCAAATTTCTCCCACTGGCTATCCTCAAAAGCTTCTGTGCTAATATAGGGTATCGATTTGACACTGTATCCTCAAATTTTGCACGTAATTTTCCCGCAAAACCCCCATCTTGCACAAATTTTCTCAATAAAATCTCCACTTCACAACATTTTTTTAAGAAAAAATTGGTCTTAACTTAATTACGAGGAGGAATCGAATTCCACTGCACCTGAGATATGTACCTGAGATATATGAGACACACAGGGAGCCCTGGCTATGAGTTTCAAGAGTGAATCCATTAATAAGGTAGGATCTAGAAGAAATATGAGTTTCAAACCCTGTGCTGGACCTTTGGCACCAATAGGAAGGCAATGAACCAGTCAATTAACATCATATGGAAAAGGCGTTGGCTGACACATTCAAGAATCTTAAATTGGAGAAGCCCCCAATACTATCAGGGATGTTTCCCTTCATCATATTGAAGCTGAGGTCTAGAAAATCCAAATTGATGCAGTTCACAAGCTCCGGGTTAAATTCCCACACAAAAACGTTATGAGAGAGATCTAATTTCTCTAACTTCACCTGAAATCCCAGCAAGGAATGGATTGAACCAGTGAATTGATTGCATGTCAAATTGAGCACTCTGAGGTCTGTCAAACTCTAAATTTGTGGGCCAAATTCATTTCCTAATTTATTGTAAGAGACATCTAGGTACTGCAGCTTGTGCATCCGTGTAAGCGAAGGAAGGGAGCCTGGCATAAAATTGGAGCTAATGTTAAGGGAAACCAAGCTTGTGCAAGCCTTGATATCATTATCAGATGGGGTTGATAGCGCATTGCTGGAGACATCAAGGACTTCAAGGGCTGGAATCTGGCATACAGTCTACCAAGCGTTTCCCTTTAGCCCAAAGCCAAACATATGAAGCTCAGTGACATTATTTGCAGTGCAATTCACACCACTCCAATTTCATGGGTCACCGGAACTTGCATTCTTCAACGGGGAAGACGATTTAATCAGGGATTTCAAGACCCATGTTTGTTGGGTATTGAGATAAATTCCGGAATCCAAACATGAAAGAAGTAAGAGGAGACTGAGAAAGGGAGAACATCTCCAACAATACCTCATTTTTCACAGCAAATAAATGAAGAATGCGTGCAATCCCCGCTTCAACCTATTTGTTGGGCATCCGTCTCCTGCACTGATTTCATCTCAGGCTTCCTCCCCAGGCCCTATATCTACATTCAGAAGGCGGGATCTCAAAGAAATCCGAGTTTCAAACCCTGTGCTAACCTTTGGCGCCAATAGGCAGGAAATGGACCAGTAAATTAACATCAGATGGAAAAAACGACCCTCTAGCAATGATCTCTAAAGTGCAAAGATATCCAAAGAATAGAAGATAATTTTGAAAAACTATCATTACGAAAACTCAAATATAGATATAACATAAATATTGATATTAATCTCTATCTATATTTCAAAAAAAAAAGTTGAAAATATTTTAGTGTATTTAAAAGTAATATGACATGGTATTGTTATTGATTTGTTCTATGTTTTAGTTTTATTTATGTTAATTTTAATTTTATTTGAAAATTAATTTTCAAGGATATGCATTGAATTTTTATCTAGAACCATTTATTTTTAAAGTTGTTTTTATGTTTTGGGATTGTTTCTTTAACTTAAGTTAATCTAGGCAATTTTATCTTCCTGAGATTCATTTTAGAAAATCATTTAGGAGTAATTGCAAGTTTAGTAAAGATGAAAGATAACCGGTCTCTCAGTGAATCACTGTGTAAAGTTGATTAAATATCAAACAAATTAGGCACTTCACCAAGTCACGATTAAACAAAGTACTACGAAAGTTATTTCCCAATATTTTAACTGAAAATTTCAAGAATTTTTACATATCGAAATAGGGTCCCATAAAACATATTTGCTCCATTAACAAGATGTATATAGATATCCACACTTCTACACATATGAAACTCAATTTTGAACACTCAGAACAAATTTTCAATATGGTTGAGAATGGAACATGAGTGTCCCCACGTGCCTAAATTTGTTTGGTCTATGGAAAAATCTCTAAATTCATGGGTATAACTTTATAACTTTCATGGAAATCAGCACAATAGTATATATGTTTGTTCTTCTTACACACGTGTGCTACTGTCACGCAAGTGATATGAATCGTTCCTATTCCTTCAAAATGATGACCATGCATTTCCCTAGGATAGAGAAAAGGTGCCAAATTAGGCTTCAAATAAAGACCATGCATTTCCCAGGGAGGATGAAGAGATTCATGGATCTGAGTCACCTCTTTCAATCTCAATCCACTCAACCGACAGTGCTTTCCCATCCGTCCCTACACAAAAAATGGATTGTACTACTGAGTTTCTTCTTTTCCATATCAATTTCTGGCTATTAGGCTTCAAATTAGGATTTCTCAATCTCGTCTATTGTGACGAATTCATTCTCGACTGCCTTTGTCCAGTTCTTCACTTCCATGCCCACCTTCAACTCCTTCGCCACCAGTATCGAGTTAGCAAATTGGTTTGAATTTTTGGGCCAATCCATCATGTGAACACCCATGTTGATGTTCTCCAATGTCGAATTCCACATGCAGTGCGTTAAGAAACTACTAGTAAGCCCTTGAGCCAATTCCTGGATTTGTTGGCATGATAGGGAACACACTGTACTAAAAGAAACATAAACAATTGAAGTTGGAGCTTGGTCATTCAGTCATCTCAAGAAACTTCCAACTTTTGAATTACCCTTCTTAGTCGTCCAAATTGATTGAGGAAGAAGACGACCGATGGGAAATAGAGGATAATCATGTAATTTTCTCGGTGTATTTGTTGTCATCCATGAATTGAGATTCCAGGCCGCAAAAATTGTTCATGAGATGTCTTGTCATCAGTGCTAGACTTTCTGCTTTGCATCCAGGTATGGAAGTAATAAATCTATCCGAGAAGCACCAGTTTTATGATACAATGCATTCCAAAATTCGAGTCCCCTTTGCCCATATCGCTAAGAAATAGGCGTTGACGCAACTGAAACTATAGGTAGGGACTTGATGTGTTGTCGCCAATTTGAACCCACCACAGCAACTAGTCATGCACTATCACAATATTATTGGAATTTGAGAAGCAGAGGTTATGAATCAGACGATCGAAAATCTCTCGGAGATCTTCCCTCAGATAGAGAAAACCAGATCGCTGAAGTCATTTCTGGAAATATGGTAGTCATGAAATCCTGCACGTGGTAAAAATTTTGATTCGAGGGAGGAGGAAAAAAACCAAAGTATTTGATTGGCCAAATCTATCTAGACAAAGCCCGTAGAGGAACATCTTCGGTGTAATGTCAAGGACCTCTGAAAAAATAAGACTTAAAAAAAAAGAATGACATGGAAATGCTGGAAGATATAGACCATTGAACAAGTTGGTTTTAATTATGAAATTAAATGAAAATTTAATGTCCACGAGATTAAAAATAGTCTATGGAATCATTACTTCCTTGTTTTTGGCCTTTTTCAATTCAATATTTTTCTTATTCAAATTGATGATGAGCTGACCCAACCTTCCAACAATCTCCTAGTTGAAAAAGACAATGCCAAGAAACCGATGCTAACATATTTTCATAACTTTCTTTGATGTCTTTGAACACATCACAATTTCAAATCTATAAGACATTCACCTAAGGAGGCTCTTGATCACCCAATCAATCCTCCAACATGACTCCCACAAACTGCAAAGTCACGATCCAATCCGATCAAACACTTTGATCCAACAAACCTCCACAAAACGTTGATGTCCACACTTTTAGTTTGTTGCTCCTGCAATTTTGGTTAGGGCACAATGCAATCCTTAACCCTCCACTCTAGCAGCAACCTAAAATCTTCAAGGGTTGCGGTCCTCCAAGGATAAAATTAAAACTCTTTGGAGATTTATAGTTAAAGAAAAAATTTTGGTGATGTTTGGATGGGTGCTAATTTGTAGGGTTTTCCTTTTTTATAATTTTCTTTGTTGTGCTTTCTACCATGCTACCTAGTTGCTTTCCTGTTGCCCTAGCATTTTAACATTTTCGATGTCTATCTCTCTATTGTTTCTTGCCCCATTTGAAATATCATCCTTATTTGGTAGGTTTTTTCTTCTATATAGTGTGAATATTTTTCCATCACACAGCTTATGTGGGGTTTGTCTACACAAATAGCTTGTAAGGCCCATTCATCAGGGTATTTGATGAAATGAAATGATTATAAATGATCACAAACTAATGGTACCTGTAGAGATTTACTCTAACAATATTATACAACATTTTAACCTCATGAACTAGTCTCCTATGTTCTCTTAGCTGATGCTATAAGCACTTATTGATGTTGTCAAAGCTTTTACTCTCTAGTCCCATTGAGCTATTTCAGTTATTTGTGGACATTGATCTATTTTCATTTCATTTGTTCAAATTTTCAGACTGTTATGTGTTACCTTTAGCCAGTGCCTTCTTTCTTACCTATGATTTTTTTTCTTAAGCATTCCAGCCAGCCAGAGTAGCAGGGGTAGAAGGAGCCATGTAGGCCAGCCAGAGCGTAACATGGGTAGCATAGAGGCAGCAAGAGTCACGCAAGGCTGACGTAGGCCTAGTCAAGGTAGTGCAGGGGCAATGTAAGCCCTTCAGGTGTGATGCAGGCCCTTACTGAGCAGTGCAGAGGCCGACGCAGGCCAGTCGGGCTGATGTAGAGGGCTTCAGAGCAACGTATTACTGTCGTTTTTATTTCTCTGTTGGGTGAACCAGTTTCGGTGCCCAGGATTGCTATACTTAGATTCTGCATAATAATGAAAACCCTCCAGAGCTAGCTACATTGGTTTTCCCACATTGGGTTTTTTTGGAGGATAGTTTTCCATAAAATCTGTGTGTCACTTTGTCTATAAGTATGTTATTCAGTATTTGATCTGTATGTGGAGGTTACTAGTTGTATTTACTATTTACTTCGTTAATTTATTGAATATTTCAGAAATTAACTTGTAACTTAATCCAAGTAGGAGAAGTAAATCAAAATATTGCAGTAGGGTTTCTTAGATTAAGAAATCTTCACATTCCCTAGTTCTAGCCCCATTAGATCACCTAGGGCAACAATTTCCCAGGAATATAGCTAGAGGAAAACTTCTATCTCCTACAGGAAGCTAGTTGTTGGGAGCCCTCACTCTCCTCAGAACTTGGGCCAATTCCGACGGTGGAATCTATAGATACCTCAAGCCCTAGCCCTAGGACCAAGTTTTGCCTAGGTGTTCCCAAGGATAAAACATAGTAGGATCAATTTGACCTATCAAAGTAAAAACTCTTGTCTTATCTTTAACCCTCACCTTGTCCAGGATAGGAACATCATTGGTTGCTAAATTCCATCCCCGAACCTAGGTTGTGTCCACTTGGCCCCATGTGGTCCCATTTGGTGTCAACGGCCTTTCATCAAGCACCATTTTGGAATCCAAGTTCCCAAAGTATTTTAGGGATTGAAAAATTCTTTCATAAGTGTTATTCTTCTCCCTCAACCCTTCAATCCCCCTCCTCTCTCCCTATAAGATAAATTCCCTTACTTAAAAGGAAAGCAAGTCCCACCCTTTATTTTATCTTAGGGAAAGGGTTTCGAGGGTCACTTCCCACCTATTCATTGACCTATACTCTACAAGTGACTTCCTAAACTTTTGGGACTCCACCCATTGGTGAAAGTCCGTGAAGAGCAAGGAGCCTTAGATGTGGTGACAATGGGCTAAGCCTCCATTGTTTCCCTTGTCCTAGTAGTTTACCTCTTAGGAACCACTTTTAGGTCCACTACTAGTTTGAGTGGTAGCAAGTTGTTCACAATTCCATTGTGAACAACTCTTTGGCATGCCCACTTTTTCCATACTACAACTCCCAGATGAGAAGTCCAGGGCTATGGAGGCTGCCCTTCCTCACTTAATCAATCCTCTACAATATAGTGAACTAGGGCTAGTTGGTTGGCCCACTTGACTCTTACTTTATTCCTTCAAAGTCTACACATCCTTAGGCCCTATACACCCGCCCTTCTACCAATTTTTGTTGTCCTTCACCAGAACAAGAGTCAGGACTCTTCTTTGACAGTAACCTAACAAACCTCCAACTGTACTTGGACTACCATCAATCTGCCCAACCATAGTCAATTCTTTTTACTGATCTAGGGCCCACAATATTGTCTTCATCTAGGGCTCTTCAAATGTGCCACCTAACAATGGTTTGAGTCCTCTCAAGATCATTGTTCTTGTGTATTGACAATTTGATCTTTGTTGTCCAATCTATGAACAAATATGAACTACTTCTCTTATCATACTTCTAAAAATTTGTAGATGACTTAACTAGGGTCACAAATCAGCCACTAACAGTCCATTTACTATTTTTTTATAGGTTTCTTCAGATATTTGTCTAAAACTTTATGGAAAGTCCACCAAAATCAAATCTTCTCCATGTCAATCCATTCTTCATATAGCACATTTCTTCTGCATGCTCAATCTTCTGCTAAGGTTCCACCCTCCTTTGGATCTATTTTCCCCACACATACTTTATCTGCAAACCATCTTCCAGATCTGCGGTCTATATTGCAGAAATAAACCTTGCTCTAAGGGTCACAACCCGTCTTCTTCTACGCAAATTCTTCACAGTCTTAAGGGCATACCTTATGAACTAAACATGCTAGGAAATTGTCCTATTTAGGGCATTATACTTATGTACTTCTAATTGTTGTAGAACAAACCCTATCCACACATAGAAAAAACACGACTCTTGCCTCCATAAGAGACTCGACATAGCTCATATAGATCCATAGATTTTGGGCATTTTTTTGACTGAATCTTGACATGAACTTTAGATCTCAATGTCGACCCTAAAACTAGGGTTAACTTAGTAAATATTATGCCTGCATTGACTTATGTTATGGCTCTAAATTACAGTGCAAGCCCTTCTCCATTTATGTTGGTCTTTATCACAGATCTTGCGGCCTACTAACCACCACAAGGCAACATGGTATTAAACCTCTCTTCTATTTCATGTAGAAAATCTAACCAACGGGATTCAATCTGATCTGGTAATGTACTAAAACAAGATACTGAATCCTTCCTACAATTTGTGGAGACAAAACACGATCGCACAATCACATATAAGTAAGAGAAAGAAATTATCAATCAAACAACACAAGATGTATCTGGGGAAGCAACTGCTCAAAACCCTCTATCTCTATTTTGTATTAAGTCAAGGAATCATGAAACAATACAATGCTTAATCTCTCTTGAGATTCTCCAGCACTCTGCCAATTGTCTCATGCTGATATAGGCAAAATCGGTCTAGTACTTAGTTAATTCTCAGCCTTCCTTTAGCCTACCTTGCTCATGCAATTCCTATGAAATTATCTCCATATTAATTTGGAAAATCAACCTTACTTTATTGCACAATCCATCATGGCATCCCAATGACATTATAATTGCACATGGGAGATTTTCTATAAATACAACTGATAGTTATGTTCCTCTGAATTGTGTTACAATAAGGATCAAGGACCTTTTTATTATTTAAAATAAGAGAAACCAAAACCCTAACCCGAGGAGATGTAACACCAAGAGTTTATAGGCCCCATTGGGGTTAGTTGGGTAGCCAGCTTCCCGGGGTCGTAACTTGGTCATGTGATATTCGTTTGATGCACATGATACCTCGTTAGAAAGATCTCTCTAAGGACTACAACTGCTAATGTTATTTCTATGAAATCACCACACCTTTCATGCCCAAAAAACGTCGTTTGTGGCCTCAAAATGGCTCCAGCAGTTCAGGACCCGAAAAAACTGACAAAAATAGTAAATTGTGCTATAATTAAGGAAACTGAAAAACTGAAAGAGACAATGGTGAGGGCCCAAGTGGAATAGGCGGGTGGCCACCAATATCCACCTCGATCACCTTAACTAGAATTTCTTGAGCTAACTCAGTCATCATGACTTAGTTAACTGACACAAGTTGTTATGAGATGAAATTAGAATTTATTGTCCAATTTATTTAAGGGAAAAATAAATTAGACGCCTCACATTCCTCACTCCTGGTACACCAAAATTCCTCACTGGTGTGGGTGCATTTTTTTTTGGGTCCTTTCTAGTTGCCACTTTCATTGTTTCTTGTTGCAAATTTCAACACTCCCTCTCAACAAGAAAGGAATTCAATCTATCCCCATCTGGTACCTTTGGAATGTTCTACATGCTACACTTCTCTAGTGTTGTTTTCACCTGCAAATATTGAAACTGAATAGCCTCCGAACAACTGAATCAGTATAATGCATCTGTCATCAGAGTCTTCTAACTATTGTTAGCTACTGCACATGTCTAGTACTGCGCTGCTGCTGACATCTGCTTCCGTGCCCTTTGAACTGTTGCTAACTCTGATTTGTGCTCCAGTATTTGAAATCTATCACTTTGATTTATGTCTTGTTGACATCTGACTACATCAATCTAACTAATCCTTCCTACTACTATTGTACTGTGGGCTCCTCGTAGCCAGGTTCGGTCCATGAGACATGCCATCTCAATGGACCTTGCCCAAATTTTTTATCTTGGAATTATGTATGCACATCACCCCACCTTACACCTCGAGGTATGGCTGCTCCCTCTTCCCATCTGGCTCAAAATTTCCCCCTCATGGAGGTCTCTGCTTGAGTGTACGCTTCCACTTGGTCTCCTCTCTACTTATCCAATTGCGGCAGCTACTCCACAACCTTCTGAGACTGCTTCTCATGAGGCTGCATGTTGAGAGGTAATTTATGCTCCCTCTAAACCACCAAGTCTCTAACTTCTACCTTTCTCCTCAAAGCTTTGCATGCATATGGTACCTCAAGTGCATATAGGTTATTGACTCGCGCACAGTGTAATGGTCCCGAAGTTACAAAAAGTTTCTAAAAAAGAGTTCATTTTAAATTGATGATATCTCCCTCATCCGATCTCCGATTCGACCGATTTTTTTTTATTTTTATATTTTTTTAATTTTTATTTATTTATTTTTATTTTTTATTTTTTATTTATTTTTTATTTTTTTATTTATTTATTTTATTTATTTTTATTTTTTATTTTTTTTCCATTTGGATAGTTTTTCGCAAGGAATCAAAATATTCTATTTGTTTTTGAAAATTTTACACCAAAATCTTTAGAAATTCTCTGCAAACTCACTGCCCAAAAAATTCCTTCTCTGGTACCATGTAGAAAATATAACCAATGAGATTCAATCTGATCTTGTAATTTACTAAAACAAGATATTGAATCCTTCCTATAATTTGCAGAAACAAAACATGATCGCACAATCATATATAAGTAAGAGAAATAAATTATCAATCGCACAACAACATGATTTATTTGGGGAAAGAAACTGCTCAAAACCCCTCTATCTCTATTGTGTATTAAGTCAAGGAATCATGAAACAATACAATTCTAAATCTCTCATGAGATTCTCCAATACTCTGTCAATTGTCTCCCGTTGATCTAGGAAAACTCGGTTTAGTACTTAGCCAATTCTCATTCTTACTTCAGCCTGCCTTGCTCATGAAATTTCTAGGGAATTAACTCCTTATTAATCAGGAAAATCATTCTTCCTTGATTGCGCAATCCATCATGGCATTCCAATGACTTTATAATTGCACATGGGAAATTTTCTCTAAATACAACTGATAGTTATGTTCCCTTTAACCTCTGATGTCTCAACTGGGTATTCCTCGAAATTGACATGCATGCAACTATTAATAGCGAATTATTAGTTATCTGATTGATCACTCATTGTGAATTAACTATAATTTAATTCATTATACCTCTCACTAGCTCATCACTCAGTTAGAACTAGTTAAACTGATTTTAACTCATTTAATTGAGTTAATTACACTTGCGCCCCACTAATGCATCAACTTCAACTGGACCCCAAAAATATTAGAATCCCTCTAGATGCCTCATCTTAGACCCTCAACTCAAATTTCTTGAGCTAACTCGGTCATCATGACTTAATTAACTGACACAAGTTGTTATGAGATGAAATTACAATTTATTGTCCAATTTATTTAAGGGAAAAATAAATTAGACGCCCCACATTCCTCACTCCTGGTGCATCAAAATTCCTCACCTGTGTGGGTGAATTTTTTTTTTGTCCTTTTTGGTTTCCAATCTCACTGTTTCTTGTTGCAAATTTCAACATTTTTGAATTCGATGCAGCCTTCACACGAAGACACCATTGAAATCACATGCCCAGATTCTCATGAGCAACCTCTCTTAAGCTCAATCTGCCAGAAGAGAACCAACGATATACCATCCTACATCCTAGCGCAAACCGACCATTAAGGTATGCAACATTATTTTGAACCCTCACATGATGATCTTGCTCTTGGAGGATGATCATGACCTCCCTTGAGCAACCCTTACTTAGCCCTTGTACTCAACCTACTTTAGGACTACATCTCTCTTCGCCCCCTTGATGTGCCAGATAGTGGGAATACATGTCAAACATGCTAAGATGTGCCAAGTGATAAGGCATGCCAAGATGTGCAAGGGTGTGTCAATGCATGTCAAGGACTTTCAAGACAACAAAAGGGAGAAAAAATTTAAACTACAAGGAAATGAACACATAATAGGGTTAATAAGTCATCAGTTTACCTTTTCCAAGAGGGGCATGCTAGGCACACCAACACTAGGTGGCAAAAGGTGCCAAGTGCAAAGTCTTAGTGCATTCTAAGTGCCAAGTATTCCCAATTTGTTGCTTCTCATCTACTTTCCAACAATTGATCATCATAAATAAATTTAACATTAAACCATTCCAAATCATACCAAGGCATCTCAACGTATTCCATACATGTTAAGACTTTCCAAGCGCCAACATGTGCCAAGCGCCAATATGTGTCAGGGAGTGTTATGCATGTTATGAAGTGGAAGGGAATGTTGAAGACTGCAAAGGTGTGCTAGAGAGTGATAATGCATGTTGATGAGTGTTAAGGAGTACTAGGTAAAAATTCATGGAAGTTAATGAATATGAGGAACGTGTGCCAGAGACTAGCGTTAATGAGTGTTAGTTGTCATACCCATGAGGGAGTGACAAGGTATGCTAAGCATTGTTAAGGCATGCTAGGGAATATCAAGGCATGTCAAGAATTCCTAAAGTGTGCTTGGGAGTTCCAGGGTGTGCTAATTATATCATGTGCCAATTAATGGTGCCAAGATATGCCAATACATGCTAGGTGCAAAGGATGTGGCACAAGGTGCCAAGGTATGTCAATATGTGTCAAGGCAACAAAAGGAAGAACCAATAAGAGGGTTAATAAGTTAGGACTTTATCTTTTTGAAAAGGGGCATGCTAGGCACACTAATAACAGGTCCCAATACATGCCAAGTGGCATTGTGTGCCAAGTGCTAATGTATGTCAATGAATTCAACCAAGGTGTTCTAGGGCATGCTAGGGACTACATGCAGCATGCAAACACATGCTAGGAGAGTTCCATGTTGTGCTAGCACATGCCATCATGTGCTTGGGCATCAGTGTCATCACAAGATGTTCTAGGTACAAAGATGTTCCAAGACATGCGAGGTGCTAAGAAATGTTAGTGTGTGCCAAAGCATCAATTTAAGGTGTGACCATATTGTTGAGGAATGTTAGGTCTTTCTCATTAATATAACTGTCAAAGCTTGATTATGTATTAAATAATATATTTCCTACACACAATAATGCAACTTTATCTAAATGGAATTTGCTAGATAATAAACTTAATGGATATAAATCATGTCTTGACTCATAGGAAATCTCTATTCGACTAGTCATTACTTGAGGGAAATGATACACACTACTTACTTCTTAAAAAATTGACTGACTCTAACCACTATGGCCTTGGACATATTAAAAAAATACTCCACAATAATGGTCTTAAATCGTTATCTTTTGACAAAAAATATATTAACAGGCACATAGCGTCATCAAAAACTCATTGGAATGATCAATGATGACAGACATTTTTTTACCATCACCAAAAGTAACAAAAAGAGCATTGGTGAGGGTCATTAAAAGTTCGTCACTAGAAGTGTCACCAAAGAGATAATTAGTGATGGGCCTTTAACGACCCTCACCAAAAGTGTCATTGAAAATGGCTTTGGTGATGGACCATAAAGGACCATCACTATATACACTTACAGTGACAGTTTTTTAAGGACCGTCACCATATGTGACATTGGTGATGGACCTTAAAGCTCTGTCACAAGCATGACCCTCACCAATGTGCTTTTTTCTTGTAGTGTGGAGACATTATTTAATGTCTAAAGAATTTGTACTATATTCAGATAATCATGATTTAAAATACATTATGCAGCATCCTAAGTTAAATAAAAAGCATGCTAAATGGGTTGAATATCTTCAAAGTTTCAACTTTGTTTTAAAACACATAAGTGGCCAGGCAAACAAGGTAGCTGATGCCTTGAGTAGGAAGAACATTCTTGTCCAAGAAAGTCAAATTGAAGTGGTAGGTTTTGATTTTCTTAAGGAATTGTATAAAATAGATTTGGATTTCAAGGAAGCATTTGAAGCATGTTTGAATCCTGTTTTGATAGATAGAAGTCAGTGGTTGGATTATTTCTTGCAAGAGGGTTTGTTTTTCAAGAGAAATCAATTATGTATACCAAATTGTTCCATGAGAGAAAATCTCATTAGAGAGAAGCATAGTGGCGGACTTGCTGGACATTTTGGTACTGATAAAACTTATGAGCAACTGAGTCATTTTTATTATTGGCCAAAAATGAGATCTGAAGTGGAAAAGTATGTGAAAAATTGTAAAATTTGTCAGTATGCTAAGGGAAGAAGCCAGAATGCAGGTTTGTACATTCCATTGCCTATTCCAGATAGACCTTGGGATATGGTAAGTATGGATTTTTTTTTAAGACTGCCTAAGACACAGAGAGGGAATGATACAATTTTTGTTGTTGTTGACAGATTTTCAAAGATGGCACATTTTATTCCATGTTATAAAACCAATGATGCTACTCATGTCGCTAATTTGTTTTTCAAAGAAATTGTTAGATTACATGGGTTGCCTAAAATAATTGTTTCTGATAGAGATACCAGGTTTGTTGGTCATTTTTGGAGGACATTATGGAAGAAGCTCGGTACTAATCTGAGTTTCAGCTTAGCTTATCATCCTCAGACTGATGGGCAGACTGAGGTAGTAAACATAAGTTTAGGTAATCTTTTGAGAAGTCTTACAGGAGAACATCCTAAGCAGTGGGATCATATCTTACCACAGGCAGAATATGCATACAATGATTCACCAAACAGAAGTATAGGAAAGAGTCCATTCCATAATGTTTATGGGATGCACCCAGGAGGAGTTTCTGAATTGATAAATTTGGGAAAAGAAGAATTGAGAAGCGCTGAAGGTGACGAATTTGCTTCAGAGATTCAAGAAATTCACGAGTAGGTAAAGCAACAACTACAAGACAGCAGTATCAAGTACAAAAGCAGAGAATATTTGAGCAGAAGAGAAGTTCAATTTGAAGTTGGTGATTTAGTTTTGGCTCATTTGAGGAAAGACAGATTTCCAAAAAGAGAGTATAACAAGCTGAAGTTTAAAAAGATAGGACCATGCAGAATACTGAGAAAATTTTCTGCTAATTCATATGAAATTGAATTGCCATCTGATATTAGAATATCTCCAATATTTAATGTTGCAGATTTGTACAGGTATGAATATGGTGGCACAGATGAAAGACCAGAAGACAAGGAGCAGATTGATTGGGTAAAACAGTTACCTACAACGCAACCATTACAACCAGAGATGATCTTAGACAAGAAGGTGTTTAAGAGAACCAGAGGACGAGAGTATTTCTAGTATTTTATCAAGTGGAAAGATCAGCCAATTGAAGATGCTACATGGATGACAGAAGCTATGTTGCAGAAGCTGGGCAGTTCTATGAAGGAGCTCATGGAGAGGAGCCCATGAAGAATTTTTTCCTTGGGAATCTGATGCAGGGACATTAGATTCTAGCCAGCAATGTGAAAGCTTGTTCACATGTTGTGGCTAGCTGAGTTAAAATTCATTCACTAATGGGTGAAAGTCAAATGTTTAATGAGAGGATTTAATTCCTCAAACAATTTAATATTATTATTTTTGTAATAAATTAGAAGAGTATTTAGAGATAAGTAGTTTGAATAGGTGTGAGCTTGTTGAGCATATTTAGGCTACAGTTGATAGATTTTAGGAAGATATTTGGGAAAGTAGGATTTATTCACGATTTAGGAAATTTGATCCTAAATTGAGGAGTTCTTTATTTGTAATAAAAATATAAATTAGAATCTTTGTAATGGAGGAAAGTGGAGTTGGTCATGAGCAATTATTGTGAGGATTGGAATTAATAAAGATTGCAAAGTCTGAATTATTGTTTCATACTAGCAATCCTCGGAGATCTTTATCTTCGAAATTTTATTGGGTTTGACATTTCTGTATAAAAGATTGAGGTTAATCTAACTACTGTGGTCGCTATTAGAAGAAGAGATTTTGATTCCTTTCAAAATTCTTGGTTTATATGCTCCAGTCTTGAATTAATTGCAACATAGTCTTTGTATGAGCTCTGTGTTTATCAATTGTTTATTATTACAAATCATATCAAGTTGAGTAATACGCTCCTATTTGTTGAAGGAATTCTACTTATATTAGATACCAATTCTGATGTTAAATAGAGTTTGCATAAAGGGTTATTGAGGTTCGATTTGAAGAAATCGACACTGATTCTAGTTTCTACATTTTCCAAACAAGAATTGATGATGTATGAGGGACGCAGTGAGCTAAATCTCTGAATTTTGAAGATGTATTGGAATATATGTTTGCTGGAATCAATTCCTTTCAAGAGAAGTTCATAAATTAGTGGCACCGATTGAGAAACTTTGTTTGATTAAAATGCTGCTGATGAATTAAATACAGTGAAGTGATTTCTATTCCATTACAAATTGAAGTCGATTTCAGCATAGAGAGAGCATTGATAAGTCGATGTAGAGAAGCCGATTTCAAGCTTTGATGCAGAAAACCCCGTGTTAGAAAAGAGCGTTAAATTTATAGGTTGAATCAATTGAAAATTCTATGTAATTCAACTTCAAAGAAATCAATTTCCAATTTTGAAGCAGCAGTTTGAAGATCTGAGCCAGCGCTGGAAATTTAATGCGTTGGAAACTTCAGGTATGAGCCAGCATTGGTTTTTTTAATTAAATGAATACGTTGGAGAATGTATGAACCAACGCTGTTTGAAATGGTGATTGGTTTATAAAAAAACTCGATGTGTGGGCTGAGTGAAAGCGTAGACCAGGTGTTTATGTTAGAGATTTAATAGTTTTTAAATATCTGATTTAAAGACTTGGCTATTAATTCCAAAGGATTTGAAGATTGGGTTAAAACATTATTTTTTTTTATGCTATATTCAATATCAAAAATGGTTATAAGAGATTGATTTAAAATAGCTCTTAAAATGATTTAGAAGCACTTTATTTAAGGACAAATATCATATTGTAGAAATTTTATATAACTTTGGTAGATTTCATTAATCAAATTTGTCAAATTTGATGAATGAAAATGAGAGTGAAGAATTGAATCGAACTCCTCCGAAGTTACAAACCATTGTCGATAAATTTGAAAGGCTCTCCTTAACGCCTGCACCATCACCACCATCAATTCGCAAGGTAGATCTAGAAAAGTGATTTTTCAGCAAGGATTTTGCTATTGCATATTGGTACAGGGAAGGAAGAGAAAGAGAACACTGAGAGGGAATTTCTAGAGAGGGTTTCTGGTGAGCAAATCAATTGAATTGAAAAGTAGATCTAGCACAGTGATTTTGCAGCAAGGGTTTTGTAGTTGGAGCTTAGTGGGGGGAGGAAAATCGATTTCCAGTTCAGGGAAAGCAAAATTTTGATTTTGCATCATATCTATAGCAGTAGGCAGAAGGATTTCTAGAGAGGGTTTCTGGCGAGAAAATAAGTGAAATCCAAAGTAGATCTAGTGTAGTGATTTCGGAGTAAGGGTTTTGCAGTTGCAGATTAATGCAGGGAAGGAAGAGAAAGAGCACACTAAGAGGAAATTTCTAGAAATTATCAGAGGGTTTCTAGCTTTCCAGTTGTGTGAATGGAGGGTGTGATTTCTAGCAGCAATATGTCTTAGCAGGCTTGCTAGTCCAGCCAATGAGAATTTGAAGGTTATAAGTGTGTGTCCCAAATATGGAGAATAAAATTCAGAGGTACAACGAGTTACCTAGAGGAGGAATAACATGCAATGCAAATTATAGGAAGGACACTAGAGGCAAGTGTAGAAGCAGATATGCACAGTATAGGAGGAGTGCTAGTAGCAAAAAGAAATTCCAAGTAATTTGGGGAAATAAGGATATTTCTAGCATATAGTTCTCTAGTTTATTTGATTTTTGCAGATATGGACACAACAAGACTCGGAGATCAAAGCAGAATTGATGGGGCCTCTAATTTTGACATCTCGAAGGACAACATGAAGGTCCCATTGAATGAGCATGGCTTGAAGGAATTCATTAAAAATGTCATGGTTGAGTCGTCAAATCCACAGTAGTTGGAAACCTTCAAGAAAGAGATGGCCAAAATTAAGAGTATGGTCCAAGACGGAGTGCAGGATCATATTTTCTCGCATATTGTAGTTAATATTCAAAGGAAATGTGGTATGTTGTCATAAAGTTGTACGTGGATCCATCTAAGAATCAGAAAATGATGCTTAAGGATAAAATGAGGTCATTCAAAATGCAAAAGAGAAAGGATTTTACATGAACATCCTATCTCGATTCAAAGAATCCGAGACAAACTTGCAACTGTAGGAGAGGAACCATCAGATAGTGAGCTAATTTGCACGACACTCAACGGGTTCTCTAAGGAGTAGCATACATTCGTCTACGTGATTTATGGATGAGACACACTTTCAGGTTGGGAGCACCTATGGAATGACTTCACTCAAGAGGGGCAAAAGCTCAACCTTGCAGATGGTACTATAAGCAACAGTAGCAAGGAACCAAATGTGGAGAAGGAAGAAGAGAACATAACCCTTGTAAGTAAAGGAAAGGCGAAAGAGGGTCCCAGTCAGGGACAAGACTCAAAGGGAGAGATGAAGAAAAGGACATCAAATGCTTTGGATGTGCTAAATCTGGTCACTAGATCACCTAGTGTCCAAACAGGAAGAAGGAAAAGAAGGGGAAGCAAAAAACAACTTTGGTAGAGATTGATGAGTTGACCTTGAGATTGGAGGAGTTCGCATTCATAGCAGAAATACCTCCAAATGGAAAAGCAGTGTGATACTCCAATAGGCCAAATTAGACAGGGTCCATGGGAAGAGCAACAGGAAGGCTAGATCTAGCCATGGAGGGCTTGATTTGTAGCTCAGATCCAATTGTTGTGCATTCCTCACATGGATTAGTACCTTTGATACGGGAGCCCAAAATATTGAGTAGTAAGAGGATTGAAAGTCAGAAAGGCGCAGTCATATCTTGAGGTAGAGCTAGTTGTAGTTAGATACTTGAGAGGCAGTTGTAGAGCTTGTTGGGCGTTGTCATATGTTTGGTAGAGAGTGAGAATCTAGTTGAAGGAAAAGACTCAAGGGGTAGGTACAAATCCAGTTGCAGTGAAATAATAGATAAACATGAGTTTGAGACTCAGAAGAAGTCTAACTTTAGAGGGAGCAACCCTATGAAAGCTTGATCTTCAAGTTCTGATGTGGTCAATACACACATTCGCAGTGGTATCAACAATGTAGAGTCAATGGAGATGCATCAACTCAAGGATACTATTAGTGTGAAATTATATATTGGTTCATATAAAGTTACTGGCAGGCGAATCAAAATAAGCGCAATAGCATGGTGGACGATGTTTTCCAGATTGACCTCTTCACAGTGATTTCGAGTGACAATGTGTCTGAGAAGCTGATATGTGAAGAAAGGAAGTATGAAAGATTTCAGACATCAACAACGTAACATAGTCCAACTACAAGTTGTTCATTAGGAGAGATGAGTAGAATGGAGAGTGGAGAACACCTTCCTCAAAAAGAGGAGGCATTATTTTTTGATGGATATGGTAGCATAAGACACATGTTCTAGTCTCTAAGGTGTCAGAGAGGCTAAAGAACACGATATCTCCAAAAACCAGAAAAGGTTTCAAGAGAAAATACTTAGAAACCTTTGAATTAAATTAATTGATGAATAATTTTAAAAGTTGTGTTTGTTAGCCAGCTATAAAATTTGTTATATCAAATGCTGGCTAAAAAAATTTTGAAGCCTTCAAGAAACAAGTTTTATTGCAAAATTGTTCTCTCTTGAAGCCTTATGAGGGCCTCATGCCTCTATCCAAATATTCACTGTTGTTTCCATTTGACACTTTGAAATTATGTTGATTTCATGAGAAAATACTGCTGCAAAATCACCATTCTTCCCCCTCCTCCACTCAAAAGCTAACCTTCATTTTTCTCCCCCTTTTTCTCCATAAAATTCCTCTATTTTCATGATTCCCCTCCTTCCATTCGTGAAAATAATTTTTACATAGTTTAGAACTCATTTTTAAACTATACCGAAACCCCCAAATCCATTAAAAAACATTGAAAAAATCATAAAAAAATACATATTTTTGTATAAAGGCTGAAGCCCCCTTGGGCTAAGTTTTAAACCACTTCCCCTCCATGTGCCCACACCATAGAACCAGGTGCTAGACCCACAAAGTGCTTCTCGCATCGCAAATTCTGAGTGCATAAGTCTGTTTGCCATGTTTAAAAAGTTTCGATGCGATTAAGCCCATGTACATATCCCCCGATTGTATTATCATTTCATGTAACCCATGGGTCCGCAATCGGGCACCAAACCATATCATAAATTTACATCCTGCCCCTGAACCATTAAAACTTTGTATTATATTTAAATTTTGTGTTTTTCATATATCGTAAAGGGTTTCCACCGGTGCAAAGTTTAAAACGATATCGACCACTGATCTATAGCCGATCAAATGGCCTGCACAACTTCGCATCACAATTTTTGTTGGGTGCATTTGTTTCATTCCACCTCTGATTGGTAGTCCCCGATCCATCCTCCACCATCGATCTGATCTGTAGATCGACGACCCCAAAATCATCGCATCGAAATTGTTCTATTGACGCGTTTAAAAAGTTTTATTCAAAAACCGCCGATTGCGATCCTCCAATTGAATTTGGACCGTCCACGAGTCTAGATCGGATGGTCCCAGATCTTTCCCTCATGGTTTCATCGCCCTCCGCCTTCCACCAAAATTATTTTAACACATAATCCCCACCGTTGATCTCTGCGCGATCAACGGTTCTGACTTATTTCTCCCTCTGCTCTCCTTATAACCTTCGCAGATAGATCTATGCCGTTGGATGATGCCATCCAACGGCCACGCTCCTCCCCACGCCTCTAAGCAGTTTTACCCAATAATCGCAGGATTTCTTAATTAATTTGTGTTTTGCAGGTTTGATTGGTTTGTTCCGTCATATTAAAGAGAAAGTCGAAGGTTGGGAATGACGATTCCCACACCTTTGATTTATCAAAGGGAACCATTCACGGGGCTCTACTCCATGTCTCATCGATGCTTCATGAGCATTGATGCGATATGAGCCCTGCGTAGTGTTGCACATCAACAAGACATAGAGTTAAATGAATTAAAAGAGTATCAGTGTCAAAGAAAAAACACAACAGAAGAGAAGATTGAAGACAATTTGGGGATTACGGCTAAGATTGGTTATCAAAAGCCTAATCCTCCAAATTAAAAATGAAATTAAAGGTAAATAAAAATATCTATCAGACAGAAAGGCCTCCACCACCACATCTGAGGAAAATTGATTCCTCTCAGCTACCAAAAAGCCACCTGTGCCTTAAAGCATTCAGACAAAGGCCGAAGTTATTGATCAAGATTAGATATTTTCCTCAAACACAGCCGAACAATTAATTCTGCCAAACGAGTTTAATGAAAAAATATCAGCAGAGTTATTACATCCTGAACAGAGCCTTAAAAGTCAACAAAATCTCCCACCGAGCTTAATCTTAAGTGTAAAACAATTAATACAGATAGAACATCTATAAATTTCTTCATCGAGCCCCTCAAAGGCTGAGAAGTCATTAGTCTATATTAATTTCCCTGGGAGATCTTTTATCAGATCTCACCTCCTCATTCTTCTATAAATACTTTTGTAGAAGATGAGAAATTGTTGGTTGCAAAACTTTGAAATATACTTGAGCTTGATATTTCTACTTGTAAATAGTGTTCACTGGTTCTTGAAGCTCTGCTTGTGATAGAATAGCTAGGCTGAAAATTGAAGATGATTGTTGAACTGAAACATTGGACTTAACGGTGTAACTGGTTTGAAGCATCAATATAAGCTGATTTATGGGATCCTGGTCTATGTCAACGGTGATGTTATTTCTTATTGTAATTTGTTATTTCATTTATGTTTCCATTTTGTTCATTTTCTCTTATAAATAATAGTAAACATAGAGTTAGGAATTACTGTATATCAGTACCCTTCTCTGACTGATAAGCTTTAACTTAATTTTTTCTTCCAATTTGTGTTATTTGGGAATGATCTAGTTTGGTTCGGGAAGTTATGAATGCTGGCGTTCCCTCGTCCTACTGTCTTAGCTACTTGTTATTCTTGAATGTTATTTTTAGTATATGTTAAGTAGATATGAAGTAAGGAAGGTATGGTGTGCCCTGGTCCTAGTTTTATCCCCAAAGACTGTCTGAATGTTTCCCTTGGAATGTGTTGAAAGCTGGCTACTGTTGAAGCACTTACCAGATCTTCGGCCATTCTTTGTTATCTTTGTGTTTGTCTTTAAAGTTACCAAGTAGAGCAGAGCTAGGAGAGGATTTGTGGTGAGCCCGACCCGTTAGTTTCTTCTCCAACGGTTGCCTTCAAGTTTCCCTTTTTTTTTAAATGTTTTCTATTGAAAGTGCATCAAAAGCAGGCTAGTTTAGAAGTACTTACTTGATCTTAGATTAATTTTATGTCTTTCTTAAGTGTATGTCAAAATCAGGTTAGTTTATAATACTTACCTGATCTTGGGCTACGCTTTGTTCTTCATTTGTTAAATTCCCCTTCTTTTTGTATCACTCCATTCCATAAATCAACTTTAAAGAGATCTTGAGACATAGATGGCTTGCCCCATAGACCACTCTTGAACCTGATTTTTTCAATTAAAACCCTATTATGACTCCATAGCCCAATGGACTAAAACCTGCAATTATCTATCTTTTTGGCCGAAGCTTGTTCTATTTGCTTGCAACTTCACACCTTTGAAACTATTTATATTTAGAACTTTCCACCTCGAATAATAGTCATGCTCAACCATCCAAAAACAAACAAAACCATCGGCCTTCATAACTAGCCTAATACCATTACCCAAGACTTCAAATACAAATCCATCTTTGCACTTATTGGAGATATCCCTCTCCAGATTCAGGAGGGCTAGATCCTAGAATCCCAAAGTGGTTGAAATAATGTTGTTTCTGTGATTGGAATTTGCCAATATTGTTAATTACATATTCCTAACATTTCTAGTGACTCCGCTGGGGACGTTTGAGTTATTATCTTGTTGAATACTTTAGATATCTGAGAAATCCCTTGATTTAATAACATTTGTTCTGTTAGCTAGTTGAACCGTTCGGCATAACATCTCTGGCCAACAAACATTATTTAGTGAGTAAAAAGAAGCCATTTCAAGCACTACCAAGTTGTGGTAATCATGATAAAACTTGTTTGAATCAGTGACAAACTAGGCAAACCCTAGGGTTCTCATAAGATTTTATCTAACCTCGAAAAATCAGCTGGCTTAGCCATAAGAGTACATTGTCTTTGTCTCATAACCGTAGCTAATTTTTTAAGCAGATTTAGTATACTCTTAAACAACCAATAGGACTGGAAAATAACTCAAAAAACCCAAAAATATTTCAGATTGGTATTCAATAAACATGGTGGTGGACCATAAAATATTTTACCTCTGAAAAGAGCTAAAAACATCCACTTGGCGACTCCACTGGGAAGAACCTTTATCATTATAACATTGTTTAAAACTCAGTTAGAGAACTGTAGGATTAAAATTTTGTGTAAAAAAAAAAAAAAAAAAAGACTAGTTAACCTCTTAAAGATTGTCATATCTGGTTAAACTTTTCTTGTTTTAGTTAGGTCTTAAAAACATAGCATAGTGGCTTCTAGAAATATTCATACTAGAGCCCATCCTGACCCAGATCCACCTGAGGTAGTTGATAACCCATAAAGTATCCTTATGAAGTCTCCTAAGATAAATTTCTCCACTGTTTTCAGATCATCCTTGAGAGCTAATTCAGTTCCTGAAAATCTTTCAACTCTAAAACAATCACAAGTTGACTTAGTAAATCCATTTAGAACTAGGCCATTTGATGATATAATTCAGCTAGACTCTGAGTCTTCACTTTCAACCCTGAAAACAAGTGGACATCCTGGTAGTAGAGAAACAACACCCCCTGATTTACATTTCCTTCACAATTTAGGTGTCTCTCATCCAAGATCAGCTTAGTAATCTACTGCTGTTCCATCCACATCTGCTCATCCTACATCCACTGTCCAAACCACTCCACTTCAGCTTGCTTTACATTTTTTTAATCCACCTCTTGTGAATCCACCTCCACCACATATCATGACAGCATGATATGCTCCCTTAGTCCTTCCTGTACCATTATTCAATCTTCCATAGGACTATCAGTCCAAACTTCCATTATACGATGCTAGTAATGCTACTACTGCATCACAACATGTGGATAAGATGAATGACTACTTTGACAGAAATGAAATTGATGATGATCTTGTCAAACTTAGATTATTTGCTCAGAGCATGGGGGGAGAAGTAAGAAAATGGTGTAAAGGCTTAACCCCCCATAGTATAAATGATCTCCAAGCCTTCCATAAAAAATTCTTAAACAAATGGGAAGTAAATAAAAATCCTCTCCAAGTCCTTTTTGATTACAAGAACCTCCATAGAAACACCAGGGAAAGTGTCCAAGCTTACTGCACCAGATTTAATAGTGTGTACAATTCACTTTCCCCAGATCTAAAGCCTCAACAAGGTTCAGCTCTAAACAAGTTTCCTGAAGGGTTTGACCCTGAGATGGCCTATCAACTGAGAGATTGAGATCCTGCAACTCTTGAAGAGATGAAAAACGGTGCTCTTGTTGTGGAAGTCAACTTGATGGAGAAAAGAGCAAGAATGAAAAATGAGAAGAGAGTATCCTTCAGGGAAGAAAACACACCTTCTACTTCCAACTCAAAGATGGAGAGAATGATGGAGGAGATGATGAAAGAGATGAGCATAATTAAGAGAGCACAAGCAAGCCAAAACCAAAATGCTCCTCAAAATAGAAATCAGAACCAAAATCAGAATTTTAAAAGAAACCAACCTCAAAATAGACCAAGGGAAGATGATCAACAAATCACTCCTCCCTTTCATCAAAACTATGTGAGTGAGGTTGAAGAAATAGATGAGCAAGCAAAGGATGAGGACATAAATATGTTGGGAGTAGATAATGATGAATTTGAAGTCCATTATGATAGAAAACAAGGTCTTTATACACCTTATGATGACAAAAGAGATGATGATAAAAGTTATTATCAAGACATGGAAAATGTTATCATAGAGCCTCAAAAAGAGTATGACCTTATAAGCAAGAAAAATCTAGAAACCCCTAACAACAAAGCCTCTGAAAAATCTTCACAAAACAGCACTGTAAACAAACCAAAAACTGTAAAACAAAAAGACAAGACAGTAGCTGGAAATTCTGATAAAGGTAAAGAGAAAGGCACTCAAAACAATGATAAATAGAGTGCAGACATTAGTAGTACTAACACTTTAGCTAGTGCTCCTGTTAAAACCATTTTTTTAAATGTAAATAAAACAAATCAGCAAGTTGATGTTGTTGATAGACTAGCAGCTAGTAAGGCTGAGACAAGTTCTTCGAAGAACCAAATTCCTTTCAACCTAGAGCAGGAAATTTCAAAGATCAAAATCTCTGTTCCCTTGACTGAGTTAGCTGCCCAGAATGTATATAGGACCCAAATTTTGAAGGCTTTAAATATTGAGGATAATAATGACAGATTCAATCTTAATGATGACCAACCAGAGCTTATTTTTGGTCCTGAGATTGAAGGAAAGTATCAAGAGCGACCTGTTCCTCCCTTTTATGTGAGTTTAAACATTCATGACAAAATTTTGCATAACTCTATGCATGATTCCGAGGTTTCTCATAATTTAATGCCTAAAGCTGTAATGGAGAGCCTTGGTCTAGAAATCACCATACCTTATAAAGATCTTTACTCCTTTGACTGAAGAAGAGTAAAATGTTTAGGATTAATCAAAGATCTCTGTGTTAACTTAGCACAGATTCCAGCCAAATGCTTAGTCATGGACATTGTTGTGGCCGATGTGCCCCCAAAGTATGGAATGCTATTATCTAGATCTTGGGGGGGCTAAGTTACAAGGGACTATGCAGATGGACATGACCTACGCGACCATCCCTGTGTTGAATCAGACAAGAAGAATGTACAGGGAGTCCCATATGCAATACATGGTTACTAGTCAAGACAGACCGCAAAACTCTCCTTTATACTCTGTAAACACAGACCTTTATTAATTTATCCTTCTTAATCAAGAAATATTAGATGAACAAGAAACTTTAACAGAGTTAATGGCAGATAGAGAGGAGGAGAATGACACACAACTGCCAAAATTTTTTTCTGAACCTCTAAACTATAACAAACCAAACATAGGTCTTAAGCTACAAATCATGCGTCCATCGTTGTTTAACCTTAGTAGTCAATAGCTTGTTCCTCAACATATTGAAAAACTTGAGGAATTAAAACAAGCCCAGCTAAGTGCTGATATTCAAGAGACATCCGAAAGCACTTTAGTTGGAGAGGACGACCACCAAACAAATGAAACCAAAAATAGTCCTTTGTGGAGTATGAACTTTGACGGATCCTGCACTAGGAACAATGCTGGTGCAGGGGTCTAGATTCGCGACACTGAGAATAAACACACCGAAAACCTTTTTTCTAGATTAAACTTCCAGTGTTCGAATAACATAGCGAAATATGAATCCCTTCTCTTAGGCTTATGTTTGTTGAAAAAATTAGAAGCCAAAAGAATTAGAGTGCATGGGGATTCAGAATTACTCTTTAGGTAAGTCAATGGGGAGTATAACACAAATCATCCCAGACTTAGGGCCTACCGAAACGATGTCATGGACCTTTTAAGAACTTTCAAGGACTCCAAATTGATTTTTGTCCCAAGAAAAGGAAATACTGCAGCCCACAGCTTAGCCTTTGCTGCCAGAACATGCTTAACGCCATATGAAACCAATGACTGTACAACACAAATAAAATTCAGACTATCCGTGCCTGATAATGAAAAGTATTGGCAGGTGTTTGATGGATACAAACAAATAGAAGACTTCATGCAATTCAGAAATTAATTCGAACTAAACAGTTCAGACTCAGATTATGATATAGACTGCAGTGAAGAAAATTTTCTTGGTGAAGAAGAACCGTCTCCTGAACTTGCCAATATAAATCTACTATCTAGAAAAATTGAAAAAAAAACAGAGCTGACTGCAGAGTTAGAAACCCTGTAGTCCAAAGATCAGATTTTGCTTGAGGGTCTGGCCCCTTTGGAAGAGTTGTTTGATTTTAACGATGTGGCCAAGAAACCAAAACTGGAACCTGTAGAGACTAAAGTAGAAGAGTGCAATATAGGCAGTGAGAAAAAACCGAAAATGATTAAAATGTCTAAGACTTTACCAGCTCACATTAAACTCAAATATATAGAGCTGCTGATGTTTTTGCATGGAGTTACGAAGATCTGAAATCCTATGACACTGAAATAATACAGCACAAAATCCCTCTCAAAGAAAACCAAAAACCATTCAAACAAAAGCTGCGCAGAATAAACCCTGTACAGTTTCCATTGGTTGAGAAGGAGATTATGAAAAAGTATGAATCTGATATTATTGTCCCTATTTGATATTCTGAGTGGGTGTCTAATCTGGTGTCGATCAGGAAGAAAACAAGAGAAACTAGGCTTTGTATAGACTTTAGAGACTTAAACAAAGCTTCGTTAAAAGACAACTACCCTTTACCTAAGATGGACCATATTTTACAAAGGGTGGTAGGGTCTAGAAGAATTTCTTTGCTTGATGGCTACTCAGGGTACAATCAAATTTTAGTCCACCCTGATGATCAATTAAAGACAACGTTAACTACACCTTGGGGCACTTTCATGTATGTGAAAATGCCCTTTGGTCTAATGAATGCTGGAGCAACTTTTCAGAGAGCCATGGACATAACATTCTCGGAAGAACTGGGCTACTTCATCATTATATACCTTGATGATGTCACTGTGTTTTTAAAAACAGATGAAGAGCACTTAAAACACTTAAGAAAATTTTTCGAGAAATGCAGAAAGTTTGGGATATCTTTAAACCCTAAGAAAACACTATTTGGACTCTAAGAAGGAAAACTTCTTGGGCACATTATTTCAGAAGAGGGTATTAAGATAGATCCCAAGAGGATTGAGGCCATATTGCAAATCTCTCATCCTTGAAACATCAAGGAGTTTCAATCATTCATTGGAAAGATTAACTTTTTGAGAAGGTTCATCCCCAACTTGGTTGAGCTCCTTAGAAATATCACAAACATGTTGAAGAAGGAGCAAGGGGTAAAATGTACCTTGGAAGCAAAAAAATACTTTGAGCTAGTGAAACAAGCCTTAACCAAAACACTGGTTCTAATAAGTCCTGATTTTTCAAAATATTTTTATATTTTTTCATTTACATCAGAACATACAATAGCTGTTGTCCTTTTACAGAAAAATCCTCAAGGACAAGAGCAGCCTATTGCATTCTTCAGCAAGGCTTTGAGAGATGCCCCTTTGAAGTATAACATTATGGAAAAGCAAGCTTTTGCTTTGGTTAAGGCTTTGAACGACTTCAGAGTATACATCCTTTGCTCACACATCATTGCCTTTGTTCCAAATTCAATTGTGAAAGACATTCTAACACACGACCCAAATGGTAAGAGAGGCAAGTGGATTGCTGTTATCCTTGAATATGATTTAGAGATAAAACCCACTAAACTTATCAAAGTCTAAGGTCTATCTAGATTAATGGCTGAATCCAATTTTGAGGTTCTCGATATTATTATGATTAATGCTTTGGACAAACAAGAAGAAATCTCAACTCCCATTGTTGAAGCAATTTTATGAATTCCTCTTGGTATGCTGATATTATTTATGTTTTGCTTAATTTAAATACACCTCCCGGTTTCTAAAAAACAAAGGAAAGGTTTTTAAATCTCAAAGCTATAAACTATTGCATTATAGATAGATGTCTTTATTGGAAAAATGCAAGCGGTGTATTGCTTAAATGTTTGCCTGAGTATGATGCAGAGAAGGTTAAGCACGAGTTCCATGAACGAGAGTGTGGAGGTCATTTATATTGGAAGACAACAGCCAACAAAATTTTGAGGGTTGGTTTCTATTGGCCTACTCTTTTTCCTGATATACACAAGATGATCATTGCTTGCCATAAATGTCAACTTTTTGAAGGCAAAAGAAAACTACTACCCCTACCTCTGCATCCAATCATTGTTGAAGCTCCTTTTCAATAGTGGGGACTTGACTTCATAGGAGAAATTCATCCACCATATTCTGCTCAACATAGATGGATTCTCACTGCCACAGACTATTTCACTAAGTGCATAGAAGCCATACATTGTAGGCAAGCCAATGATTCTGTTATTATAAAATTTATGGAGACCAACATTCTCTCCAGATTTGGCTATCGTATCAAGATCATCACTGATAATGTAGCAGCATTTGGATCAAATAAGATGGTTGATTTCTGTCACAGATATCAGATAACATTGGGGCATTCGACGGCCTATTACCCTCAAGGTAATGGACTTGCAGAATCCTCAAACAAGAGTTTAGTGAACATAATCAAGAAATTGTTGGAGGACAACAAGAAGTCTTGACACACAAAGCTTGTGCATGAACTTTGGGCTGACAGATTGATATTGAAAAATTTTATTGGAATGTCACCCTACCAACTTGTGTATGGCACTGATGCAATTTTTCCAACCAGCCTTGGTGTGCCAGTTATGAAGTTGATTCAAGAGTTGCAAACTGAAGATAATGATATGATCATAAGGATCAATAAAAAAATTCATCTTCAGCAAACCAGGGAGGAGGTATATAGCAAAGCACTACAAAACAAGGACAACATTAAAAATATTTTTGACAGGAGAACAAAGGCCAGCAATTTCAATATTAGGGACAAAGTTTTGAAGTGGGACTCAAGGAGGGAAGATAAGGACAAGCATGGAAAATTTGACAACTTATGGCTTGGCCCTTACTTCATTCATTCAGCTGTTGGTAATAATGCCTTTTTCTTACAAGAGTTGAATGGAGCATAATTGTTTGGGGGTCCTGTCAATGGTAGGATGCTTAAGCATTACTTCTCTTGATCCATGTCATGTTTTGAAGCCTTTTTATCCTTTTTTAAATTATAAATATCTCATCGACCATTGCATTCAAAGTTACAAAAAACAAAAAATACAAAAGCAATAGAAGAAAGAAAAGAGGGCAGATTTTGAAAACAAGAAAGGTACAGCCCCATACCAAAAAAGAGAAACAAATCTGAAAGTGTACAAGCTTAAATGCCACTCCTGAAAAACACACTTCTAATTAGTCATACAGCCTAATCTTGACTAATTATTTTTAAATTTTCTGCTGATAGGATAGTGAATTCGTTTTTCCAAACTCTTTAATCTTGGCTTATCAGTAGATAGTTTAGGATAGAAATTAAAGGTTCAAACATGTTCAAAATCTGAACCTAAGTTTCCAAACAAGAATGACTCACATCTGTTTTAAATTTCTGAGTCAAAACAAGATAAACTGGTTCTAATCAGCTCAAAATTTGAACCAGAGGACAACCAAAGAACAGCTCAAGTAAGAGTCAAAACAGAGCTGTAAAAGATGAAGGAAGTGCTTGAAATTTCAGATCCTAAGCCTTCCACTTTGTTTTAATTTTTCTGCAAAATAAGATCTATGTGTAGCTTGTTTTTTATGCCAGATCAGCAACAAGTTAGACTGTTCAATCCTGACTTGTATGCTTTTGAATTTCTGTTTTAGAAATTAGTGAACAAAATCAGTTGGACAGTTTAATCCCAACAGATGGTGGATTAGGTAGAGAAGCATATGGACTCAACTGCTTAAACTGAGTCCATGGAGAAATAAGGAGTAGAAATAGATTATATTTCCTGCTTTCAAAAGAATAAAAAGTTGTGAAAAGAGTTTTCCAATCCAAGTGCACTCTAATGAAGAAAAAATGTTAGATCAGTAGGATTGGGTAGGTAGAAAGCTTGTTGATGAAAGATCCATTATTTTTATGGCTACTAATATGTTTTCAGAGAAAGATCATCCCAGCAAAGGAAGGGCAGTGCAATGGATGAGGCACTAATCAACCTCCCAGAGAATGCAAGTCTGAAGTTCTTGATGCCTTCAAGAAGGCACCATCCCCAAGTGGAGCCACTATTAGCCAACTATAAAATTTGTTATATCAAATGTTGGCTAAAACATTTTTGAAGCCTTCAAGAAACAAGTTTTATTTCAAAATTGTTCTCTCTTGAAGCCTTATGAGGGCCTCATGCCTCTATCCAAATCTTCACTATTGTTTCCATTTCACGCTCTGAAATTCTACTGATTTCATGAGAAAAGACTACTGCAAAATCACCATTCTTCCCCCTCCTCCACTCAAAAAATAACCTTCATTTTGCTCCCCCTTTTTCTCCATAAAATTCCTCTATTTTCATGATTCCCCTTCTTCCATTCGTGAAAATCATTTTTACATAGTTTAAAACTCATTTTTAAACTATACCGAAACCCCCAAATCCATTAAAAAACATTGAAAAAATCATAAAAAATACATATTTTTGTATAAAGGCTTAAGCCCCCTTGGGCTAAGTTTTAATCCACTTCTCCTCCACGTGCCCGCACCCTAGAGCCAAGTGCTAGACCCACAAAGTTCTTATCGCATCGAAAATTCTGAGTGCATCAGTCTGTTTTCCATGTTTAAAAAGTTCCGATGCAATTAAGCCCATGTACATATCCCCCGATCGTATTATCATTTCATGTAACCCATGGGCCCGCAATCGGGTGCCAAACCATATCATAAATATATATCCCACCCCCGAAGCATTAAAAATTTGTATTATATTGAAATTTTGTGTTTTTCATATATCATAAAGGGTTTCGGCCGGTGTAAAGTTTAAAACAATATCGACCGCTGATCTACAGCCGATCAAACTACCTGCGCTACTTCGCATCACAATTTTTGTTGGGTGCATTCATTTCATTCCACCTCCAATCGGTAGTCCCCGATCCATCCTCCACCATTGATCTGATCTGCAGATCGAGGACCCCAAAATCATCGCATCAGAATTGTTCTATTGACGCGTTTAAAAATTTTTATTCAAAAATCACCGATTGCGATCCCCCGATTGAATCTGGACTGTCCACGTGTCCAGATCGGACGGTCCCAGATCTTTCCCTCATGGTTTCATCGCCCTCTGCCTTCCACCAAGAGGATTTTAACGTGTAATCCACACCGTTGATCTCTATGCGATCAACGGTTCTGACTTATTTCTCCCTCTGCTCTCCTTCTAACCTTCACAAACAAATCTACGCCATTGGATGATGCCATCCAACGACCACACTCCTCCCCAAGCCTCTAAGCATTTTTACCCAATAATCGCAGGATTTCTTAATTAATTTGTGTTTTTCAGGTTTGATTGGTTTGTTCCGTCATATTAAAGAGAAAGATGAAGGCCAAGAATGACGATTCCCACGCCTTTGATTTATCAAAGGGAACCATTCACGGGGCTCTACTCCACGTTTCATCGATGCTTCATGGGCATTGATGCAATATGAGACCTGCGCAGCGCTGCACATCAACAAGACATAGAGTTAAATGAATTAAAAGAGTATCAGTGTCGAAGACAGAACACAACAGAACAGAGGATTGAAGACAACTTGGGGATTACAGCTAAGATTGGTTATCAAAAGCCTAATCCTCCAAATTAAAAATGGAATTAAAGGTAAATCAAAAGATCTATCAGACAGAAAGTCCTCCACTGCCACATCTGAGGCAAATTGATTACTCTCAGCTACCACAAAGCCACCTGTGCCTCAAATCATTCAAACAGAGGCTGAAGTTATTGATCAATATTAGATATTTGCCTCAAACGTAGCCGAACAATTAATTCTTCCAAATGAGTTTAATCACAAAATATCAGCAGAGTTATTACATCCTGAACAGAGCCTTAAAAGTCAACATAAGCTCCGGTGAGCTTAATCTTAAGTGTAAAACAATTAATACAGACAGAACATCTGTAAACTTCTTCATCGAGCCCTTCAAAGGTCGAGAAGTCATTAGTCTGTATTAATTTCCCTGGGAGATCTTTTATCAGATCTCACCTCCTCATTCTTCTATAAATACTTCTGTAGAAGATGAGAAATTGTTGGTTGTAGAGCTTTGAAATATACTTGAACTTGAGATTTCTACTTGTAAATAGTGTTCACCGGCTCTTGAAGCTCTGCTTGTGATAGAATAGTTAGGCTGAAAAGTGAAGATGATTGCTGAACTGAAACATTGGACTTAACGTTGTAACTAGTTTGAAGCATCAATACAAGCTGATTTATGGGATCCTGGTCTATGTCAACGGTCATGTTATTTCTTATTGTAATTTGTTATTTCATATATCTTTCCATTTTTTTCATTTTCTCTTATAAATAACAGTAAACATAGAGTTAGGAATTACTGTATATCAGTACCCTTCTCTGACTGATAAGCTTTATCTTAATTTTTTCTTCCAATTTGTGTTATTTGGGAATGATCTAGTTCAGTTCAGGCAGTTAGGAATGTTGGCGTTCCCTCATCATACTGTCTTAGATAATTGTTATTCTTAAATGTTATTTTCAGTATATGTTAAGAAGAGATGAACTAAGGAAGATATGGTGTGCCCTGGTCCTAGTTTTATCCCCAAATACTATCTGAATGTTTCCCTTGAAATGTGTTGAAAGCTAGCTAGTGTTGAAGCACTTACCAGATCTTATGCTATTCTTTTTTATCTTTGTGTTTGTATTGAAAGTTACCAAGTAGAGCGGAGCTAGAAGAGGATTTGTGGTGAGCCCGGCCCGCTAGTTTCTTCTCCAACAGTTGCCTTCAAGTTTCCCTTTGTTTTAAAATGTT
Organism: Pinus albicaulis; assembly: GCA_034641835.2. Lineage (NCBI taxonomy): Eukaryota > Viridiplantae > Streptophyta > Pinopsida > Pinales > Pinaceae > Pinus > Pinus albicaulis. The sequence goes on from CM076578.1 coordinate 566,663,202, forward strand.
TTCTATTGAAAGTGCATCAAAAGAAGGCTAGTTTAGAATTAATTACCTGATCTTAGATTACTTTTATGTCTTTCTTCAGTGTATTTCAAAAGTAGGTTAGTTTAGAATACTTACCTGATCTTGGGCTGCACTTTGTTCTTCATTTGTTAAATTCCCCTTATTTTTGTATCACTCCATTCCATAAATCAACTTTAAAGAGATCTTGAGACATAGATGACTTGCCCCATAGACCACTCTTGAACCTGATTGTTTCAATTAAAACCCTATTATGACTCCATAGCCCAATGGACTAAAACATACAATTATCTATCTTTTTGTCCAAATCTTGTTCTATTTGCTTGCAACTTCACACCTTTGAAACTCTTTGCATTTAGAACTTTCCACCTCAAATAATATTCATGCTCAACCATCCAAAAACAAACAAAACCCTCGGCCTTCATAACTAGCCTTATATCATTACCCAAGACTTCAAAGAAAAATCCATCTTTGCACTTAGTGGAGAGATACCTCTCCAGATTCAGGAGGGCTAGATCCTAGAATCCCAAAGTGGTTGAAATAATGTTGTTTTTGTGATTGGACTTTGCCAATATTTCTAATTACAAATTCTTAACAGTGTTGATACTCCAATGAGATATTATAACAATAGGTTAAAGGGATTGGAGAAGACACTTCGATTTAACAAGGTAGTACGAATTACCAAGTTCACAATATTTAGTTGTAGTTCAAGCCAAGGGAGAGACAGTAACATGGGTTTACAACAATGAGAATTTCTGGAGGTTTTCCAGTTTTCCATAGGAAAGGATGGCCGAATTTATCTGCAGGGGATGTTCTGCAGAGCAATGTGAGTTTCCGAAAGGAGTTTTGATTCATTTTCCAGAGGTTGGATCTAGTCTCAGGAGGAAAATAAGATTCTTTCCAGAGAAAGAGGGAGGCAAGAGGCTCACTTGGAGGTAGCTTCCAGCCTGTATGAATTTTCCTTGAGTGAGTAATGTGCATTTCGAGTAGCAAGTTCATCTTCCAGGAGGAAGTGCGAGTAGGCTAGAGGGGGCCAAGTTGATTTGCAGGGAAGATCTTGGATCTCCCGTATTTGTCTAGATGACATAAATTGTTGGAGGATTTCTGATTGGGCATCCAGTTGTAATTCTCTATTTTGCTGCATAATAATAAAACCCTCATCTGTTGCATTTGTTTTCCCTTTGAGACTTTTCAAGGACCTTTATTAAAAAAAAACGATGTTAGTTTTATTGTGTGTGTGCATCTATTTCTCAGTTCTATTTTTGTATTTCCGCAACGTATTTTTATATCAAATAATTGTAGTATGAATTAGTCGCTATTTTTCATAATAATAATTACAGAAGATAAATAAATTGTTAAAGTTAGGAGAATAATATCCAGTTGTTGTATTTTAAGAATTTTTCACAGTTTCCTTTGACAAAGTTTCTTGAATGGTTGCTACAAAATATTCTTCATCCTCTGTTATGCTCTCAAAGACAAATCCTAGATGTTCTACTTATTTATGGAACATATACAATGCTAAGAAAATAGACTCCCTCTCTTCTAGTAGCCCAATATTTAATTTATCTTGACAATCATCTAAATTTAGGGTTTTTGCATGTCATAACCCTTAATTAATGTTAGGTATTAGACCTAGAATCTTTTAGAAGGTATAATTGTGTGAGTATTAGGCATTGATGCAACATCTACTTGGAAGTTGGTACCATGGTGATCAATAATGTAATTCAACTTGTTGGAGGCATGATTTCTACATACAAAATCTAATTGAGACGTTTTTCAAATTGTTTGAAAGTTCACAATGTGTATAAAAAAATTGAGGTCTTAGGATCTATCCTTGAACAATTTAACCCTAAAAAATGTCATTTAATGCCTCAAAATGGATCTAGAAGGTCATGAATCCCAAATCTCGAAACTCTAGCTCGGCACTAGAATGGCCCTTATAATCCAATTCCTCCATTTTTCCTACTAAAAAGTACCAATATAAATGATACGTTATATATTGATCCATTTTTAAATAAGGTTCTACAAAAGTCTGGTGTGAGAACAATGTGTCAGTTTACCTTGTGGATGGAAAATGTGCAAGGGAAACTCTTGATGAACGAGGCTAATATAGGTCACATGATAGAGTATGTTGGTCAGTGTCAAATTTTTAAGGATTCAAGATGAAAGGTGTGGTGTGAAATAAACTTGAAGCATAACTAAAGTGGAGGTTGGTTGACTAACACTAATGAAATCAATTTTCTAATATTAACCCTCTCTTCATTCATACGATGGCGGGGATGGTAAAGAGCAAGGAAAATCAAGGAAATTGGAAGAAACAACAAGGAAGGATGAACCTCATATTTACCAAATAGTATATCAAGACCTATGGGATAACATCGTGAGTGTCTCAACCAAAAATCTTTTTAGGAAAAGTAGAAGAGGGATTCTCATAGAAAAATGTAGGCAAAAAGACGAAGAATATTTTTGAAAGGATAAGAGGGAAAGATGAAAGGATAAAGGGAAGTGAAGACGAAGTGTTAAAGTGGTCAAAATGTAAATCATGAGGTCAAAGGAAGGGTTGGGAAGATAAGAGCTCAAAGGGTGAGGAGAGGAAAGAGGCATAATCACGAGGCTCAAACACAAGTGAGAGGTTAAGGTTTCCAAGGAGGAGCACTAGGCCCCGAGTTTTTCCAAGGAAAATATTCAAAAAAATAATGAAAGGATTTTCTCATTGAAAGAATATAAAAATAGAAACATTACAAGAAAACCTTTCAACGAGGAACAAATGGTGGATGAGGGAAGCATTAAAAATGAATCATGGAAAGAAAACTAAATTGGAGATCCTTACCCTTAAGGGATGGAGGGAAATAAGTTTCAAGGGTAAATAAAGGACTAAAGAGTATTTGGCATACAAAAATCATGAACAAACTACACACACAAAAAAGAAAATGACTCATGATGAGGCTATATTCATGTGTTCATGGAATGATGGCGATTCCAACACTTGCTAAGGTGGGACCTACCATGCAAGATATGCAAATTTAGCAAGTTATGATAATAAAAAAAAACGAAAAGGAGCAACCAAAGACAAGCGTGAATGGAGCATCTTGGAGAAAACTTTTGTAGATTATGTAAGGTTGTTAAAAATACATCAAGATGTGAATCCTCCTATAAAACCTTCATGAACAAAGGTTGCAACACTTCTATAGCAAGGAATCAAAAGGGTGCATCGATTATTTATAGAGGAAGGAGAATTCCAAACTACAATCATCAACATTGGTCACACAACCTTACGATCCCACTAAAGAAACTATGAGTGTGTTCTCACCAATTATGTGTGTAGTGAAACCACCATGTTGCACAAATGAATGGGATATCTAAGTTAATTCATTTACAAGGGTCTGAGATAGAGAACGTATCACCTTTATGAGTCCTATAATTATGAGATCATAGGCAGATATTATTTTTTATATTAGTATTCATAAATGCCCCTAGAAACTTTTTTCACTAATAAAATCAAATATTTTTTCCTCGTTATGTCTGATAATTGATCACACACAAACACTGGGACCTCATGAGACTTATCCAGGCCTAATTCCACAAGGAAACCCACCTCTTTACTTAAGCCTTAATCAACAATCAAAGTGAGATTTAGCGTAGACAAAACAAGGTTACAAAGGTCAATGCATAGATGAGATAATCAATATCCTTGCATTATTTTGGGAAAAAATAACCAAAGTATGTAATGCGATAGACATGCACCATATTTATTTTGTCTCAATGAAATAATGTTCCCCGCAATCAATCAAATAATCAACCATTTACTATTAGAATTTTATGCTTCAACACCTAATAACTTTTGAAATCTTTCTTATATTTCTATGTTGGGAAAAATACTGAGAGGGGGGGGGGGTGAATCAGTATTTACTGCAGATTCAAAACTTTTACTTTTTCCTGCTTCTAAAACCCATACGCTACTTTCCTGAAACAGACTCGTGTATATACGCGGATACCCTTTATGAAACTCGCGTATACACAGATATCTAATTATGTCATTAGTTCTTCACTTAACTCATTCCATCATTCATTTATCAGATGTTTAATAAACAGTAAACATGTGCAGTAAGAACAGAGTAAACCATCACACAAAGCATCACACATGAACACCAGGATTTTTGGGTGGAAACCCAAGTCGGGAGAAAACCACCGCTGCAGTTGCTCAGCCTTCAATATTTTATTATAGAGAAAACATCTTACAACATATGTGCTGGTGCAGACTCTACCGGCACGCAGGCACCCACCTGCGCTCGTTTACCAGCCTCTCCTGGAAGGGAGCTCCAACCCCCTGACTCGTTTACCAGCCTCTCCTGGAAGGGAGCTACGACCCCCTGATCTCGTTTACCAGCCTCTCCTGGAAGGGAGCTACAACCCCCTGACTGAAGGCTGCAACCCTCAGCACCACCTTGGACCACGTTTCATCAATTTTCACACTGGATCCAACAACTTCAATAGAACACCACTTGCAGGCCACATTTCATCATATTTTCAAACTGGACCCTTTCCATACTTTTAAGCACAAACATACATCACCAATAGATACTTATCAACACAGATCAGATAGCAGAAACACAGCAGAACAGATCAGATATTTCATACCCCTTGCTTCAGCAAACCCTAGTTTGCATACGCGCTTTCCCTTTACTGATGTCGCGTATATACGCGCTTCTGTTCACACAAACCAGCGTATACCTCTGTGTATATTTCATTGCGCATACGCGCTTTATCTTCAGCTAAGCCGCGTATATACGTGCTTCCTCCGCGGCGAAGTAGCGTATAGATCTTCAATCATTATAGAGCAGCATACTTCTACAGATCAGATATTCAGTTCAGATTTGCCTTTTTACTTCAGACAGATGTTCGCCTAGATGTTCGCCTCATCACAGATCTAGTCATTCCATAAACAGATCTAGAAAATACAAGTATATTTCAGATCTAGATGCCCTTCTTCATCACTCCTTCATTGGTGCATCATACATTCAGATCTTTCATTCAATTGTAACCCTTTCATTCAGATATACTCCAGAGAGAAGTATTCATTCAAGCTCAGACCTCTTGCACCCACGCTCATAATTTGCACAATGAATTTCTTCTCCTTATATAGGTTTACCCTTTTTCAATATCATGAGCCAAAACCACATTACTTCCGATGGTATTCCTGGACGGGGTCAATTAGGCGAATCATTACCCAATACAATGGGTCAATACCATGGTGGTTACCCCTGGTTTTGCACTTTTTGAGCACTTTTGCCCATACGCGACCTAGCACGTTATTTCCCGCGTGCATACGCGACTTCCCCTAGACAGATCCGCGTATGCCTTGAGACATACTCTTTTCATCATACTTTGAGCACATTCCGAATTCCTTTCTTCTTTGCCTTCTGTACACACTGTAGATACATCATATTTAGTTCTTCAAGACATATTCTATCAAGCACAACTTCAACAAGTAAGTTGCCATCATCTTCATCAAGAGGGTTGTCATTCAAGGACAACTCTCAGCATCATATTGTCAACAAACATCATATCACATCAGATTTACATCATTTACCAAAACCATCAAGTCAAGAATAACTTCATTAGGTGGTTTGCCATCAAGGACAACACATGTCAACAGTCGCATGTCTTCATCTTCATTCAGTGGGTTGCCATCAAGGACAACACTCTGCATCATATTTCCAACATTCTATAAAAGATTTTTCTAAATTAATATGATATAATTTGAAATTGAAAAAATGAAATCAGTGATTAACTTAGCATTGTCATTTATATTTTATTATGCAACTAACTCACTAGTTAATATAAATTTAGATTTCCCCAGATGCAGGTGACAGAAGTAGCACGAATGACAATCATATCTCCCATGCCCATGGGGAAGGATATTTGCAGCATAGGGCCACACCCGATCAGGATCCTCAAACCAGTAACCATCCACATGAGATGAATGGTATAAGGCATGCTGAATATATGTTTGGACAACGTTACCCCCTCCAGGGTACCCCTCTGCAGCAATCATTATAAATGATTACCAGGATTGATATGACAATATTCCATAACTCTTCCCTCTAGGCTGCTTCAGAAATTGTTTATGGCACACAGTTGCACGTGAGGCTCACTCATGACCTTCCCCCTCGCATGTGCTACAAAAACTGTAAAAGGATGGCCCCTCAGCACAATGAGACACACATTCATTTCCTTCAGTCTTTCCTATTGACTCTGTTTTTCCCTCCTGCATCACGGATACGAGCCCACCGCACAACCCTCTTCCTAGAGCTGCGCTGCACAGACCCCTCTGGGTTGCGACTATCCATCCTGTGCATCTTATCCCAGCCCCATCTGCTCCTCTAGTCCGTGAAATTTTTTGTCCCCCTGTTGCGCATCCTTCCATCGACGCCATTGCTCTATTTCAGCGAGGCAATGGCTCCCAGACTACTCCAAATAACCATCTGTGGTGGACAGAGAGGGGCACTCCTGAGAGTTACCACTGTGTGATGGAAAATCATCTGGAGTCTATTGAATGCTCCTCCTCAGGAAATTACGCTAGACAAATCCTCGACCTTGAGCATGAGGACGAATCCCCAATGCAAGCTATGCCGAGAGGCATATGTAGTCCCCAGATGTCTAACATCACTCACTAGGCGCACCCCCCGCCTCGCAAGACTAATCCTCTGTTGTCTCAGGAGGATGAGGATGATGAATCAGATGTATGGATTATGGATTTAAAATGCACTTAGGCATGCGTCCCTGTCGCTGAGTATCCAGTGTCTCCCATCCTCGATGCACTGGTCCCCAAACCTACACGTCTATCAACAGATTCAAAGGAAGCAGTTGCGTAGGCGTACACCTGCCCCATAGAGGAGGAAGGACTTGACAATAATGATGAAGCTGAAGACTAAGGACTCTGAAGCTAATTAGCTCTTCCTTGGTTTTTTTCATGCATGCTACTACCATGAAATATCAAGCTATACTTATGCTTCTGCACATTTTTTAATATTTGGATACATCAGCACTACTGCGCATTTTGTAATTTCCTCTTTCAAGTATTTTCCGAGTTAGTTTCCTCCACAGAGGCAGCCCCGAAACTGCGCAACTAAGGCTGGGATTGGTTAAGCGTAGCTTACCAACTCCGCCTGTAGCATATGTAATGTTTCTCTTTTCGAATTAATATAGAGCAGCCTAATTTACCATATATATATATATATATAGAGATTTAATAGATTTAATACCATTAAGTCTACTTTAGATGTAGTGTGGTTAAATTTTTCTGATAAATTTCTACTCATTAAACGTTTTTGAGTTTTCCCTCAAAATTACATCCAGTGAATCTTTTTTAGATGTAATTTTTTTGACAAATAGAAATTCACATTTAGAATAAAATTTCCTAATTTGTTTTCATAAGAAATACTTTGACTACCTAATCAAATTTTGTTGGACCAATTTTTGACTAGCCTCTGTGCTCTTTTTTAGTAAAAAACTTAAGCTATGAATTTGTAACCTCTTCAAAATTAAACTTATGGTATCAACAAGGAGTCCCTTCAAAATGGCTACTTACGGCAAGAATTTGTCCTCAAAATGAAATTTTTGTTGTCTTCTGAAGTGTGTCAAGTTAAAAGCACCTAATTGTCCTCTGAAACGTGTCCAATTTCAAATACATAAACTCTATTATCCTAGTTGACTTTCTTCTCTATCTGATACATAAAATCACTTCTCTAAAAGGAATTTTAGTTGTTATCTTGTGGCAAATCCTTTTGTAATTAAACAAAATTGATCAAATTCCAATATACAACCTCCTAGCTCACTTCGTTTCCTATCACTACAACATGACTTCTCTCACACAACTACACAAATTTGATATGATTTTAAGGTAATATTTCCATGTCAAGACACTCATTTTGACATAACAATGAATTTCCAAGCTTACAAGGTTTAGTAATGCTCTATTATGGAATTGATTTTATAGAATAAATTGTACGAAAAGACACAGAAATCAGTAATTTTATCAATAGTTGACCTGATAAAATATTGACATCAATACTTTTTTTTTTAAATAGTAACTAGGCCTATAACTTGATTTAAGAATCCCTTCTTCATCACATATTAAAATAATATTAAAACCATTTAATTTATTTCTATTTATATTTCATTATATTATATTAAATCATATGGAACGCTCAATTAGAAAGTCGCATTTTAGTAACATAATTTTCTTAGCCATGTTAAATTCATGGAAATGTGTTTTTTATTTTTATTATTATACATAAAATTTATTAAAATAACCTTTCTCACCATTAAAGTCAGATTACGTATTAAGTACTTGTTGTTACCATTCTTTCCCACTTGTAATATTATTTTACTTTGGTAAATTTTTCATATAAATACATTATTACGATATTTAATAAAAAGGGGAAAGGTAAAATATTGATAGGGTAAGGTTAGGTAAGGATAGTAGTTTGCAAGAAAATTTGCATAGAAAAATTTAAAATACAAAGGCAAAATAAAATAGCTTCCAACAGTATGGTTACGAGTATCTACAAAAAAAATATTTAGGTGAAGATGATGCTAGGTAAAAAATATGATGTTGGTTTCCCCACCATTTTGTCACAAGGGCATTCTGGAATCTAATGTGGATCATGATTTTTATTTTTCAATGAATATTTTAAGAGCAAAAATTGGAGGAGATAATAATATAGCAATGTAAATTAGAAAGGGAAGGATGATCTCTTATCTTAACTAGACATAAAATAAAATGTCTAGTTGACAAATTCATGGTAAGTGTTAATTTTGTCTTATTTTTGTAATATGTAATGATGTTAATGCAATATGAGGCTATATCAATGCTATGATAGTCTACTCTATTCTATATCTTTTTCAGCAAGATGTTCCACAGCCAAAAATCACGGTAATCTATTGGAAAATACAATATGAGACAATGCAGGTAAGGTATCAGAGAAGGTGGTCTAGTCCTTAGGCTAAATAGTTATGATATTTTTGTCATGAATAACCCTATCCATTTATCAAATTTTCTCGGTTTCTCTTATAGAAAATATTGGGGATTATAGTGTAATAACACTTCCATTTTCAGTGAAAGACGAAACCACTTCAATTTGAACAACTAATGGATGAATTATTCTAATGGATATTTACAAAGGGTGGGATTGCCTTCATGACTTGGAAAGTCTATTGAATTTTTTTGGCAAATGATCCAAGGTAATACTTGGATCAATGTATTGGTGTAGCCAAAAAGTCACCTCACATGATGACTTTCTCTTCCCAAGCCCGTCATCAGACCTTGTGAAGAATTTATCAACAAAAAGCACAAAACTAGCCTTGGATATAAAGAGGAATTAACCTTTCACATACCAGATTGCTCCAAAACAATTTAGTTTTAGAGTTTCAAGGTTTGTCAGAAAATCTCATTTTCAGTTGCACCATTTCCATATTATATTCACGGACACAAACATTGTTATCATAGATGCCACTTGTGAGCATTGTGAGAAAAAAATACTCATCATTCAAACAGATGTTCTAGACAGAAAATTCCTATAAGAGAAAAGATTCACCTTGGATGGATTGCTTCTTTGCAATGGTATTCAACACCCAAGAAAATATATTAGTCGTAGTGTAGAGTTCATTCTCAAGTATTTGCACATTTTTCAATAGAGATTTTTTTATTTTCTCACCTTGTATTGAGCAAAGGGGAAATTAATAATTAGCTACTAGTTTCGAAGTCATATCAGGTGAGCCTAAGCCGCAACCAAAACTAGAGTCAACAACCTAGAGCTAGAGGTAGAGTTGTAGCCATGGAAAAACTCACGTTCCATGAGCACCACTTGGTTTGTGGTCCTCTTTAAACCACCGTTCAGTAGAATACTTACTACTTTTTCTACACAACATTTTGTCGTAAACCATCATGAGGGAGAGCTTCTATTTCATAGAAGACATCAACTTCTAGCCAAATTTGAATTTTTCTATGAACTAATTCAAATCAAGTTCTAAAGTTGGTGGCTAATATTAAGCCACCATTGGTAGAAGGCTTCATCTTCTGCTACCTTTTGGGTTTGTGGTCTTCCTTAAACCACCAATACTAAAAGAATTTATTTTCTTCTACCCATTTGGTTTGTGGTCTTCCTTAAACCACCATCCAATATAAGATTGACTGCTTTTTCTGCACAACATTTTGTGGTCAACATCAAACCACCATTTCAACAATTTGTGGTTATATTAAAACCATCATGAGGGAGAGGTTCTATTTCATAGAACACGTCAAATTATAGCCAAATTTGAATTTTTCTAAGAACTACTTCAAACCAAGTTCTAAAGTTGGTGGCCATTATTAAGCCACCATTAGTACAAGGCTTCATCTTCTGCTACCCTTTTGGGTTTGTGGTCTTCCTTAAACCACCAATACTAAAAGACTTTCATTTCTGCTACCCATTTGGTTTGTGGTCTTCCTTAAACCACCATATTCAGAGAGCACATCCATCTATTCACTATTATTTCCTTCTTATTTCAACTCTCTTCTTAGAATCAAATACATCCCTTATAGGGAAACAATGGAAATATAATCCTTAGATTTTATGTAAACTTGGAATATTTACTCGTGTGTAAGGAAAAAAACATGGAGGGAAGTTGAAGAAATATGAGGAGTCCAAGCGACTTCTTGAAAGATGAAACCAAGGGTCACAAAATGTTGCATCTATGTGTATCATATTACCGAATGATGTAGCTCATCCTTATCTATTGAAATCAATTTTTTTGTCTATTTTTAAGAGAGATATTTGATTTATTTGAAAGGAGATACAAAATAGTAATTGTAACTGAATTGGGAATGATTGGATGCATACTCCACAAAAATAACTTTGTAGATTATGAAACTTATCTCATCCTTATATACGATCTACAAAACTATGTTATTAATGGAGGACTAGAAATGATTGGTTACATGATTCACAAAACTAGCTTTATAAATCATGGAACTTATCTCAACTCGTCATTTTCTAATCGACAAAGCTATGCCATTAATAGAGGGAGTCATACCTTTGACATCCTTGAAAGCATTTTAATACATAATCTTTTCTACAAATTAAATGTATATATAATTGTATTATTTTTTTCATTGTAAAAGATATAATATATATGTTATTCACTGACTTAATATATAATTCCCTACTTATGATTATACTAGCCTAAATTTCACTATATTTTCCCATCTTTTCATAATTAGAATTTATGGCATTCAAAGAACAAGGATGTAAAATTTATTTTATTTTTGAAGCATCTACTCATTATTCAATTTTCTTAATGAAAAAAGCATAAAAAATATAAAAATATAAAAAAAAATTAAAAGAATTTACAAAATTAACAAAAACATTAAAAATGAACAAATATCAAATCTTTCGTATTACCATCTTAAACTCTATTCAAACTACTTTCAAATTTCATGTAGATATCAAAGTATGTTCTTAAAATTTAGTTTATCCACATTACATACACATATAAAGTGACATTTTTTCAATTCTAAAAATGAAAAATGGAAAAATGTATGTGATTAAGAATATGTGCAGAACTCGTAAGAATTTCAACTATAGTTGAATTTATTTTATGAGAACAAAGAAATCAGTATCCTAGCTTTAGCTTTTTGAGAAAACAAATACTTCCAAAAAAACCATAATATTAAAAATGCTTAAATATATTTTAAATATAAATTAGTTATAAAAAATCAAAGATTTAAAATAATAATAATAATATTTAAAAGAAAAATAACAATTAAGATAAAATATTGATTTACATTAACCACTATTTTTTTTGTAAGCTTGGTAGGACTTCATCGTCATCATGTCTAATATATCACCCTGATCAGGGCGAGGAATTGAACCTGTGACTTCACATCAAGGAGCTTCTTAACATACCACCTGATCATCATCTATCTAAGACCCAGCGGACTTTAACCACTAATTTTACAAAACAAAACAAAACAAAAAAATATATTTACATTACCCACATTATCTGAAGAATGCACTTTTAAAGGTAATGAAAGAGGTTTAAATAAGAAAGTATTGAACATACTCTTCTATAGATGTCATCTCATTTTTTCCATAAACCCCCACCCTAAATAAATATAAGAAAACTATCTAAAAACAATAATTATCCATCTCCCAAAAACTTCTCAAAAATATAAATCAACTCGCAAAAAAACCAAACATGGCCTCAAAGGTTGTTTTACTAATAGGAAAAAAGAAACACATCAGGGAAAGATTGTCTATTCTTATTCCAACTATTTTCCTTCATTAACATATAACTAAATGTATATTTATGTATTATATAATTAAATATATATTTATAATGCAATATCATATAAGCTAAGTTACAAGACACATCCCTCAGGGTCTCGTGTCCCGTATTTCACGTGTTGGACACCAGATGCGCGCTAAAACATGTCGTAAATGCCCTTTTTAGTGTTTTCCAATCGAGACACATGTTTTGGACGTGGAAAAAATGTGCCTTAACGTTATTTTCTCTTAGGACACATGTCCCACGAAAAAATGAAATTTAAAATCGTGACTTGGTTTTTCTTGGGGTTTTTTTTTCATTGTTCACTTCCGAAATCGAATTTGCTATGCAGTGTGAGGAATTCTTCCCAATGACTAATGAGATCGACTAATGAATTCAAGCCCATGTCATACTCTCATTTTCCAACCTCACTGGGTTGTTTACTGTCATGTCTTGGATCATTATTTTTTAATAGAATTTGATATGATTTTGTATTTACTTTATAGTTTTTTAAAATTTATTTTAATACAAAGGTTCAATGAACACGATTTTGTTGATGTCATCAATTATCTTTGTTTTACTAATATTGTAGCATACATATATATTTTGCATTCATATCTAAATACATATGCATAAGCATATGTCTAAATGTGTATCTACATATGTGCTTGTAAATGTAAAGCACTCCCAAGTTTTTCTTAAATTAAAAAGTGGGATAAATCAATGGTTTCTCCATAACGACTCTATGGAATATCCACCTTGACTCCATAGGAGTGATAATTGTTTAGATTATTTCCTGTATGTGATTTGTATATCCTCACAAAAATTGCATATCTAATTTTAAATCGTTGCCCCAGAAGAAACTCATGGAATAACACGAGATCAATTTCAAAATAATCACCATGCATCATTTGATGAATCTACTTGTATCTAAAAAAATCACCATTCTATTGTCTATCCATTATGATATTTAGTATTGATGTACTTCTATGTACTCATTTTCATTAAATTGTTTTCACTCTCTTACCTGAAATGGAGAGATGCTAGTATTTTTATAGATTTTGTTACTTGTAAAATTTGGGGCACTATTTAGTGTCCCACTGTTATTCTTTTCAACAAAAACAAGAAAAATTATATATGAAAAGAAAAACGGAAAATAATCTCAACCAACATGATGTCAGCATAAGGCAAAAAGTTTAAGAGAGTAGATTATTGATAGTTGTTTATAAGGAAACAGTTCAAGAGTGTAGATTATTGATAGTTGTATATGGGAAGAATAAGCTCCTAATTGTTAGAGCTTATCAACTAGAATATATCTTTTCTTCTAGATTAATGCATATATTTGTACTAAATACTAGATAGATATCATAATCATTCATATCTATAGATGTTCTAACTTCTAAAAAATATGGACCGCACACTATATTTCAATATTTTTTTTAATATACATATTTTTCTATATATTATATATATCATGTCATTTGTGTCATGTTTCCAGGTCGCTGTGCCTTGTGTCAAATACTCTTATTTACGTGTCCTCTCTATCTGGTGTCCTCATGTGAGGTGACTTAACATATCCTTTATATATCTTATAAATTAATTTAAGAAAAAAAAATCATATACATTATTTTTAGACATAAATAAATAAGTTAATTTCTAAAATATACCAATTATGGAGCTTTAATTTATAAGAGTGAAATAAGTGCGAAGGCTGGTGCATAAATATATAAAGGAAAATGAATTAAATCATAGGAATTAAATAATCTAAGCCACTTATTAGAGATGGGGTTAGGTTTCCTATGCCATCTCACTCATGCAACAACTCAAGAGAGATGGGATTGGGTCCCATTCGCCATCTCGTTGTTGTTGACCTTCCCTCATATGGGACCCCCTTTGATTTTTCTCTGAACACACCATTGATATACCCTTTCATTTTGGCATACAGCAGCTCCAGGCCACGTCTCACATCAAGTTACAAGAGAGATTCTGGTGGCAGGGGCATGGGTTGCTCTAGAAACTGCTCCTAGGAAAAATTGGAGGACCACAATCTATTTAAAAATGATCACATTATTGTGCAAATAAAGGCCTAAATTTTGGACATACCAGGGCAAGCCAAAACCTCCATCTATGTGTTGTGGAAAGATTTAATTCACAGCAAGGAAAACAACTCTGAAGATGATTTGGAGTTTAACATAATTCGAGCGCTTTGGTTGGCAGCGAGGAAAACAACTCTAAAGTTGATCTACAATTTAACATAATTTGAGTGGTGTACCACCAAATCTTCTCACTCGGGGGAAAGGACTTGTCTCACTAGGAGATCCCTCGACACCTATAGTTGTCTCCAATTATGATTGACTGGAAAGGAAATACAAAATAGTAATTGTAACTGCATTGGGAATGGTTGGATGCATAATCCACAAAACTAATTTTGTAGATTATGTAACTTATCTCATACTTTTATACAATCTACAAACCTATGTTATTAATAGAGGACTAAAAATTATTGGTTACATGATCCACAAAACTAACTTTATAAATCACAAAACTTATCTCAACTCATCATTTTCTAATCTACAAAATTAAGCAATTAATAGAAGAAGTCATACATTTGACATCCTCAAAAACATTTTAATACATAATCTTTTCTATAAATTAAATGTATATATAATTGTATTATTTTTTTCATTGTAAAAGATGTAATATATATGTTATTCACTAGCTTAATATATAATTTCACCACTTATGATTATACTAGCCTAAATTTCACTATATTTTCCCATTTTTTTCAATTAGAATTTATGAAATTCAAAGAACAAAGACGTATAAGTTATTTTATTTTTAAAAAATATACACCTTATTCAATTTTCGTAGTGAAAAAAACATAAAAAAATAAAAATATTAAATAAATAAATTTATAGAATTAACAAAAATATTAAAAATAAACAAATATCAAATCTTTAGTATTACAATCTTAAACTCTATTAAAACTACTTTCAAAATATCAAATCTTTAGTATCAAAATCTTAAACTCTATTAAAACTAATTTCAAGTTTCATTTATATGTCAAAATAAATTCTTAAAATTCAACTTATCCATAGTACATATACATATAAAGTGACATTTTTAAAGGAACATTTTTTGAAGTCTAAAAATGAAAAATATCAAAATGTATGTAGTTAAGAATATGGACACAACTAGTAAACATTTCAACCATACTACCTAAAAACAAAATACTCATCTTTATTTTATGTAAACAAAGAAAACATAAGCATGCACCCTCATAAAAGAAAAGAAGAGAAATAAAGTAACCTATTTTACTACCATACCGGAGAGAAGGCCGGATTCGAATAGGTAATACTGAAGCTACTCCCGCTATACTCTCCTGAAAAGCCGTGTTAATAGGAACTATATTAGAATATGTTGCATGTATCTTATTGGCTTCCTTATCTCTTATCTCTTCTGTACCTGGACCTGTAAAGACAACTCCTAGAGCTATTGGTATAGCACCCGAAGCCCTAACTCACCAGATCTACTCGGGCAACAGCGGTGAGAGTGACTGGATTAGCAGTTTGTTAACTATGTCGAGCATGTCATTTTACCTGATTCTATGATATATACCAGCCTAGATCCATATTAACTCTGGATGTATCAAGCACCCAGAGGAATCAAATCTCTCGAGGTGAAAACCTCTTTTTTGAGTGTAAAACTTGAGAAAAGGCTTGCACCTCGAGAGATTTGATCCCTCTCGACGCTTCATAGATCCAGAGTTAAGATGGATCTAGGTTGTTTTCAGTCGTGTGCTGCCAAGGAAAATCTTTTGAAGATATGATTAATTTTATCAATAATATGTAAATATATCAAATATTAATATAATCATTTTAAATATGCTAAATATTTCTGAGATTAACTTGGTCATTTTAATTTTAAATTTTCTTAGTTACCTTAGTTTGTTGAGATGATAAATATTGTTAATAACTGTAATGATGAAAAATGATGATTTTTTTTTTTTTAATGTAAAGTAACAATAATAGTGTTTAAAGATAGAAAATGTGAATAATAAGAATATATTCATGTTACAAATAGTCTTCATTGTGATCAATCTCAAACTATTTTCTTCTAATATTCTTATTGCCACCATTGCTAGTTTTGTTATCTTTTAATATGGATTATATGAAAAATAAAATTTAAATCGTAAACCAATTAAATCTTTAGCTTGAGCTGTTGTAGTAAACATGATACCTTGTATCTCTTGCTCTCCAATATTAAAAGGTTAAATTACTATAACACAAAATTCAATGTACATTGTCAATAACTTTTTCTGCTTACACTAAAATCAATGCATATTGTTAATCCAATCATTTTAAAATTAATGTATCGTCATATATCCAATTACATCAAATTGTAAATCAACATATACATTGAAATCAATGCATTTAATTCAAGCAATCAAATAAGATTAGAAAATAACTTCTACATTGAAATAAATGCACCTAATGCAAGCAATGAAATAAGATTATAAACCAACATCTACACTGAAATCAATGCATTTACTCAAAGCAATCAAATAGGATTAGAAATCACCATCTACACTGAAATCAATGCATTTAGTGCAAACAATCAAATAGGATTATAAATAATCTACATTGAAATCAATGCATCTAGTGCAAGCAATCAAATATAATAATAAATCGACGTTTAAATTGAAATAAACACATACAGTGCAAGCAATCAAATAATATTAGAAATCACCACCTACACTGAAATCAATGCATCTAGTGCAAGTAATAAAATATCATTAGAAATAAATATCTACTCTAAAATCAATGCATCTAGTGAAAATAATCAAATAGGATTATAAATCACCATCTCTTGTTTTTTGTCTCTCTATCTCACCCCCCTAAACACACATGCTCTCGCACTCCATATATATCATTCTCTTTGTCAGTCACCCCCTCTCCCCATATCTCTCTTCTTCACTCTCTTCACCTTTCATCTATATCTCTATCTTCCCCTTCTCTCCCTCACCCCCACTAATATATCTCTTTACTCCTTTTTTCCTTTGTTCCTCTCTCTCCATATTCCTTATCACTCACTCTCTCTCTCTCTAGAAACAAACATCTACACTGAAATCAATGCATTTACTCAAAGAAATCAAATAGGATTAGAAATCGCCATCTACACTGAAATCAATGTGTTTAGTGCAAACAATCAAATAGGATTAGAAATCATCTACATTGAAATCAATTCATCTAGTGTAAGTAATCAAATATGATTATAAATCGACATCTAAATTCAAATGAACAAATGCAGTGCAAGAAATAAAATTGTATTAGAAATCACCACCTGCACTGAAATCAATGCATCTAGTGCAAGTAATCAAATATCATTAGAAATAAATATCTACACTAAAATCGATGCATCTAGTGAAAATAATCAAAGAGGATTAGAAATCACCATCTCCACTTATATCAATCCATCTAGTGTGAGAAATATTCCTCACTCTCTCCACCCTCCATCCATATCTATATCCCCCTCCACCTATTCTTTTTTGTCTCTCTAACTCACCCCCTAATCACACACGCTCTCACGCTCCATATATATATCAATCTCTTTGTCAATCACCCCCTCTCCCCACCTCTCTCTTATTCCCTCTCTTCACCTTCAACCTATATCTCTATCTTCCCCTTATCTCCCTCTCCCCAGCTAATATTTCTCTTTCCTCCTTTTGTCCTCTCTCCCTCTCGCTCCATCTTCCTTATCCCTCACTCTCTCTCTCTCTAGAAACTAGAATCTACACAGAAATCAATGCATTTACTGAAAGAAATCAAATAGGATTAGAAATCACCATCTACACTAAAATCAATGCATTTAGTGCAAACAATAAAATAGGATTAGAAATCGTCTACATTGAAATCAATTCATCTAGTGCAAGTAATCATATATAATTATAAATTGACATCTAAATTGAAATCAACAAATTCAGTGCAAGCAATCAAATTGTATTAGAAATCACCACCTACACTGAAATCAATGCATCTAGTGCAAGTAATCAAATATCATTAGAAATAAATATCTACACTAAAATCGATGCATATAGTGCAAATAATAAAATAGGATTATAAATCACCATCTCCACTTATATCAATCCATCTAGTGTGAGAAATATTCTTCCCTCTCTCCACCCTCCATCCATATCTATATCCCCCTCCATCTCTTATTTTCTGTCTCTCTATCTCACCCCCCTAAACACACATGCTCTTGTGCTCCATATATATCAATCTCTTTGTCAATCCCCTCCTCTCCCCATCTCTCTCTTCTTCCCTCTCTTCACCTTCCATCTATATATCTATCTTCCCCTTCTCTCCCTCTCCCCCGCTAATATCTCTCTTTCCTTCTTTTGTCCTCTTTCCCTCTCTCTCTCTCTCCACATTTATCTCTCTATGTCTTTCTTCTTACCTCCCTCTCCCTCCCCCTCCAAGTCCATCTCTCTTTCCCTCCCTCTCTCCACTCTCTCACATCCTCTCTCTTCCTTCCTCTCTTTTCCTTTCTCTCCCATCTCTCTCTCCCTCTCTCTCTCTCTTCACCCACCAAATATGTTACTATATCCCTCCCTATCTTATTATATCTCCTTCTCCCCCCCTTATCTCCATCTCTCCTTATTTGTCTCTTTATCTCATCCTCAAACATACATGCTCTCTCTTTGTCTCTCCCTTGTCACTCCTTCTCTCTCTCCACTTCTCACACTCTATATTTATTATTTCCTACATGTATCCCCCTCCAACTCCATCTCTCTATCAATCCCTCTCTTCTCCACTCTCTCAAGTCCTCTCTCTCATCCTTCCTCTATCTCTCTCTCTCCTAAGTCCCTCTCTCTTCCCTGATCTCTCTCTCTCTCTCTCTCTCTTCCCTCCAATACTCTCTCTTCCCCCACCACTTTCCTCCTCTCTCATCCTTCCTCTCTCTCCCTTTCTCTCCTACCTCCCTCTCTTTTTTCCCTCCAATTCTCTCTTCCCCCATCTCTCTCTCTCTCTCTCTCTCTCTCTCTCTCTCTCTCTCTCTCTCTCTAATCCTCTCTCTTCCTCCATCTCCATTTCTTTCTCTCTCTTTCCCTCTCACTCTCCAACTACATTACTATATCTCTCCCTCTCTCCTTCTCTCTTCTTCTTTCCCCCTTCTTTCCATACATCTTACTTTGTCACTTTATCTCACCCATAAACATACACACTCTCTCTCCATCTCTCCCTTATCACTCTCTCTCTCTATTTTTTCTTAGTTACGTAAACTAATGAACATAAATATTTGTAAATATAAAGCAGATTATTGAGTAAATATGAAAAGAGGTTTTATTTACTTACCATACCTCATGTTTATTTATATTTATATTTATTTAAATTTTAAAATATTGCAACTTTGGTGGGGAAATATTTATGCCTTTAAATATTTTAATTTATCCATAGAATATGGGTTTTCTTTTTAAATATTCATTTTACAAATATTTAATTAAAAGAAATATTAAAATATTTTGGATTCTGATTGTTTGTGTTGAATTAACTCTTTTCCTTTGATTTAGGAAATGGTATTGACTTTAGTAAAGAGTAAAGATGTTCAAAATTTTACTTAATTTGGAAATTCAATGTGGTAAATTTTTTTGTTAAAGGTAAATTTTGATCCATTCAAATTCACGTATATAATTTACTATCCATTCAAATTATATAAATAATAGATAATTGTATTTTAATAGTTAATCTCATCCTATTAATAAGGTAAAAATTTTATATATAATATAAATATTCAAGTTATATAAAATTCAAGATTAGCCGACATTGGAAAAAGTAAAATTTATTATTTTTTGAGAGCGTGACATACCCGACATCGAGGTCATATTGGGCTTTAAATTGTGCGTCTCGGCAATCTATGACCCAGTATTGCGCCTCTCGGCAATAAATTTTACTTTTTCTAATGTCGGCCAAAGCATTAACCTAATCTTGAATTTTATATAGCTTGAATATTTATATTCTATATAACTTTTTTAACTTATTAATGGGCCGAGATTAACTTATTAATGGCGCTCGATAGATCTAGAGTTAAGATAGTTCTAGGCTAGTTGCACCGAGAGGGATCAAATCTCTCGAGGTGCAAACCTCTTTTTTGAGTGCAAAACTTGAGAAAATGTTTGCACCTCGAGAGATTTGATCACTCTCGGTGCTTGATAGATCCGGATTTAAGATGGATCTAGGCTGGTTTCAGTCGTGTGATATAATTAATTTTATCAATAATATGTAAATATATCAAATATTAATATAATCATTTTAAATATGCTAAATATTTGAGATTAACTTGGTCATTCTAATTTTAAATTTTCTTAGTTACCTTAGTTTGTTGAGATGATAAATATTGTTAATAACTATAATGATGAAAAATGATGAAATGTTTTTTTTGAATGCAAAGTAACAATAATAGTGTTCAAAGATAGAAAATGTGAATAATAAGAATGTACTCATGTTAAAAATAGTCTTCATTGTGATCAATCTCAAACTATTTTATTCTTCTATTCTTATTGCCACCCTTGTTAGTTTTGTTATCTTTTCATATGGATTATATGAAAAATAAAATTTAAATCATAAATCAATTAAATATTTAGCTCGAGCCATTGTAGTAAACATGATACCTTGTCTCTCTTGCTCTCCAATATTAATAGGTTAAATTACTATAACACAAAAATCAATGTACATTGTAAACAAATTTTTCTGCTTACACTAAAATCAATGCATATTGTTAATCCAATCGCTTTAAAATTAATGTATCGTCATATATCAAATTACATCAAATCGTAAATCAACATATACATTGAAATCAATGCATTTAATGCAAGCAATCAAATAAGATTAGAAAGTAACTTCTACATTGAAATCAATGCACCTAATGCAAGCAATCAAAAAAGATTAGAAACCAACATCTACAATGAAATCAGTGCATTTAATCAAAGCAATCAAATAGGATTAGAAATCGCCATCTACACTGAAATCAATGCATTTAGTGCAAACAATCAAATAGGATTAGAAATAATCTACATTGAAATCAATGCATCTAGTGTAAGAAATCAAATATAATTATAAATTGACGTCTAAATTGCAATCAACGCATCCAGTGCAAGCAATCAAATAGTATTAGAAATCACCACCGACACTGAAATCAATGCATCTAGTGCAACTAATCAAATATCATTAGAAATAAGTATCTACTCTAAAATTGATGCATCTAGTGCAAATAATCAAATAGGATTATAGATCACCATCTCTTGTTTTTTGTCTCTCCATCTCACCCCCCTAACACACACACTCTCACACTCCATATATATCATTCTCTTTGTCAATCACCCTCTCTTTCCATATCTCTCTTCTTCACTCTGTTCACCTTCCATCTATATCTCTATCTTCCCCTTATCTCCCTTTCCCCTGCTAATATATCTCTTTCCTCCTGTTTTCCTCTGTCCCTCTCTCTCCATCTTCCTTATCACTCACTCTCTCTCTCTCTAGAAACCAACATCTACACTAAAATCATTGCATTTACTCAAAGAAATCAAATAGGATTAGAGATCGCCATCTACACTGAAATCAATTCATTTAGTGCAAACAATCAAATAGGATTAGAAATCATCTACATTGAAATCAATTCATCTAGTGTAAGTAATCAAATCTGATTATAAATCGACATCTAAATTGAAATCAACACATTTAGTGCAAGAAATCAAATTGTATTAGAACTCACCACCTAAAATTAAATCAATGCATCTAGTGCAAGTAATCAAATATCATTAGAAATAAATATCTACACTTAAATCGATGCATCTAGTGAAAATAATCAAATAGGATTAGAAATCACCATCTCCACTTATATCAATCCATCTAGTGCGAGTAATATTCCTCCCTCTCTCCACCCTCCATCCATATCTATATCCCCCTCCATCTATTCTTTTTTGTCTCTCTATCTCACCCCCCTAAACACACATGCTCTCACACTCCATATATATCAATCTCTTTGTCAATCACCCCCTCTCCCCATATCTCTCTTCTTCCCTCTCTTCACCTTCCATATATATCTCTATCTTCCCCTTCTCTTGCTCTCGCCCACTAATATCTCTCTTTCCTCCTTTTTTCCTCTCTCCCTCTCTCTCCATCTTCCTTATCACTCACTTTCTCTCTCTCTAGAAACCAACATCTACACTGAAATCAATGCATTTACTCAAAGAATTCAAATAGGATTAGAAATCAATGCATTTAGTGGAAACAATATTTCTACATTGAAATAAATTCATCTAGTGCAAGTAATCAAATATAATTATAAATTGACATCTAAATTGAAATAAACAAATTCAGTGCAAGCAATCAAATTATATTAGAAATCACCACCTACACTAAAATCAATGCATCTAGTGCAAGTAATCAAATATCATTTGAAATAAATACCTACACTAAAATCGATGCATATAGTGAAAATAATCAAATAGTATTATCAATCACCATCTCCACTTATATCAATCCATCTAGTGTGAGACATATTCTTCCCTCTCTCCACCCTCCATCTCTTATTTTTTGTCTCTCTATCTCACCCCCCTAAACACACACGCTCTTTGACTCCATATATGTTAATCTCTTTGTCAATTGCCTCCTCTCCCCATATCTCTCTTCTTCCCTCTCTTCACCTTCCATCTATATCTCTATATTCCCCTTCTCTCCCTCTCCCCCACTAATATCTCTCTTTCCTCCTTTTTTCCTCTCTCCCTCTCTCTCCATCTTCCTTATCACTTTCTCTCTCTCTCTCTCTCTCTCTCTCTCTCTCTCTCTCCACATTTATATCTCTATGTCTTTCTTCTTACATCCCTCTCCCTCCCCCTCCAGGTCCATCTCTCATTCCCTCCCTCTCTCCACTCTCTCACATCCTCTCTCTTCCTTCCTCTATTTTCCTTTCTCTCCCATATTTATCTCCCTCTCTCTCTCTCTCTTCACCCACCAACTATGTTACTATATCCCTCCCTCTCTTCTTATATCTCCTTCTCCCCCCCATCTCCATCTCTCCTTATTTGTCTCTTTATATTAGCCCCAAACATACAGGCTCTCTCTTTGTCTCTCCATTGTCACTCCTTCTCTCTCTCCACTTCTCACTCTCTATATTTCTTATTTCCTACATCTCTCCCCCTCCAACGCAATCCCTCTATCGATCCCTCTCTCCTCCTCTCTCTCAAGTCCTCTCTCTCGTCCTTCCTCTATCTCTCTCTCTCCTAAGTCCCTTTCTCTTACCTGATCTCTCTCTCTCTCTGTCTTCCCTCTAATACTCTCTCTTCCCCCACCACTCTCCTCCTCTCTCTCCCTTTCTCTCCTACCTCCCTCTCTTTTTTCCCTCCAATCCTTTCTCTTTCTCTCTCCCTCTCTCTCCCTCTCTCTCTAATCCTCTCTCTTCCTCCATCTCCCTTTCTTTCTCTCTCTCCAACTACATTACTATATCTCTCCCTCTCTCCTTATCTCTTCTTCTCTCCCCCCTTCTTTCCATACATCTTACTTTGTCACGTTATCTCACCCGTAAACATACACACTCTCTCTCCACACTCTCTCTCTCTCTCTCTCTCTCTCTCTCTATTTCTTCTTAGTTATGTAAACTAGTGAACATAAATATTTGTAAATATAAAGCAGATTATGGAGTAAATATGAAAAGAGGTTTTTTTTATTTACCATACCTCTTTTATTTACTATCGCATTTGGCCCATAGGCTTTTTATATAATTAGATTTTTATTTATAATCCTATTTGATATATTGTTATTTATTTACCTTATCTCTTTATACCTCTTTTATATTTTTTTTTTTTGCCATACTTATTTTATAAATATAGTATTTGGCCCATGGCATCAACATTAATTTGTCCCGTGCTATTCGTCCCATAGGCTTCATCTAAATAAAACCTCTTTTTAAAGTTTTTTTAAATATAAAAATGTTTATGGAGTAAATATAAAAGGAATTTTTATGTATTTACCATACATCTAGTTTATATATATTTTTATTTATTTACCATAGTTCCGGAGTAAGTATAAAAGTAGGTTTTATTTATTTACCATACCTCATGTTTATTTATATTTTTATTTATTTAAATTTTAAAATATTGCAACTTTGATGGGGAAATATTTGTGCCTTTAAATATTTTAATTTATCCATAGAATATGGGTTTTCTTTTTAAATATTCATTTTACAAATATTTAATTAAAATAAATATTAAAATATTTTGGATTTTGATTGTTTGTGTTGAATTAACTCTTTTCCTTTGATTTAGGACATGGTATTGACTTTAATAAAGAGTAAAGATGTTTAAAATTTTACTTAATTTGGAAATTCAATGTGATAATTTTTTTTGTTAAAGGTAAATTTTGATCCATTCAAATTCATGTATATAATTTACTATCCATTCAAATTATATGAATAATAGACAGTTGTATTTTAATAGTTAATCTCAGCCCATTAATAAGGTAAAAAAGTTATAAATAATATAAATATGCAAGTTATATAAAATTCAAGATTAGCCGACATTAGAAAAAGTAAAATTTATTATTTTTTGAGAATGTGATATACCCGACATCGGGGTCATACTGGCCTATAGATTGCACCTATCGGCAATCTACAACTCAGTATTGCGCCTCTCAACAATAAATTTTACTTTTTCTAATGCCGGCCAAAGCATTAACCTAATCTTGAATTTTATATAACTTGAATATTTATATTATATATAATTTTTTTAACTTATTAATGGGCCAAGTTTAACTTATTAATGGCACTTGATAGATCCAGAGTTAATATAGATCTAGGTTGGTTGCGCCGACAGGGATCAAATCTCTCGAGGTGCAAACCTCTTTTTTGAGAGCAAAACTTGAGAAAAGGTTTGCACCTCGAGAGATTTGATCCCTCTCAGCACTTGATAGATGTGGAGTTAAGATGGATCTAGGTTTGTTTCAGTCCTGTGCTTCCAAGGAAAATATATCAAATATATAATTAATTTTATCAATAATATGTAAATATATCAAATATTAATATAATCATTTTAAATATGCTAAATATTGATATTAACTTGGTCATTTTAATTTTAAATTTTCTTAGTTACCTTAGTTTGTTGAGACGATAAATATTTTTAATAACTATAATGATGAAAAATGATGAAATATTTTTTTTGAATACAAAGTAACAATAATAGTGTTGAAAGATAGAAAATGTGAATAATAAGAATGTAATCATGTTACAAATAGTCTTCATTGTGATCAATATCAAACTATTTTCTTCTACTATTCTTATTGCCACCATTGTTAGTTTTGTTACCTTTTAATATGGATTATATGAAAAATAAAATTTAAATCGTAAACCAATTAAATCTTTAGCTCAAGCTGTTGTAGTAAACATGATACCTTGTCTCTCTTGCTCTCCAATATTAATAGGTTAAATTACTATAACACAAAAATAAATGTACATTGTCAATAACGTTTTGTGCTTACACTAAAATCAATGCATATTGTTAATCCAATCACTTTAAAATTAATGTACTGTCATATATCCAATTACATCAAATCGTAAATCAAAATATACATGGAAATCAATGCATTTAATGCAAGCAATCAAGTAAGATTAGAAAATAACTTCTACACTGAACTCAATGCAGTTAGTGCAAACAATGAAATAGGATTATAAATAATCTACATTGAAATCAATGCATCTAGTGCAAGAAATAAAATATAATTATAAATCGACGACTTAATTGAAATCAACACATTGAGTGCAAGCAATAAAATAGGATTAGAAATCATCGCCTACATTGAAATCAATGCATCTAGTGCAAGTAATCAAATATCATTAGAAATAAATATCTACTCTAAAATCGATGCATCTAGTGCAAATAATCAAATAGGATTATAAGTCACCACCTCTTGTTTTTTGTCTCCCTATCTCACCCCCATAAACACACACGCTCTCGAACTCCATATATATCATTCTCTTTGTCAATCACCCCCTCTTCCCATATATTTCTTCTTCACTCTCTTCTCCTTCCATCTATATCTCTATCTTCCCCTTCTCTCCCTCTCGCTTGCTAATATCTCTCCTTATTCCTTTTTCCCTCTGTCCCTCTCTCTCCATATTCCTTATCACTCACTCTCTCTCTCTAGAAACCAACATCTACACTGAAATCAATCCATTTACTCAAACAAATCAAATAGGATTAGAAATCGCCATCTACACTGAAATTAATGCATTTAGTGCAAACAATCAAATAGGATTAGAAATCATCTACATTGAAATCAATTCATCTAGTGTAAGTAATCAAATATAATTATAAATCGAAATCTAAATTGAAATCAACACATTCCGTGCAAGAAATAAAATTTTATTAGAAATCACCACCTACACTGAAATCAATGCATCTAGTGAAAGTAATAAAATATCATTAGAAATAAATATCTACACTAAAATCAACGCATTTAGTGAAAATAATAAAATAGGATTAGAAATCACCATCTCCACTTATATCAATCCATCTAGTGCGAGAAATATTCCTCCCTCTCTCCAACCTCCATCCATATCTATATCCCCCTCCATCTATTATTTTTTGTCTCTCTATCTCACCCCCCTAAACAAACATGCTCTCACACTCCATATATATCAATCTCTTTGTCAATCACCCCCTCTCCCCATCTCTCTCTTCTTCCCTCTCTTCACCTTCCATCTATATCTCTATCCTCACCTTCTCTCCCTCTGCCTCGCTAATATCTCTCTTTCCTCCTTTTTTCATCTCTCCCTTTCTCTCCATATTCCTTATCACTCACTCTCTCTCTCTCTAGAAACCAACATCTACTATGAAATCAATGCATTTACTCAAAGAAATCAAATAGGATTAGAAATAGTCATCTACACTGAAATCAACACATTTAGTGCAAACAATCAAATAAGATTAGAAATCATCTACATTGAAATCAATTCATATAATGCAAGTAATCAAATATAAGTATAAATCGACATCTAAATTGAAATCAACAAATTCAGTGAAAGCAATCAAATTGTACTAGAAATCACCACCTACACTGAAATCAATGCATCTAGTGCAAGTAATCAAATATCACTACACTAAAATCGATGCATATAGTGCAAATAACCAAATAGGATTATAAATCACCATCTCCACTTATATAAATCCATCTAGTGTGAGAAATATTCTTCCCTTTCTCCACCCTACATCCATATCTATATCCCCCTCCATCTCTTATTTTCTGTCTCTCTATCTCACCCCCCTATACACACACACTCTTGCACTCCATATATATCAATCTCTTTATCAATCCCCTCCTCTCCCCATATCTCTCTTCTTCCCTCTCTTCACCTTCTATATATATCTCTATCTTCCCCTTCTCTCCCTCTCCCCCGCTAATATCTCTCTTTCCTCCTTTTGTCCTATCTCCCTCTCTCTCCATCTTCCTTATCACTCTCTCTCTCTCTCTCTCTCTCTCTCATTCCACATTTATCTCTCTATGTATTTCTTCTTACCTCCCTCTCCCTCCCCCTCCAAGTCCATATCTCTTTCCCTCCCTCTCTCCATTCTCTCACATACTTTCTCTTCCTTCCTCTCTTTCCCTTTCTCTCCCATATATCTCTCTCTCTTCACCCACCAAATATTTTACTATATCCCTCCCTCTCTTCTTATACCTCCTTCTCCCCCCCCCCACTTATCTCCATCTCTCCTTATTTGTCTTTTTATCTCAGCCCCAAACATACACGCTCTCTCTTTGTCTCTCCCTTGTCACTCCTTCTCTCTCTCCACTGCTCACTCTCTATATTTCTTATTTCCTACATCTCCCCCCCTCCAACTGCATCTCTCTATCGATCCCTCTCTCCTCCTCTCTCTCAAGTCCTCTCTCTCATCCTTCCTCTATCTCTCTCTCTCCTAAGTCCCTCTCCCTCTTCCTTGATCTCTCTCTCTCTCTCTCTCTCTCTCTCTCTCTCTCTCTCTTCCCCCATCACTCTCCTCCTCTCTCTCCCTTTCTCTCCTACCTCCCTCTCTTTTTTCCCTCCAATCCTCTCTCTTCCCCCATCTATATCTCTCTCTCTCTCTCTAATCCTCTCTCTCTATCTCTCTCTAATCCTCTCTCTTCCCCCATATCCCTTTCTTTCTCTCTCTCTTTCCACCCCTCTCTCTCTCCAACTAAACTACTATATCCCTCCCTCTCTCCTTATTATTTCCCCCCTTCATTCCATATATCTTACTTTTTCACTTTATCTCACTCGTAAACAGACACACTCTCTCTCCATCTCTCCCTTATCATTCTCTCTCTCTCTCTCCACTTCTCTCTCTTTCTCTATTTCTTCTTAGTTATGTAAACTAATGAACATAAATATTTGTAAATATAAAGCATATTATGGAGTAAATATGAAAAGAGGTTTTATTTACTTACCATACCTCTCGTTTATTTATATTTTTATTTATTTACCATTCCTCTTTTATTTACTATGGTATTTGGCCCATAGGCTTGTTATATAATTATATTTTTATTTATAATTCTATTTGATATATTGTTATTTATTTAATTTATCTCTTTATACCTCTTTTATATTTATTTATTTACCATACTTATTTTATAAATATAGTATTTGGCCCATGGTATCAATATTAATTTGTCCCATGGTATTCGTCCCATAGACTTCATCTAAATAAGAAATTTTTTTTGTAAGTTTTTTTAAATATAAAAACGTTTATGGAGTAAATATAAAAGGAATTTTTATGTATTTACCATACATCTAGTTTATATATATTTTTATTTATTTACCATAGTTCTGGAGTAAGTATAAAAATAGGTTTTATTTAATAACCATACCTCATGTTTATTTATATTTTTATTTATTTAAATTTTAAAATATTGCAACTTTGATGGGGAAATATTTATGTCTTTAAATATTTTAATTTATCCATAGAATATGGGTTTTATTTTTAAATATTCATTTTACAAATATTTAATTATAATAAATATTAAAAGATTTTGGATTTTGATTGTTTGTGTTGAATTAACTATTTTCCTTTGACTTAGGAAATGGTATTGACTTTAGTAAAGAGTAAAGATGTTTAAAATTTTACTTAATTTGGAAATTCAATGTGGTAAATTTTTTTTTTAAAGGTAAATTTTGATCAATTCAAATTCACGTACATAATTTACTATCCATTCAAATTATATAAATAATACATAGTTGTATTTTAATAGTTAATCACAGCCCATTAATAAGTTAAAAAAGTTATATATAATATAAATATTCAAGTTATATAAAATTCAAGGTTAGGTTAATGCTTTGGCCAACATTAGAAAAAGTAAAATTTATTATTTTTTGATAACCTGACATACCCGACATGAGGGTCATATTGGGTTGTAGGTTGCGCCTCTCGGCGCAACAAGTGTGTATACATTAACTCGACACAATCTAATGTTGTTAGATAAATATAGTAACGAGCAATCTTATAAAATAAAGATGGCTTCAATTACTCCAAAAAAAACCAATAAATTAAAAATTATTAATTATATTTTAAATATAAATTAGTTATAACTTAATAATAATAATAATAATAATAATAATATTTAAAATAAAAATAATAGTTAAAAAAAAAAATCCATTTATATTAAACATTATGTAAATATCCATTTATATTAAACCTTAGAACAAAAAATAATATTTAAAAAAATTAATAAAAAATCTATTTATATTATGTGAATACATTTTTAAAAATCAAGGAGAAGGTTTAAGTAAGACTATCCTAGATCCATATTAACTTCGGATCTATCAAGCGCCGAGAGGGATCAAATCTCTCGAGGTGCAAACCTCTTTTTTGAGTGCAAAGCTTGAGGAAAGGTTTGCACCTCGAGAAATTTGATCCCTCTTGGTGCTTGATAGATTCGAAGTTAAGATGGATCTAGGCTAGTTTCAGTCGTATATTACCAAGGAAAATATATCGAAGATATGATTAATTTTATCAATAATATGTAAATATATCAAATATTAATATAATCATTTTAAACATTCTAAATATTTCTGATATTAACTTGGTCATTTTAATTTTAAATTTTCTTAGTTACCTCAGTTAGTTGAGATGATAAATATTGTTAATAACTATAATGATAAAAAATGATGAAATATTTTTTTTGAATGCAAAGTGACAATAATAGTGTTGAAAGATAGAAAATGTGAATAATAAGAATGTACTCAGGTTACAAATAGTCTTCATTGTGATCAATCTCAAACTATTTTCTTCTACTATTCTTAGTGTCACCTTTGTTATTTTTGTTATCTTTTCATATCGATTATATGAAAAAGAAAATTTAAATCGTAAACGATTTAAAACTTTAGCTCAAGCTGTTGTAGTAAACCTGATACCTTGTCTCTCTAGCTCTCCAATATTAACAGGTTTAATTACTATAACACAAAAATCAATGTACATTGTCAATAACGTTTTGTGCTTACACTAAAATCAATGCATATTGCTAATCGAATCACTTTAAAATTAATGCACCATCATATATCCAATTACATAATCATAAACCAACATATACATGGAAATCAATGCATTTAATGCAAGCAATCAAATACGATTAGAAAATAACTTCTACATTGAAATCAATGCACCTAATGCAAGCAATCAAATAATATTAGAAACCAACATCTACACTTAAATAAATGCATTTACTCAAAGCAATCAAATATGATTAGAAATCGACATTTACACTGAAATCAATGCATTTAGTGCAAACAATCAAATAGGATTAGAAATAATATACATTGAAATCAATGCATCTAGTGCAAGAAATCAAATATAATTATAAATTGACGTCTAAATTGAAATCAACACATCCAGTGCAAGCAATCAAATAGTATTAGAAATCACCATCTACACTGAAATCAATGCATCTAGTGAAAGTAATCAAATATCATTACAAATAAATATCGACACTAAAATCGATGCATCTAGTGCAAATAATCAAATAGGATTATAAATCACCATCTCCACTTAAATCAATCCATCTAGTGCAAGAGATATTCTTCCCTCTCTCCACCCTCCATCCATATCTATATCCCCCTCCATCTCTTGTTTTTTCTCTCTCTATCTCACCCCCCTAAATACACACACTCTCGCACTCCATATATATCATTCTATTTTTCAATCACCCCCTCTCCCTATCTCTATCTTCCCCTTCTCTCCCTCTCCCCCACTAATATCTCTCTTTCCTCCTTTTGTCCTCTCTCCCTCTCTCTCCATCTTCCTTATCACTCACTCTCTCTCTAGAAACCAATATCTACACTGAAATCAATGCATTTACTCAAAAAAATAAAATAGTATTAGATATCTCCATCTACACTGAAATCAATGAATTTAGTGCAAAAAATCAAATAGGATTAGAAATCATCTGCATTGAAATCAATTCATCTAGTGAAAGTAATCAAATATAATTATAAATCAACATCTAAATTGAAATCAACACATTCAGTGCAAGAAATCAAATCGTATTAGATATCACCATCTACACTGAAATCAATGCATCTAGTGCAAGTAATCTAATATCATTAGAAATAAATATCTACACCAAAATCGATGCATCTAGTGCAAATAATCAAATAGGATTAGAAATCACCATCTCCACTTATATCAATCCATCTAGCACGAGAAATATTCCTCCATATCTCCACCCTCCATCCATATCTATATCCCCCTCCATATATTCTTTTTTTTTCTCTCTATCTCACCCCCCTAAACACACACGCTCTCGCACTCCATATATATCAATCTCTTTGTCAATCGCCCCCTCTCCCCATTTCTCTCTTTGTCCCTATCTTCACCTCCCATATATATATCTATCTTCCCCTTCTCTCCCTCTCCCCCGCTAATATCTCTATTTCCTCCTTTTTTCCTCTCTCCCTCTCTCTCCATCTTCCTTATCACTCACTCTCTAGAAACCAACATCTACACTGAAATCAATGCATTTACTCAAAGAAATCAAATAGGATTAGAAATCTCCATCTACACTGAAATCAAGGCATTTAGTGAAAACAATCAAATAGGATTAGAAATCATCTACATTGAAATCAATTCATCTAGTGCAAGTAATCAAATATCATTACAAATCGACATCTAAATTGAAATCAACAAATTCAGTGCAAGAAATCAAATTGTATTAGAAATCACCACCTACACTAAAATCAATGCATCTAGTGAAATTAATCAAATATCATTAGAAATAAATATCTACACTAAAGTCAATGCATATAGTGAAAATAATCAAATAGGATTGTAAATCGTCATCTCCACTTATATCAATCCATATAGTGTGAGAAATATTCTTCCCTTTCTCCACCCTCCATCCATATCTATATCCCTCTCCATCTCTTCTTTTCTATCTCTCTATCTCACCCCCTTAAACACACACACTCTCGCCCTCCATATATATCAATCTCTTTTTCAATCCCATCCTCTCCCCATCTCTCTCTTCTTCCCTCTCTTCACCTTCCATCTATATCTCTATCTTCCCCTTCTCTCCCTCTCCCACGCTAATATCTCTCTCTCCTCCTTTTTTCCTCTCTTCCTCTCTCTCCATCTTCCTTATCGCTCACTCTCTCTCTCTATCTCTAGATTTATATCTCTATGTCTTTCTTCTTATGTCCCTCTCCCTCCCCCTCTAATTCCATCTCTCTTTCCCTCCCTCTCTCCACTCTCTCACATCCTCTCTCTTCCTTCCTCTCTTTCCGTTTCTCTCCCATCTCTCTCTCTCCCTCTCTCTCTCTCTCTTCACCCACCAACTATGTTACTATATCCCTCCCTCTCTCCTTATATCTCCTTCGCCCCCCCCTATGTCCATCTCTCCTTATTTGTCTCTTTATCTAAATCCCAAACATACACGCTCTCTCTCTGTCTCTCCCTTGTCACTCCTTCTCTCTCTCCACTTCTCACTCTCTATATTTCTTATTTCCTACATCTCTCCCCCTCCAACTCCATCTCTCTATCGATCCCTCCCTCCTCCTCTCTCTCAAGTCCTCAATCTCGTCCTTCCTCTCTCTCTCTCCCCTAACTCCCTCTCTCTTTCTCTCTCTCTCCCTATCTTCCCTCCAATACTCTTTCTTCCCCCATCACTGTCCTACCTCTCTCTCTCTTTTCCCTCCAATCCTCTCTCTCTCTCTCTCTCTCTCTCTCTCTCTCTCTCTCTCTAATCCTCTCTCTTCCCCCATCTCCCTTTCTTTCTCTCTCTTTCCACCCCTCTCTCTCCAACTACATTACTATATCCCTCCAACCCTCCTTCTCTCTTCTTCTCTCCCCCCTTCTTTCCATACATCTTACTTTTTCTGTTTATCTCACCCCTAAACATACACACTCTCTCTCCATATCTCCCTTATCACTCTCTCTCTCTCCACTTCTCTCTCTCTCTCTCTCTCTCTATCACTTCTTATTTATGTAAACTAATAAACATAAATATTCATAAATATAAAGCACATTATGGAGTAAATATGAAAAGAGGTTTTATTTACTTACCATAGCTCTGGTTTATTTATATTTTTATTTATTTACAATACCTCTTTTATTTACTATGGTATTTGGCCCATAGGCTTGTTATATAATTAGATTCTTCATCTAAATAAAACCTTTTTTTTAGTTTTTTTAAATATAAAATGTTTATGGAGTAAATATAAAAGGAATTTTTATTTATTTACCATACATCTAGTTTATATAAATTTTTATTTATTTACCATAGCTCTGGAGTAAGTATAAAAATAGGTTTTATTTATTTACCATACCTCATGTTTATTTATATTTTAAAATATTGCAAATTTGATGGGGAAATATTTATGTCTTTAAATATTTTAATTTACCATAGAATATGGGTTTTCTCTTTAAAGATTCATGTTACAAATATTTAATTAAAGGAAATATCAAAAGATTTTGGATTTTGATTGTTTGTGTTGAATTAACTCTTTTCCTTTGCTTTAGGAAATGGTATTGACTTTAGTAAAGAGTAAAGATGTTTAAAATTTTACTTAATTTGGAAATTCATTGTGGTAATTTTTTTTGTTAAAGGTAAATTTATGATCCATTCAAATTGACGTATATAATTTACTAGCCATTCAAATTATATAAATAATACATAGTTGTATTTTAATAGTTAATCTCAGCGTGTTAATAAGTTTAAAAAGTTATATATAATCTAAATATTCAAGTTATATAAAATTCAAGATTAGGTTAATGCTTTGGCCGAGATTAGAAAAAGTAAAATTTATTATTTTTTGAGAACATAACATACCCAATATTGGGGTCATACTGAGCTGTAGATTGCACCTCCACGCAAAAATAGTAAACCTATAGTTATATAGATGTCATCTCATTTTTTGCCATAAACCCTGACCCTAAATAAAAAATAAACTTTAGTAAAAGGAAAAAAGAAACCCATCCAAGGTAAATAGTCTATTCCCAAAGACAGTTTATTCCCATCCAAAAGGGAAAATAAAAAGCCAAAACCAAATACATAGTTAATATAAAAATCTAAAGTATATTTCTTGTTGTACCACAAGGTCCTATTCCAATTATTTTCTTTCTGTAAAATATAATTAGATATATATTTATGTATTATATAATTAAATATATATTTATAATGCAATTTCGTAAAATCTATATATTTTTTAAAATTAACTTAAAAAAAAAAAAACCACATATATATATATATATATATATATATATATATTTAGACATAAATAAATAAGTTCTAAAATATAGCAACTATGGAGCTTTAATTGTTAGGCTGGTGCATAAATATATAGAAGAAATGAAGGAAATCACAATCATCAACTAAGCTAAATCACTTAAGAGGGATGGGGATTGGGTTCCCTTCGCCATCTCACTCACGCAACAACTCAAGTGGGATGGGGCTCGGTCCCCTCAGCTATCTCGTTTTTGTTGACCTTCCCTCCTATGGGCCTCAGATTTTTCTCTCATAATCAATACATCTTGCAGCTTTCTCCTCATAGCGACATAGCATATCATATCTCAAAAGTCCCTCTTGGCGCAGCTCTTCTCAACGCAGTTCCTCTCTAAGAATTTTCCCCCTGATCATATCCTCCCTAAATTGAAGCTCCCTACTACGTTGAAGGTCAGCCTGAACTCTAGGAGCATCCACATGAATGCGGTGATTATCAGGGCAAGAATTAAATTGTGGTGCTGGTCGGAAGAGCTCGATAATCTTTTTCACCTGTAAAACAAATAATTTTCCTGATTATAGAACCCATAAAATAAATATGTTAAGCATGAGTTTCATTAAAAATAATTAATAGATAGATACCTGTTAAGGATTGAGTTCAAACCTAGACTTTTTCTTCCCATCATAGTTATCTTTGATTGCTTTCCTGAATATGTCTTCAGAAAGCGGCCAACAATCCCTTTGAATACGAAACCACACCTGCACAAGCATACTTCATTTAGTAAAGTTGATCTCAACGGAAAACTAATCTAGTGTGGACATCATGTATAGAAAAGATAGGAAACTAAAATTGCATAGGCCCAAAATAAGACTGTATATATAGTTAAACATTGTATAAAAAGATTACCTGTGTGGGGAATGGCCTTTTAGAACTTCGGAAAGCATCTGGTTCCAGATTCATTCCATTGGCGGACGCATCTAGTTACATTGATGAAGTGGATTTAGATGTGATTCCATTAGACATATGTGGAGTAGTGCTAGAAATTCCTTATCTGATCGTAATGTTGTGTTTCATACGAAAGAGCATAAATATCACCTTAAGAAGGATGGGATTGAATACATTATTGAGGAACATAAAATCAAAACATACTTGGATTTAGTTACTGCTAATCAGATGAAGAGGCTAATAAGTTCAAGAAAAATATATTTACTCATGGTTGTTAAAGAAAAATGAAAGGATCAACATGATGCTTTTTCAGGCTGTGAATCTCAGTTTAAAGAGAATTTGGTTAAAGTGGTAGATTATTTTCAAATTCTATTTAAAGAACCAAAACATCTGCCTCCTAAATGGGAAATACAACATGAGATACAATTTATGTCTGATGCCCCTATTCCTAATGTCGAAATGTATCGGATGTCATTCATAAAGAACAAAGAAATAAAGAAATAAATCCAAGATCTGGTTGAAAAATACTTCATTCAACTCAGTTCATCTCCATGTGGTTCACCAATAATTTTGGTTCCTAAGAAAGACAAGAAATGGAGAATGTGTGTCAACTTTAGGTCCTTAAACAAAATCAAAATCAAGAACATGTATCCTCCTCCCGGGATAGATGATTTACTTGATCAGCTGAGAAATTTTGTCTACTTCACTAAGTTGGATTTTTGTAGTGGGTATCATCAAATTCACATTGCAGAAAATGACATCTGGAAAACTGAATTTAAAACTAGGCAGGGGCTATTCGAATGGTTAGTGATGCCTTTTGGTTTGTGTAATGCTCTGACAAAATTCATGCAGGGTATGAATGATGTACTCCATCCATACATTGATTTGGAAAGATAAATTCTTATTTCATCATGTAATTTTGAGTTCAAACGTAATATTTTTAATTTTCATTTTGTAATTTTATGTCATTTAATGTAATAATTACAAGGTTCCCAAGCTGCCAACTCAGAGTTCCACATGCCAAAAAATAAAATATCAAGGTGTAAATAGTTCCTAGTCCATCAAAATTATTAATTATCAATGGAAAGAAATCAAAGTGAAAGGGTTGAAATTGTGAAGTTTACAAGTGAATTTGAACATAGCGAAGTGGGTCCCAAGAACTAATTCATTCAATCCATCAAGTATAAAGGCCATTAAAACATCAAAGAGGCACTCATTTTCTCTCCAATCCATAAATATCAACCTCACCTACACTCCATATACCTCCCCTAACCTTTTCCCAAGCTCATTCCTCTCATTTATCTCACTTTCCTAAACACCCTAGCCTATTGCTACACTTTTGACATCTTCCTAGGTTAGGGCTGTGTTTTTTCCCTTTTGGATACCTTCCCCTAGCTCAATCCTTGAAATTCCACTTTCCCCTACTTCCTAATATTCCTCTCTATCTCCAAAAAGTTTCCTAAGAATTTAGAAGCCCGCCATCCCCTTTATTTCCCTTCATTCCAATAAATGTCCCAAATCCCCTGTTTTTCCTACACCAAACCCTAATTTTCTCTTCCACTGAGCTAGGGTTTGATATGGAATCAAAGACATAGGAGTAGAGGAGGCATAAGGGAGGTAATTTTAGAAATTATTAGGCCATTCAAACCCATAAACATCATGTCTCCATCATTTTTCAAGAATTCATTCCAAGGGACAAATCATTTGCCACACATAAGGCCAGTTTTTCTTCAAACTGCGTTTTTGACTAAACAAAGGTTAATTTGACAAAAGTGCAAGAATTTTTTGTCCACCATTTTCCAAGAAAGAAAACCCTCCTTAGGTTTTTACATAGCTGTCATGGGTTTGGAGAAATGTCAAAAATACAATTGCTATAAGAAGTTTTCTCCACTTCTGGAGTGACCTTGGGAAAATCAATATTTCTCCTAGATGGATTATCCAAATGACTTTCTTAATGAGTTAAATGATGACTATACATAAAGTTATTTCAAATCAGCTATAATTGGCTCAATTTTGAGTTGAGGAAGGCCTTTGAATGTTTCCTGCAAGAGCATGCTTCACTTTTGCACCCTCATTCTACACTTTTTGACCAGTCTTGGAAGAATTGATTTTTAAGGGGCTATACTTGATCATTTTCAATGTTCGATAGGTCCATTTTTTAGCCAAGGGAGATATCTTTCCAACGAT
Source organism: Pinus albicaulis (assembly GCA_034641835.2). Classification (NCBI taxonomy): domain Eukaryota; kingdom Viridiplantae; phylum Streptophyta; class Pinopsida; order Pinales; family Pinaceae; genus Pinus; species Pinus albicaulis. The sequence goes on from CM076578.1 coordinate 566,701,389, forward strand.
CTATAATGAGATCCATTTTGATTTCGGGAAGGCACCCAAAAGTTTATTTTAATTCAGTGTTGCGCACCTGGACACATGGATGGCACACCTGGCACTGTGAAGGTGCACCTAAAACAAAAATGGTGCACCTGACCAAATGTGGGAGAATCACTTTTTGATAGGGAAAATCAACTCCGTTCTGACATATCTAGAAAGTATACTGGATAGGCTTTCCAATAATCCATCATGAGCCCAGTTTTGACACCTACAACCCATCCAAAATCAACCTACAACATGAAAGGCACACGTGGCACAAAAATGGTGCACTTGACCAATGTCTGATATTTTTCAATTTTCACTGCATTTTTTACTTTTATCTTGGGAAATTATGATTTTACCTACGTATTTGATGAAGGTAAATGTAAATATCATGTGGATGAGTTACCTAGGGGTAAATTCATTATGTAAATGTTATCATTGTAATTAAGGAGGAGTCACTTGGACCTCTCTACAATCCAACTATCAGTTTAGATTTTTGTGGATCTCTTCCTCAACTTAGGGATTCGACCCCTAAGGATGACAGAAAGTGGTTTTGAGGTCTATATCATTCCCTTATTCATGGTTGGAATCAGTTTGGATGCTAGCTCATTGATTAAGGACTATTGTACTTAGTTTGGCTAGTTAATAAAGAAGAGTCACATCTATTTTTTGGGATACATGTGGTATGATGTTTATCATTATTTTTCCTTCAGTTTCATATGTTAGAATTTTTTGTCTTCATGTTCATTACATGTATCTTGTATGATCTCTTTCAAGTTGATAGGAAGAATACAAGTTTGCTCATGCTCTATTTAGGGAAAGTTATCATAACATGATCCACAAAACTAACTTTTTAAATCATGGAGCTTATCTCAACTCATCATTTTCTAATCTACAAAGCTAATAAATTAATAGAGGAAGTCATACCTTTGACATACTTGAAAGAATTTTAATATATAATCTTTTCTAAAAATTAAATTTATATATAATTGTATATTTTTTTCATTGTAAAAGATGTAATATATATGTTATTCACTAACTTAATATATAATTTCACTACTTATGATTATACTAGCCTAAAATTCACCAAATTTTCCCATCTTTTTTTAATTAGAATTTATGTCATTCAAAGAACAAAGACATAAAATTTATTTTATTTTCAAAGAACCTACTCATTATACAATTTTCTTAGTGAAAAAAGCATTAGAAATATAAAATTATAAAAAAAAAAAAAAAAATTAAAATTAACAAAAATATTAAAATGAACAAATATCATTTCTTATTACAATCTTAAACTCTATTGAGAGATATCGAACTAAGTTCTTAAAATTTAGTTTATCCACATTACATTCTTTCATGGCAAAATGCATGTGATTAAGAATATAGACAAGACTTGTAAGAATTTCAACTATACCATCTAGCGGGGAAATACTTGACTTTATTTTATGAGAAAAAAGTATAGACTATCCTAGCTTTAGTTTTTTTTGGGAAAAAAAAATAATTCCAAAAAAACCATAAAATTAAAAAATGCTTAATTATGTTTTAAATATAAATTAGTTATAACAAATAAAAGATTTAAAAGAATAATAATAATATTTAAGAGAATCCTCTCAGCTCTAGCACTCTCTCCTTCTTGAATGATGAAGCACTCAAACATGACTGCACTCAACTCGCGCACAAAGATTTTCTCCCCCTGGATGTGGGTGATTGACAGTAAGCAAGGAGACCACGAGGAAACCATGTGGGCAGACACACAGCGGCTCCACGTGACCAGTCCTGGGATACAAATATGTGATAAATTTTGGTGTGAGGGCACCATTAACTCACCCTCCGCCACCCTCACCTTGACATACCAGCTCTGCATTGTAATTACTCTGCTCGTCGTGGCCTCTAAGTCCATCACCTTGACCCTCTTGACCTCACTTCGGCCCTCCCGCCTGCTCTCTGTGCGTCTATCCATCTTCATCCCTCCGCCTCTGGTGCATAGTCCTATTCCGCTCAAGCCCCATCCTCATTTTGGAAGCTATTCTCCCTCAAAGCCTACTTTGGCCCCCATCTGGTCCAGCGACTCGGCTCCCTGGAAAATCATGCCTTGGCACTAAAGAATGAGGTGCAGAAGAGCTGGGGGGCGTGGCCAGCCTTCTCGACCTCCACTGTCACTCTCCCATGGCCAAGACCTGAACCTTTCCATCGGTTGGAGCGAGCTCAAAAAAATTCCCCCTAGCAATATGAATGCCCAGCTAAGTCAAAGGATTCGCCTAAAATGGGCAACGAATCCCGAATCCCCGTATCGGGTATGTATATGTACGGGATTCTGCCCCAATTCAACGGATACGTCGTATCCGAACGGGGTACGTCGTATCTCGATCGTACCCCATTCGGATACGTTGTATCCTATAAAACCGGATACGACCGAGCCCACGGGTTCAAAAAAGCATTGTTTTTTTATTATAAAGGGGGGGCTTTTGCTCATTGTTTTTCACCAATTTCATTGTTTTTCACCAATTGAGGAGGATTTTTCAGGAGAGGGCATCAAGCCTATGGCCCTAGTATTTATATGTGATTCATGGTAATGTTTAAGAATCTTCATTTTCATCCTTTTACTTAAATTTTTAACATTACCATGAAATGACTCAGGATGTTTGAGAGTGGTTCCGACCTCATTGGATTTCATATGGAGAAAGTAGAATTTTAGATCTCATTCAAAATCCAACAGACTTATCAGTTTTTCAGGATTTCAGGATTGGGTTATTGCAATTTTTCCATCGAATTTTGTCATGTATTAGGGTATGGAACTCGTATTTAATCAAGAGCACCAATACCTCTATGTACCTTGATGTTAGTGACATTGGTTGTCAAACTCCTCTACCATGACCCTACTAAAAATGTACCCATCACTCAAACAATACCTTCACTATCTAAGATGATAGATAAATCTATGTTTAAATCAATGAATTAAGTATGAATTTGTGTAAAAAATATCTAATTTTTAATATATTAATACATATATATTTTTAAAATATATATATTTTTTAATATAATAATATATAACGTATCGTATCCCAAAAGTATCCTGTTCCGGGGTCACCATACCCGTATCCGATTCTTTGAATCCTGGTATCCTCGTATCCCCATATCCCCATATCAGGTGACTTAGATGCCTAGCTCTCTCTGCAGCTCCCTGCCCCTGTTTCGCTTCATTCCCTTTCCCACAGCAAGAAGAGGCCCCGCAAATCCACCATTCCTCCTGAGCCAGCTTTTATCCCCCACAAAATGAAAGCCCTTCCTATGCAGAGCGCCTCCAGCGGAAGCAAAAACTCCAGTGATTCCGACGGCAACAACGATAGTAGCAGCTCGGGCCAGGACACTGAAGGAAATTTGGACCAACCCAAGCTTGACGCCTTTGTGGCTCACCCAGACTCACCAGCTTCGCCACATCCTCAGCCCTCTCGCCACGCATTAAGCAAGGAGATGGAGGATAGGTGTTACATGTGCAGAATCACGGAAGTGGTACCAACCTCTAACAACAAGAATGCAGGTTCTCCTTGGGCTTGGTTTTTTCTTTCCTATTGACATGCTCATGTTTAGGAATTATTTTCCATGGGATATGTGTTTTATTTTGAAAACTGAAACTATTGGTTTCCCGCTATGGGCAGTAGTCACTATCTGGTTTTTAAGGACTGGTTTCCCCATTAGGGGCAGTCCAACTATTGCTGAAAAACTCTTAAAAATTCCCTCTGGATTGGACTTGTCAAATCCACAGGACAAGATCTGTAACTTTTTGTTCTATATGATATAATAGAAGTAGCTTAACTTGAAAAAAAAATTATATTTGAAAGAAAAATAATAATTAAGAGAAAATATCCATTTACATTAACCACTAATTTTATAAACAAAAAACAATATTTAAAAAAAAAAAATTTATTTACATTAACCACATTATGGAGGAAGTTTAAATAAGAAAGTATTGAAAATACTCTTCTATAAATGTCATCTCATTTTTTGCCATTAACCCAAGCCTTAAATGAAAGATAAGTAAACCATTTTCAAAAAAATATCCACTCCCAAAAACATTTCAAAAAGATAATCAACTCCCAAAAAAAAGAAAACAGGGAGTCAAACGTTGCTTTAGTAAAAGCTAAAAAAATAAAAACATCCAATGCAGATAGTCTATTCCCATCTAAAAGAGAAAATAAAAACACAAAACCAAATACATAGTTAATATAAAAATGTAAAGGGTACTTCTTGTTCCACGACAAAGTCCTATTCCAATTTTTTTCTTTATATTTTAAATATGTATTTATATATTATATCATTAAATATATATTTATGATTCAATATATATATATATATATATATGTGTGAAAAGAAAAACATATACATATCTTTACACTGAAATAAATAAGTTAATTTCTAAAATATATTAATTATGAATATTTAATTTATAGTAGTGATATAAGTGCACGGCTGGTGCATATATATAGGAAAATAAATGAGATCATAAGCATTAACCATGCTAAGCCACTTAAGATGGGTTGGGTTTCCTTGGCCATCACACTTGGGCAACGACTCACGAGGGATGGGTTGGGTCCCTTTCGCCATCTCGTTGTTGTTGATCTTTCTTCCTTTGGGGCCTCTTTGGATTTCTCTTTGACTACACCATTGATTTACGCTTTCATTTTGGCATACAAAAGCTCCATGTCACGTTTCACATAACATTAAAGAAGAGGTTCTGGTGGCAGGGGAAATGGGTAGATATAAAAACTTCTCCTAGACAACTTTGGCTCTAGCAACCACTAAAAATGGCGACGTTATTGCGTAAACAGAGGACTAGATTCCCGATCGGGACATACCCAAAACCTCTATATGTGTGTTGTGGAGCTTTACCAAGGCGACCCAAAAGATTATCATTGGGAAAGCTTTGGTTTACAGGTAGGAAAACAACTCTGAAACGGATCTGCAGTTTAACATAATTCCAGCAGAGTACCACCAGATCTTCTCACTCAGGGGAAAGGACCTGTCTCACTGGGAGATCCCTCGGCACCTGTATTTGTCTCCAATTAAGTTTAATTGCTAAAGTCTGCATTATTAGTTGCTTATTTTGCTGGCTACAATACCTTTTATTTTTAATATCCTTTGGCTGTCATGTGGACTTGTTAGTTGTATCATGGTTTTAGACTTCCTTATGCAAGTAATCTCTTCAAATCAGTCATCCTATTTATATAGTCAATTTTGACTCTAAAAATCTTATTTTCTTAGTGGCGAATTGTAATAGGAGATGATTAAAATGTACTATTTTTTTCTATATATATAACTTTACTACGTTTTCTATAACTTTGCTACGTAACTATACTCATATAAAAATAATTACTTTTTAAAAAAATGATAACACTAAATTAGGCATGCCAAAATGTACCAGTAACACTCCGTACATTCAACCATACATACTTTTAAAATAGTCAGCAATCCAAACGCTAGTTTCATAAAAACAAACAGTAACACTCTATACATTCAACCATACTTACATTTTTTTTAAAAACAACCAGCAATCCAACGACTGGCTTCATAAAAACAAGCAGAAGAAAGGACTAGTCAGTTACTAAATTTAGGAGGGAGTGCCCCAGCTGCAGTCCCGTAATTACATTTCTCAGGTGGCCACTAATTTAGAGGCTTCACGGGAGAATTTAAATCACAAACTTAAGTTACAAGTACTTCAATATAACTAATAATATTTCTAATTGATAGTTTAGAAAATTAGCTGGTTTCTTGTTTTTCAAAATAAAATTGGCCAGAGGTCAAAAATTAGGCGAAAGCCTGCACGTCCTCCACCAACTCCATAAGAAGTAATGGACTCAACAAAAATACAGATCAACTAAATATCGTAGCAACAAGCAATCCTATATATGAAAGGACATAAATTTCCTTAGATTTCATAGGGAAAGCATTGGTTCTCTTAATGTTTCCTGTGCGCTCGTACACGTCCCGGAAAACCCTTGAAAATATTGTTGGTTCTGACTCTAAATAATTTGACAGAACCTTGTAATGGGACCACAAAGAATGAAGGTTCTATCCCAATTTATGAAGATATCCATCCGTCAATTAAAGGTACGAGCTTAGTATACCAGTAATAAAAACAAAGAGGAGAAAGCACAGGGCAGTTAATTTAAGAAGAGGGCGTGCCCAACTGGTGGTCCGAGAATTACAATGCTCCGGCAGCCAACAATCTAGGGGCTTCAGGGTAGCATTTAAATCATAAACCTAACCTAAGTTACAATTAATTCCACATAAACAAAAAGATTTGTAAATAATAATATAAATAACAAGATTTATAGATAACAGTTTAGATAATTCGCTGGTTTCTTCTATTTGAAAATGGACTTGGCAGCATATATATTACGACCGCTGCATTAAATTACAGTACACAAAAGAAATCATTAAATTCTAAAAACACCGAGGAAGAAATCCCTAAATTAGAAAAATAAGCCAAACGACTATTAAATCACGATTCACAAGAAATCCCTAAATTCGAAAATATTTTCCGTACCAAAAATTCAATATAAAATAAATAGCATATATATTTGAGATATTTAAGAATTAATTTTCTAAATCCACATTACGCACCTGAATTACCTAGGAACTCCTCTAAGAATGCACAAACAATTGATTCACCGCAAACCAGCAAAATGAAAGATGGACAGCGATAAAAAAAAAAAAGTCTGCGAAAGATGGATAGTGCCAGAAATACGGCTTAAAAAGATGTACCTGCAACCAGACACCATTCTAAGTAAGAAAAGATGCTGCCACTGCCACTTCAATTTTAAAAAAACATCTAATCCAAAAAGCATTGAACGTACATTTCAGCCTCTTTTCTTTGGTCCCTCATCTAACTGCAAATCCAGCAAACCCCGCTCAGAAAAGGAAAGAGAAATGTCTTTTCATAAAGAATATCATGGTTTCATAAAGAAATGTCTTTTCAAACCCCGCTCCACCACCTGCTTAGATAAATGAATATCATGGTTTCATCTCTAATATATCTTCTACTCTGCATTAGACAACAAGATAAAATTGGCCCGCCAACTGCCCAGCAATTCACACACAATTAAAGAGAAAAAATTGGCACATGGGAGAAATAAATTCAACCAAGGAAATCAAAAACATTAAAACACCAATTAAAAAAAACCCAAACCAACCAGCATGGCCATGCTGCAGAAATACAAAGAAATTACCACACTAACAAGCCAACCCAACCCAACCCAATGCCGAATGCAAAATCAATTGAGATGAACTGTTGTGTTTAGTGGTTCTGAGCATTGCTTTATGTACACTCAATATCCAACGGTCACCAAGTTTTCTCAGATTTAAATAATTTTAGTAATTTTTTAAGGCCAGCTTTTTTCGCCTTTTTCCTTTCTTTCTAAAATTAGGGTGCGCTCTCCATGAATCATGGAACTTGGTTTTGTTTTTATTGTATTCTAAACGAAGTTTTTGCTACATTATAAAAGAAATATTTATTTATAAAAAAAAACAATTAATGTCATGCTTACATTGATTAAATTTGAGTAGTTCAAAGCATTTAATTTCTTCTAGGGGTGTTATTCAGGTATCATATAATATTCTCGTTAAAAAATTAAAGTCGCATGACGCTTAATGAAAAGGTATTATATGCATATTTGCTATTTATTATTAAGTAATATTTGAACATAAAATATTTACGAGGAGAGATGGTACTTGTTATATTTTAAGTTAACTTAGATTGATAGGAATATTCGATAACACATAGAGAGTGTGATTAAATTTCCTACCAGGGAGGAAGATGTAGTGCTTCGTGATATTTGGGTTTAGTAATAGTCGTAACAACATTTTCGGGACATTCCTAATTATAAAAGGAGTAAATGAACACGATATTTTGAACTTAATATGTTGTGTTCTATTTTTATTGAAATTATAAAATTATGATTATAATGTTTTATGGAAATGTGTCATCTATTATGATGGAGGAGGTTAAAAATATATAATTGGATATTTTATGCAATGAAATATTTATATTAAAAAATAAAATAATTATAAAGATTGTAATGAAATATGTTATGTATTACAATATTATGGTAAATTATAAATTAATTTAAATAAAGGTTATAAAAAACTTAAAATATTATATTTACGTTGTAAAATGTCATTATTTGAAAACAAATTTTCTAAATGTCACTTGTACTATTATGTATTATTGATTTTGATGTTAGACGATTGAAAGTGTTTCTATCTTTAGATTAAATACAGTTATTAATAAGTTACAAAAATAATCTAATAAATGTTAATTGGATTTTCAGTTGCATTTGAGAAGTTCGTGGAAGACCAAGAACCAAAGAAATTGTGTCTCCCTCCTCTAGATGTGTCATGTGGGCAAATAATATGCTCAAAATGGTCCCATTGCATCCCTTGCATGACCATTATTCTGTGAAAATGGGGATATCTTCCTGCTGTGAGAAGGTTCTTACCAATAAAAAAGATGCCTGGACAAACACCCTGTTGTGATAAAGCAAATATAAAGAGAGGGCCATGGTCTCCTGAAGAAGACACCATACTAAAAATCTTGGTAGAGAAGCATGGTGCTCGAGGCAACTGGATCTCTTTGCCTCACAAAGCAAGTATGATATTATATCATACACCCAATATCCATTTAAATCTACCCCTTTCTAGAATTTAGGTTCTATTTTTCCATTTGTAATAAACTCTTATGTTATGTGTTACGATGTCAATTTGCTAATAAAATAGGCCTCTCTATAGATACTTAGTGTTGATAAGGGGAAATGTCTCTCAGGTGTTGAGTTTTTTCAAAATTTTCTTCTTTCTGTTAATAATTGAGTTAGCAAGTAACATCATCTAGACAGGTGTGGTTTGACATTTGAAGCATTTATGGTCTTTATCTAACTAACATGGATCACAGAAAAGCTGAAAAATTGTTGTGTCTTAGAATGCATAAAATTATTTGGAGATGTTAAGGAGGAAAAAAAAAATCCATTTGATTTTGACCTTTCTCCTTCATCTCTTTTAAACGTAGGAATGGTAGTTAGACAAAGAGACATGTGGTTTGAATTTTAAAAACAGACATCAATTTGTTGATCACTTCCTTGCTATGCATGCAGGTTTAAAAAGGTGTGGCAAGGGTTGCAAGCTGAGATGGTTGAATTATTTGAGGGCTGATATTAAGCACGGTGACTTCTCAGAAGAAGAAGACAACATCATTTGCAACCTCTATACCAGCACTGGAAGCAAGATTACAATATTCAATCCTGGGCATCGATACAATTCCTAGTGAGGTCCCTTTCTATGCTCCCTCGGCCATGAACATAAAATTTGATGCCATGGAGCGCCCATCTAGTGATCCCCAACTCAATCAATCCTGTGATTCAGTGCCTGCACTCTGGGAAACCTGTACCAACAATTCCACATCTGGGGGAAACAATTATCAGTTCAGTACATTGATGAACAAAGAGAATGGAAATTTCAATTATGGGCTCTCAACCAACATGGATGATTTTATATTGTATCGAAATCATGCAGGCAATGGCTCAATATCTCAACTGAAAAAGGAGCATGACTACTCCACAAATGCGGCCTTCTGGGCTTGTCAACTAGCTGAACCTGCAAAGTCCTCTGACCTAACAACAACAACAACATGTCCTAATAACTTCATTCTCTTCGTTCATTTTTAAGTGTATAAAAGATGACATGTCTTTGTTTACCAAATCTATAGGAATCCTCAAGGCTAAAGGAGATTCCTGTGGTTGTCATGTCCTATGAGAACGAGAGCTCTAGAAAGCGCAGGTGAAAAACCGATTCCAGAATTTATGTTCCTTTTTAAATACATGTAAAGAACTGTACACTATTATAATTTATATAACATTATAGATTGTGTGAAGTGAGCAGATGTTTGGACAAAGGTGCAGAAGAGTTCATATTGAAGCTCGTGAAGATCTCATATGTAACACAACTGAGAGATTATATCTGCAGGGATCACAAGAGTGGAAGCTGTTGCCAAACTGGGGCTTTGATTTGAGATTGAGACAATCAATATGGAAACAAATTATTCATTTGTTACTTCATACTCTGAAAGAGTATAGCGAATTTTATTTTTAAAATGCATTTTATCATATTATAATGTTCATTAATGTAAGAGGCCCATGGTCATTTAGTTGCAGTATCCAAGTGAGGAATGAAAAGTAACATGAAAATTCCAAATAGTCTCCTAATGGAATGTGAATGGAAAGGATTGCTCAAAGTAGATGCAGCTCTGAGGTATTTTCCCAGTGAGATTTGTGTACCCGATCACGTAAAGATCCTATTGAGAAATCTTTGAAAACTCCTTGCAACGACACATAGGGACACCAAGGGATGTGAGAAATAAAAGGGTGCGAGGAGCAATTCTTCACGCATGGAAAACAAGTTGACGAACACATGTCGGGCAACGTTTTCTTTCAATTTGAAAACTTTGAAGTAGTTTCTCTTAACCACAACATCATTTGTGCTCGATGTTTTGCTTACGAGTAGTGAAGAATTTCAACGAAATGATAGTATCATGGAAATAGTTTTCAATTTTTAATCACGTAGAACTGGTTCTGTATTTTCGAACTTGTTGATGAACGAAAGATTTTTAAGATGAAAAAGAATATTAATTATTTAGCAGGTTATGAGATTTTTTCAGCACATCCAAGAGGAAGGATTAATTTTATTTTTATCGGTTGTTTGTTACCGGTTTTTCTATTGGAATTGGTTATTTTAATGATTTTTTTAATTTGTTTTTCTATGATGGTTCTAGAAGTGTAACTAGGTGATTCAAGTTGAATGATAGATTCTAAAGGCATGCTTGACCGTTTAACTCTTTCTCTATTACTTTCTAACCATAATAAAAATATTGATTTTCTTATTTATGCTATTTATAATTAAAATATTCTTTTAATATTATAGATTGGAGTTGATGACCACTTTATAATATCTTACTTTTCTCTTTACTCTATTTTTTCACTATACAACAATTCTTCCTTATATTTGGTTGTGATAATTTTTTTAGTGGTATCAATACTTAGCAAAGTGACCACCTTTTCTATTTATAATTAAAATATTCTTTTAATATTATAGATTGGAGTTGATGACCACTTTATAATATCTTACTTTTCTCTTTACCCTATTTTTTCACAATACAACAATTCTTCCTTATATTTGGTTGTGATAATTTTTTTAGTGGTATCAATACTTAGCAAAGTGACCACCTTTTCTATTTTTCAATGATTTAGCCAAATTTTAGCATGAAAATTTTATAATTACTGAACAGGAAAAATGATCAAATTATTGATTCATGTGAGAGTCATCACTTATAAGTTAAATATTCAATTAAATCACATAAACTTTGCACACTACACTCTATAGGCTATATATACTAACTAGGTTATAAAAAAACTAATTTCTTTATCCAAACAATTATCCAAACCTATATATATATTTTTTTAAAATAAAATAATTAATATTTATAAGTTAAATATTAAATTAAATCACATAACATATCACATATTTTTTCTTCTATACTACTTTTTCCTATTTTAGTTCTTTATAGTGTTTCCTTTGCAACATATGGTGCAATTGCTAGTTATATATAATTAAGCTGTAAGGGGTCTTTATTTGAAAACAACTTTCCTAGTTGCCTTTCTATCATAATCTGTGCCATTCAATCCTTTGTTAGAGGATTGGATCATGATCAGCCATCGATTTGAATTGTGGCAGTTGACAGTTGCGAGGAAATTGAAACCTTCCTTATAACAATAAAAGTAGTCATCATCCCCGCCTGCCCTGCTCTATTAATTGGAGTGTCTGATCTGTATACCTATCATTATTATCTGTTTCATGATCTTTGGGACGAAGGAAAACTAGAGAATGCCAAGTTTAAAAGGAAAACATGTTGTGATAACCAGAGGATCAAGTGGCATTGGCGTTGCTATTTCAATGGAGGTTCTCGAAGAGGGAGGGTACATGACCCTCATCTCTAACATATCTTCTCAAATAGATGACACCTCTACAGACATTGCTCAATAGGGGAAATATTCTCTAGATAAAGTTTGCACAAATGTAGGGTTTTTTACATAAATTTGTGTAAATCTTTTTTGTTTAAAAACCTCTTGATCACACTCTTTATGGTTAAAGTTTGCACAAAGGTAGTTTTATTTACCTAAATTTCTGTACATCTTTTTCGTTGAATTGTTCGTTGAAAATCCTCTAATCACATTCGCTCTGCATAAAAATCAGACATATGTTAAGTTCTTTGCATAAATTCCTCTGCAACTTTTAACGAACTCTGGATCACATTATTTCTATCTAAATCTTCTGTCCCAAGTTTTTAATCATGAAATTATGTGGAATGGTATGAGCTTTGTGGTGAATATTGTAAATGTGGGGGACTATGAATCCATTTCAACAGCTATAAAGGAGTGTTACGAGTGCTGCAACGCAGGAATAGCTAGAATAGGCTACATGGATGAAATCAACATTACAGATGTCAATTCCACCATTAGCACTAATCTCAGCGGGGTAGTCAACACGGTTCATTCTTCGTTTCCCTTAATGAAACAACGAAGCAGCTAGTCAGATCCGGAATCCATTGTTCTCATGAGATAGTTGGATTCTATGGTAAGTAATCTTTAATTTATAGAAATTAATCCAAATTTCATACCAGTTAGATTTCTTATTAAGGGATTTACATATTAAATTCTTTTAAACGTTGACCAAATAATCAAGAAACAGAATCCAAATTTCATAATAGTTATAATTCTCCTTCACGGATTCATTGTTTAAGGTCTTTTAAAGTTTGATCAAATAATCAAGAAACAGATCTGAATCCAAATTTCATAATAATTTTGTAAGAGATTTACAGTCTAGACTCTAAAATGTTAAAAGTAATAAAAATAGATTAAAGAAATCATAATATAAATATTATATTAAAATATATTAGTAACAACAAGTTAAGATCCATTTTACTTTATAAGATATAATAATAATAATGGTTATGTAATCATATTTAAATTTAATTAATAAGCACATAAACTTGCAATATATATAACAATTTGTTTAATCATGGATATTCATGTTTACTTTTCCATAGATATTATTAAGTTGTAAATAGGCTTTGTTACAATACTATGGGCCAATACCATGGCTCATCAATACAACATGCCTAAAAACCATTTCTCTTTTCACACTCAAAATATTTTCTTTGAATTTAATTTTATAACAATTTTTCATTAAATCTAAAAGACACGATATTATAATTTATTTTGAGATATGTTTGCACCTTTATCACATGAAAATATATAAGATATAAATAGTAGTTATAAAACAAGATCCATTTAACCATATAAATTAAAATAATAATTTTGTAAACCATATTTAAATTTCATTAATAAGAAAAAAAAAACATATTACTTATAATGTAACAAGAGTTTTAATGGATATTACTAACCATACCATACCATGGGCCAATACTATAGCTCATCAATACCACATGCCAAAAATCATTCCTCATTTCACAATCAAAATAGTACTTACAATTAACAAGACTTTCAATGAGGCCCACTTTACCATGGATATTATTAACCATACCATACCATGGCTCAATATGATGGTTCATCAATACCACATGGGAAAAACCCATCTCTCATTTCACAATCGTTAAATGATCACAGGTTCAAAAACTAGAGGGTATAATAAAATGGTCACATGTTCAAAAACTAAAGGAGGGTATAATAAGTAGACGTAGAAGTCAAATTGCTCGGTGAAGGTGGGTCCCTTGTCCCACAAACAAAAGGCACCCTAAAATTGGATAATAATAATAATAATAATCAAAATATTTTAGAATTTTTTTTTTTTTAATTTAATTTATTATATTTTGGGCCAAGAGACACTCTCCATCAGTGCATGGAAAAGTTGTTGTAATGCACAATTATATTATGTTTTCTAAACATTATGCCCCAATCAAATTACATTAAAATAAAAAAATAAAATTATTAATTAAAACATTTTGACACAATGAAATTATATAAAAATTAAAATTAAATTAAAAAATAAAATTAATAATTTAACCATCTTAGATCTATCTTAACTTCAATTTATCAAGTTCCATCCAATTTTTTTAAGTATAATTTTTTTTTCAAGTTTTACACTCAAAAACAAATTCACTTTAAAATATTTGATCTCTTCAAACTTAATAAATCCAAAATTAAAATAAAACTAAACAAATTAATAATTAATATTACAAAAGTTAGAAAAAAAATATTTGAAAATATAAAATTTGTTTATTTATTTTTTAAAAATAAACAAATTATTTTAATTACTATATTTTAATTTTTCATCATCACTTCTAAATTCCGTTCGGAAGTCGAGGCTCTGAAGTGAGTGACAGAAATATGTTCGGGAATGTGAAGTGGTCGTAAGTAGGAATTAAACTTTAAAATTAAAAACTTTAGTTGATTTGATTTTTGTTATTAATTTTTTGTTATTAATAAAAATAAAATAGGAAATTTTGTTTATTTGATATTTTTCAAAATAAACATTATATGGTTGTATTTTAATATTTCATCAATATGTTCAAATTTTGATAGATCTTTCAGTGGAGTAGGTTTTCATTATTATTATTATGTTTCTAATATATTAATTATTAAAGTGAAATGTTTAAATAATAATAATAAATCTCGTAAGAAATTTATTAGAAATATTTTTCTTTTTAATTATTATTAATTTTTTTTTTTGTTTCTAAGTTGTTTTACTTGTGCCAGTTTAATGATGGCTTATTTTCAATGGTCTTTAGTGCAATGATATTTTGGTAATTATGATCGTTGAGAATTGCCACGGTATTATTAAGTAGTTACGAAGAACCGATGGAAAAACAAGTAACGTTGATGCCGTGGACGGTGACGAGATAACAAAAAAATTGGGACCTCATTAACAGTAATGAACAATAATGTGAGCGATGGAGGTATTCGTGTGAATGTAATCCAAACCATGGAAGGTGACGAGATAACAAGAAAACTGAGCTATATCTCGTTTCAGCCCATTCGAGCCATTCCACCTGTCGAGTGTCCGGTTGGAAGGAGATGATTATTAGGAAACAAACTTAATGATATCATAAATAATATTGGTGGTTATAATTAAATTAAAGCATCTTTTAAATCAGATTAAAATTTTTAAAAAGTTGTGCTTAACAAATTGTTAATGAGATTTATTTGCAGGTCATAAACATGTTGACTATTAAAGAAGGGTGTAACTGGAATTGATGAAAGTTACTGTGGGGACATAAGCATGATAGAAAAATATCAGCACTTTTGAGGGATTATAAGTTTTAATTTTAAGGTTGTTCACTCTTTCACAATTTAGGAACCTTTCTAAGTTTGATCCATCAGAAAAAATAAATGAAGAAATTAAATTAGTGACAAAAGAGAATTAATGAAATTATATTTTAAATTTATAGATACATTTTTTATTATATAATAGAATTAAAATAAAATTAAATAATCGTATTGTCGATTATGATGGTTTTGTAAATTTTATTTGTTGAAAGCACTAGATTGATTAAATATCGGTATGTTATTAAAATTAAAGCTAACTTTTTTATAAAAATCTGATAGAAAGAGAAAATATCATTACAAGTTTGGATACAAGAAAATTGATTATAAAACACTTCAAACTATTTCAAATCAAGAATAGTAAGAAATGACATCAAACTAGTACAATTCATAATATTAAGGAAATTTTACTTAATAATGAGTGATAATTTCGCCGTAAGGCATCTTTATTTGAAAACAACTCTCTTAGCTTCCTTTCTGTCATAATCTGTGCCATTTGATCCTTTGTTAGACGATTGGATCATGATCAACCATTGATTTTAATTGTGGAAGTTGACAGTTGCGAGGTAGTTGTGACTTTCCTTATAACAATAACAATAGTTATCATCCCTACCTGCCCTACTTTATTATTTGGATTCTGTGGTAGATAAATCTCTTATAGTTGCTGATAAGAATTTTTAGTAGAGAAATCCCATGTTGCTAATAAGAAGCTTCCTCCTTTCAATGTCGGCTAGACACTGCCCAAGGAAGGCGAGAAACTAAAATGCAAGAATAAGCTCAAGAAATCGACGGTGGAAACATACAAACTAAATATCTTCAAGGTTCTAAAGCAGGTTCATCTTGAGGTCAGTATTTCCAGCAAGGCCATGGGGAGGTGATTTTTAAAATCTCATAGGTTATTAGGGCCACTACAGGTGAAATCATAAAAATCCTGTTGTCATGGCAAAAGCCAGATAGAGCAAAGAACTAAATAATACCCCTTGTTACCATCATGTGTGCAAGAAAATACAATCTTCGGTGGTTATCTTTGCACATTGTCTTTTCCCATTAACATTAATTGGAGGTTTTTGTTTGTAACAACATAAGGGGTTTTTTTCTCCAATATTAAAACTGTTGAAAGGGTTTTTTTCTTATGTTTATATTTGTCTTCTTCCATTTCTAGCTTTTTACTTAGTATTTGAAATATGTAGCTTAGTTTTCTATAATTTCTTTTTAATGCTCAGTGAATTTTAGTTGAAAATACACATCAAGTTTATAAAAAAAAACATGCACAATAGGCTCTGTTTTATTTTTAGGCAAATTTTCAGCTTAACATTCTCAAGAGCACAAAGTCACTGATTAATTAAGACCATGAAATGAAGCCCCAGTTTTGGGAGAGAATAATGATGTCTGTAAGAAAATCAAGTGAGACATTAATTGGTTGCATCTTCTTTGGGGAAAAGCATGCGCAATAGGCTTTGTCTTATTTTATTAAGCATTATGTAAATTTTCATCTCAATGGTCTCAGAACACCAACTCCCTGATTAACTGTGGTCATGGATCCAAGTCCAGTTTGAAAAATATTGAAGACGCCTGTAAAAAAATCCCGTGAGATATATCCTTGGTTGTATTTGTCCCAAGAACTCCAATTCCATCTATAATAAATATCAATCTTGTACAAAGAACCCTGTAGGAACCCAAGAGAAAGAGACCCCAAGTAAAACCAGAGTGCAAACCTTTGCAAAGCCCTGAGTAGAGCCACATCAAAAGAAACCCAGGAAAGACATAGTCCAACCCAACAGAAAACCATCAAGAAGAGCCAAATCACAAGTTATTGAGCAGATAAAAGAGTAGAAAACCTATATCCAAGATCAACAAAGACCATAATCAAGAGTAAGAACAAAAGTCAACATCCTCAATTTCTTGTAATTTTGGGACCATAATCTTTAGAATGGGAGGTGGGTAAAAGAGGGAAACACTTACATGTAGCCTTAATGAGACCTAAACCCTAACTACCTATGTAGTTTATTTAAATACACAAGAACCAAAACAAAAAGAAGTGAGAAATGAGGTTGCAGTCGGTAGTACACAGTAAAGGCTAGAGAAGTCTATTATCATAGTGGGACACACACAGAGCAGGTAGTAACCGAACAGAATGCTTTTTTGCCACCGTGATGGCACAAAGCTGTAATCTCATGTGGAGACTTCTGTATATGTTTCATTCCTCTATTAAAATCAGGTTGGAGTTTTCTTAATACAACCAGAAAGGGTTTCTTTCTCCGGTTTTAACACTGTTGAGCATTTGATTTGGATCTTTATAGTCTTAGGTGATTGTTGTTTTTTCACTTAATATTTCAAATATGTAACATAGTTTGCTGTATATTTTTAGCTATGCTCAAACTGCATTAGCAATAGCAACTTTAATTGCAAAAAAAAAAAGTTAGTAGTCTTAAACCCATCCATAACACTCAGATATTCCCCATATTTGGCAATCGATAATCCCAGGGAGAAAATACAGTTCAATGTTTTCAGAGAAAAAAATTATATCACTTTCAACAGAGGTCAGCAAAATATGCTCTATTTTATTTGTATGACTCTGTTAAGTACATGGCTAAAATTTCAAACATTGCCGGACTTTAGAATGGATGAAAGGAGTGGCTAGATTTAAAGCCTCTAGTTGTATGGTTAATTGAGGAATGATGGAATAAGTATCATTTTTCCTGTTTTGGGGAATCTTTCATTTTGATAGAAACTTTGTCTCAGGTTATTCAACATTGAGAGCTTTTGAATTAGGTTGCTATTTATTTGAATTTATCTTTTTGGCTCTCTCAGATGCTACATATAATAGTCATTTTCTAATGGTGGCCTCATGGGAACTTCATCTCAAGAAGCTAGGAAATAGGAGGGGCATTAAGGGGAAGTAACCCTTGTTCTCTTTCTTGTGGACTTTTTGAAATTTTAAGTTGTATTTTATTTGTGCTTTAGGCATTGTCTTCACATGTATTATATAATGAAATTTTCTTCTGTTGTTAAATATGGTTAGAGCTAACATTATAGATTTTAGACTAAAATAAAATCTATATTTCCAGCTGTTAATAAGATCACGTGTCTAGAATTCTGTGGTGTTCTCTATATGATCAGATTCTATAGGTGTTTATGATCTTTTTCAACTATGTCATTTTTGCAATGTTTCTTTTTCATTTATGATTCGGATTGGACACTTAGTCCATTTGACATAGTTGTGTCACTTTTTTGGTTATCACGTTCTTCATAGATCAATTATTTGACACACAATTCTGTACTTATCAGCACATTTCTATTAATTCTACATAGCATTGTTTGGTGTCTTCAACATGGTTATAGTGCTTCTAAATCCTGGTTTAGTGAGTGATTCAGTTGTCAATAGTTGTTTCAAAGAATTGTTTTATGTAACTTGCATTTGGAGAGAAAATTATTGCAGATTGAACATGCTTTTGTCTATAACTTTGCTTTTAATTACAAATACAAAATGGGATAGGGCACAATATTTTTTCCCGCCATTACTAAAAGTGACCAAAATCACTACACATATATTGCTTAGCAACTATTGGTTCTCTTTAAAAATCTTGCCCTGTTTCCTTTGCAACATCTGGTGATGGTGCAATTGCTAGTATAATATTTTTGAATTTTTTAATATTATTTTAAAAATTATATTAAATGTCAAGACCATTTGTTTAGAGTTGACAAACATATTTTCACAATTACAATCAATATTAAACCAATATAAAAGTGTAAGTGTTTGGTTATTTTTGTTAAATGATTTCGTTATAAAAGTTTAATTGAACTATTTTTGTTTTTTGTTTTTTCTATTCAAGTTTAATAATAATAATTATTTTGTTTAAAAGAAGTTTTTAAATACATAAATAAATTCAATACTTTAAAAAACTATTAAATACTAAGATTGTGTGATATTTACAAAGAAAATTTGTGATTTCAACCAATATCATTATAAACTGTAAATGTGATTAAAATTATATTAAAAAGCCAAAATATAAAATAATTAAATTACAACAACTATTAACACTACCGACTAATCATTTACTAGCTTCAAAAAACAATAAAAACCATATCCATTCATTAACATGTACCATTCTCTCTCATAATTTACTTTTCTACGTGAATGATAACCAAAAAATTCTCACAATTACCAAATTTCTCAAAAATTTATTACCTAAATTCAAATTATTCAATGAATTTAAATTTATGAATACAAAAAAACATAATTCCTCCCATCTATTATTTATATAAATATATTCTTAACCTAAAATTCTTAACCTGGTTAGCGTTCAGTATTTCCTTTTAATTGTTTTTTAAATTTTATTAAAAAAATGAGAATACAGACTATTTAATTAGTTTGGGATATTTTTCAGATTTCGGAAGTAATTGCTAGATTTTTCTTACTTTAATTTTGGTTTTCATCCATCAAGAATAAAATATAAAAAATAAAAATAATAATTAGTAATTCTAAAATCTATAGTAATAACATATTATGATTTATTCTAAAAATTATCAAATCTTGTTTTTTTTGTTGTTTAATTTTTGTAGGAAGTTTTTTAACATATTTATTATTACTTTTATTGATGCTCAGAAATGTAGAGAATGTTATTCTCTAGTTTAAATTATAAAATTTTGATTTAATGTTGTTAGAAATTCATAAAAATGCTTTCAACATTATATTCATTGTTTTCTTTAGGCATTTACAAATGTTTTTATTTTTTAGCCTTGCTTTTGTTATTTTTGTTTTATTGTGTTACTACAATTGTTTCTCAAACCCTAGTGCCTTTTTAAAACCAATTCTATCTTGGTTTTCTTCACAGTGGATCAACACCTTTCCCCCTTAATCAAAGATTCAACATTTTTTACAATATCAAGTCAATATACTAGAGCACCTACTGTCGTCGTACCTATCCAAGAGGTTCATTCCAAAACTCATATCCTACATACTTAGTATGCTTGAGAGGGATGACTCCATAAGCTACCATGCTACAACATGTCAACATGTGAATAGAATTCAACTTATCTCCACATCTTACTCACAAATTTTAAGTCCTTAACAATAGTGGATCAACATGGCTTGACTTATATCTCCTAGTGTTGTTAGTCACAATGCTACATCTTTAACAAATACTAGATCAATTGGCTCTAATACCATTTTCTAAAAATAAAAGTGAGAGAAAATAATTAGCAACGAACAATAATAAAATAATAAAACATGTAGCAATAAGATAACATTATTTCTACCACAAATATGAAACCAGGGAAACTCGCTCATCATAGCCAAAATACATCATATTATGGAGTCATCAAGCCATAACATAAACATGCAATGGAAACCCATTAATTACCCTATGAAAATCATTTTATGACCAAATCAAATTCAACCTAACATTATGCAACATTGGGAAAAGACAAGTATTATGCATCCCAAGATGTACTAATTGTTATTGATGTCAAATGTCATTCAAGTTAAGAAAAAAATGGCACGAGCTTAAAGATTACTTTAAGCCCTTTCGAACGAGGTATAACATGCTCCCCTAACTCATCTCTATTGATGAGAAATTCATTTTCTAAGACAAAAAACCACTTATCTTACCCGCCATACACGTCGGCCCTACTTGAGGACAAGTAGACCCTATTTGAGCTCTGATATGAATATTACCCTAAAAACCCTAGCAATCGTATATTCAAAATCCATCGTAAACCCCAATTTTTCAATCCTTCCATTGGTCGTAGCCTTAAGGGGCTTCTGATTTGATGTGACTAGGCCATTAGATCCCCATGATCATGTAAAAAATTGCATATTGTGAGAGATGGATCCATGGGATTTTCGTATATTGTACCTTGCTTCGGATATTGAGAATATCCCATAATTACCCAAATAATTCTTCTCGAAAATTTTATGAGAATCTTCCAAAATTTGATGGTACCTTTTGGCTACTATCCCACATGTCTTCATATTCATGAGACATAATTCAAAATTTGAGGATAGACATGAAGATGCCATTATGATATTGTTTATTCTTTTTTTGGGACAAGGGAATAATGGCTGGCCCACGCACTCTTGCAATCTATTGTAGTATTTTAAAACATCGATTAGTTATTATTGGTATCTCTACAACAAGAAAGAATTCTTCGTCTTTTTTAAAGTAATAGAGGTGTTGATGAATACAAAGACGAACTATTGAAAGAAAAAACCTTCTTAACTCCCTTGATGACAATGATGCTACTGCCATCATAGGAGAAGTTGACTAAAAAATTTTAAGAAGTTAATACTATGCCACCCAAAATCTAGCATGAATGCTTCAAATCTAGAACAAAATATCAAAGAAGTCCTTAACTATACCTCAATAGAGATTCATTAAGTGAATTAATGGTTAATGCTCGGTCATACGTATTATGCTTTGATGGAACACCAAAATTTAATGATTAAGGCCCACACTATGATGAACACTAAGAACAAATGTTCAAGGATAACTAAGAAAGACATGTTCCATATCTAAAGAAAGATGAAGAATTTGAAGGCTTTATAACTATCCACAGGTGCTAAAAACATGTTGGTATGTGAGAAGATCCTTATTGCTAATAACTATACAATATTTTAATTCATTATGAACGTCCATGATGATAAATAGCAATGCAGTGGACAAAGAGATGGTAAAGGCAGTCGATGGATTTCCCCTGCATCCACGTTGCTTTTAATTTTGAAATTACGGTAAGATCGATTGACAATATGATAAAGATATACTAAAGGTGGTGGATGAATTTTTCTTACATGATTGAAACGAAGCTACCATTGATGGCATAAGTTCCATGTTGCTTTCTAAATTTAATAGGGTGGATGCTCACATATTCAATTATAAAACAAACAACCCGCAATAATCATGAATAGATTTTATATGTCTCAAGGATGCTCCAAATTGTAGAGGTGTAAATGACAACAGTTTTGTTTATATGGAATCTAGAAAAGCAAATCGAAGCTAAGAATAGGGGACATGCTAGAATCTAATGATTCATTTATGACAAAACCTAGAAATTTCTCCCGAACAAGACAAGAATATCGAGAAATGGCACTGTTAATGTCACGATATAGGAATACTAGCAGAATTGTGCTTATTTTTATCTCGATGACACACAAGTAATTTCTATTGTAATGTATTGACAAGTAACATTTTGAAAAATCTGCAAATTTTTGAAATATCAAAATCTATCTAGTTTGGATGACACACTTGAAAATATGGTTTAGAGTTAGAAATAAGGAAAAATGAATGATATGATATCAATTGTATTATAACTAACCAATTATAAAATACAATTGGTATATGTTCAAAAATTAGTCTTTTGGGCTATATAAGTTCTCGGTGTTGCTATTTCTTTAAAGAGAGTGTGTGTGTGTGTGTGTATATATATATATATATATATAACCAATTACAAAATACAATTGATATATGTTCAACTATTAATTATATTTATAATAAAGGATGCAATAAGTAAAATTATAATATTTGTAAATGTTTATAATCATAAAGAGTAATGTAATAAAAAGTGAAGTTATAATTGTATTGGTATTTTTAAAATTTATTATCATTGTCATTGGTGTTGGTGAGAGTTGTTGTTGATGTTAGTGAGAGTTGCCATTGATCTCAATATGGCATTGTTGAAGGCTAAACCCTAATTGATGCCTCAATTTCCAAGAAGTCTTGATTTTTGGAAAACCCTAATCCTATTATGCTACCTAATAAAACCTTGAAACTCTAGCCCTAGTTAAAGCCTTCCCTATCACACCTATTGAAGAAACCCTAGTTTTCCTTACTCAAGCCTTTGTCTAATGCTTGCCTCAAAGAAACCCTAATTTATAATGTTGCCCTAATCAAACCCTAAGAAAGCCATGAAACCTACGTAAACCCAAAGTATATTGATAAAACCATAATCATAGCTCTATCAATCCCATATTTCCTAATTTCCATTCATATTACCCTATTCCTATTAGAACACCATTAAATAATCTCTTACCATTTAATCCTAATAAATCCCTAGCTCCTACTCAAAAATTCAACATAAAGAAGGCTCTTAGATGGGGTAGTATCACTGAGATGAGAAGAAGAAAGCCAATACGCAAGCTGATGGTTGATTTGATTTGAAGGTCAACACACATGATTATGTGACACGATTACCAGAGACTGAAGAAATTGTAGAGGCATTTTCCCAATATGGGATCATGAAGAGGACCTTGATACCTAAAAAATACGAGTGAAGATGCCTATATGCCTCTAGTTTTTGAGGACTCTTGTTGGGCAAAAATGTTTTTTTTATAGCTAAACGAGAACATACTAAATAACTTTTGAACACCCAAAATATATTTTGGAATGAAAATTTTCACCTAAAAACGTGTTCTCTATTTTCTTAACCTTTATGCATTATTGAATAGTATTGATTACTATTCACATGATGTTGATTATATTAATGTAAAGTTAATGATAATGAATGTTATTTGAAATAAAAAATATAAATTGAAAAAAAATATCGATTCAAAACAAAACTACTAAATTTACCGAACAAAATTAAAAATAAGATCATTATTTCTAGCCTTTGTAAAAACCCACCTTGTTTGACCACTATAAATATTAATTAGCTCTAAAACATTTAGACATCGTCTACATTTATGCTCACACGCGAGGACGGGGAGGAAATTTTGTCATTTGAAAAGTAATGAATCTTGCTCGTTGACCATATATGACCTTATTATTTTGAGTGAAATTTTGGGGAATTGTTTGACCAAGAATTGGATGAGTTTTGATTGCTAAAAATTTGCTTTCAAGCCTTTTGCATTGACCATTGAATTTCAGCCTTTTGACCAACCGACCCTAGGCCGAATTTCAGCCACTTGTTTGATCAGAGTTGACGATCATGTCTTTTGGATGATTTTGATGATCAGTATAACCATATTTGATTTGTAGCTTGTATTTAGATTAAGCACAAATCTCTAGAAATATTCTAAATTGTATTTTTAATAATTAATGAGGACTTAATTCTCCTATGAAGAAAAGTTGCTAGGTTTTTTTCCAAATTGTTTTTCTTAAAGTAAATTTGTTATCGCTATTGTGGTTGTGCTTGGCTATCGCTTAAAGTAAATATTAACACTGATTCATAACTAAAAACATGGAATGAAACAATAGCAAAGTATGGAATCAAATTTTTTGATTCAAACGTCGGCAGGTTATAAATTTAGCGGTACAGCGAAGATGGTCCAAAATATGCAGGATGACCTCCAGCGACAGGAGGACCTAAATCCCTTTGCAAGAGAGGGTCCGCATAGTAGCTTTCAGTTGGCACATCACCTGTCGGCTTTCGATATTCCACCTCCATTAACCTTTGACGATATAAAGACTCAATGCTCTCATAATCTAACTCAGGTTGCTTTGGTAATAGACTTGAAGAGGAGCCTGAGCTTGAAGAGGAGCCTGAGGAATATAATCCCTTGCACCTCCATATCGTAACAGCTCCCTCTCAGCTATAGCAGGATCAACACCATATCCAGTTAATGGAGCTTGAGGAACGTCATAATCAGTACGTGCTGCACGTCTTGCTTCCTCCTGATAGCGACGTAGCATATCATCTCTCAACAATTCCTCTCGGCGCAACTCTTCTCGACGCAGTTCCTCTCTTAGGAGCTTCTCCCGACGCAGTTCCTCTCTAAGCATTTGCTCCCTCATCATATCCTCCCTGAATTGAAGCTCCCTACTACGCTGAAGGTCAACTTGAACTCTAGGTTCAAGAGGGGGAGCCTCCACAGGAATGCGGTGATTTTCAGGGCGAGAATTAAACTGTAGCACTGGTCGGAAGAGCTTGGTAAGCTTTTTCACCTGTAAAACAAATAATTGTCCTAATTATAGAACCCATAGAATAAATATGTCGAGCATGAGTTTCATTACAAATAATTAATAGATAGATACCTGTTGAGGATTGAGTTCAAACCTAAACTTTTTCTTCCCATCATAGTTATCTTTGATTGCTTTCTTGAATATGTCTTCAGAAAGCGGCGAGCAATCCCTTTCAATACGGAATCGCACCTGCACAAACATGCTTCATTTAGAAAAGCTAATCTCAACAGAAAACTGATGTAGTGTGCACATGTATAGAAAGACACGAAACCGAAATTGCATAGGCCCAAATAAGATTGTATATATGGTCAAACATGGTATAAAAAGATTACCTGTGCGGGGAATGGCCTTTTAGAACTCCGGAAAGCATCTGGTTCCAGATTCATTCCTCCAGCAGATGCTGCCTTGTAGAGACCATACATGAGTCTAAGGTCAAAATCATACAAGAAGAGCTTCATTCCGGGCTTGACCTTTTCTACAAGCTCTTTTTTGGCTGCCGGCAAGCCAAACACTTTGTATCGGAAACACTCCTTTTTAGTTTCAGAATTACACATAAAAATCAAGCCCGCAAACTTATCGGATCCACTGCCATAGAATTCATTGTTTGCTTCCTGGCCACCTTCTTTTTTCTTCTTATTTTGATCAACCTTTGACTCAGCAGGGTCTGCTGAACCGGCCTTGGGTTCGTTTTCCTTTACAACCGTCTCTTTCTTAACAGCATTATCAACAACATTAGTTGGTGCTGCCTCCATTTCAGCTCCTCCAGTTACTTGCTGACTATCAAGTGATCTCTTCTTGTTCTTTCCTTTGCCCATCTTGTTTACCAGCTTTAAGAAAATTTACGGGTAACTGGCTGGTCGGTCGATAATTTCCCCGGAATGCAATATCCAGGGACAAAAACTTAAAAACACTAACTTGTGTCAAATATGCAACTCTCAGAAGATGAGTGCAAAGCTAAATCGATACACTAGAACCGTAATGAATTTTTATGATTAAGTCGTAGTTAAATGGGCCTCCTTTTATATAATTCGAAGAGGATTAATCTAGAATAACTAACCGACCCTTAAAATTCATTCTAATTTAAATTTCAAAAGGTGCCAAAAATTAAGCCTACCTCCAAATTCGACATGGTCAAGGATTAATAAATTTTGGTCTAATAATGCGTGGACCCAACCAAAAGGCTAATTCACACATAAATTAAGTTAAGTTGGTCCAACAAAATTTTGGACCATAATTTATTATTATTATTTTATTATTTCTTCCATTGCCACATCATATTTCTTTATGACTTCTATCCACAAACTGTTAGATCATTCAATTAATGGTGCCACATCATTCAACCAATTCTATGATGTCACCTCATCATCTTTTGGAAATATTGAAGTCAATTACGGTGCACTAGCTTTCACTAGGCATATCTCACAAACCACGAGGGCTCACAAGGTATGCTACATACCACCATAATCTTCATGATGAGAAGAATCTTATGGCAAAGGCCTCTGAGAAAAAAATTACATGTCCGCATTGTCGAAATCTCCATCAAAGTGCAGGCTATGATCATTACCTAAGAAATCAAACCCCAGGGTTAGGGTTTCTGTGACTGCATCATCTCATCCTAGGGTTTCACATATGATGCCCATTAGGCCACAGAGATTGTTATTGTTAGGATGCAATAGATGCCACCAATAAGCCACAATAGATGCCACCATTAGGCCATTTAGGTTTCCATTGTTTAGCCGCAATAGATGCCACCATTAGGCGGAAGAGATTGCAATTTTTAGGCTGCATTAGATGCCATTGTTAGGCCACAAAAACTTGTCAAAATAATTGTATCCGAAGCGATTGGAGAAGACACCTTGAGCAAGGCAATACGAGTTACCCAATTCATAGTATTCAACAGGGTGCAGTTCGAGCCAAGAGAGAGATAGTAGTAGGGGTTTGTTGCAGTGAGAATTTCTGGAGAAATCCTTAGGAGGTTTTGCAGTTTTTCGGAGGACGAAAGGGAGGCCGAATTTATTTGCATAGGAGGCCATACAAAGCAATGTGAATTTCCTAGTTTGCTAGTGCACATTTCCGAAAGGAGGTTCAATTCAGTTGCTAGAGGTTGAATCTAGTCTCGAGACGCAGAGAAGATTCTTTCTAGAGGTAGAGAAAGGCAAGGCAACTCACTTGGAAACAGTTTCCAGGTTGTACGAATTTTTCTTCATCCAGAAGTGCGCATTTCAAGAAGCTATAGTGCATGTGCCAAGAGGAATTGTTAGTAGACTAGAGGAAGCCAAGTTGATTTGCAGGGGATATCTTTGACCTCCAGTGTTTTCCAATTGAGGTAAATTGCTAGAGGATTGTGAATTGGGCATCCAATTGTAATTATCTATTTTTCTACATAATAATATAACCCTCATAATTACATTTACTTTGAATTTGCTTCATAATTCAAAGGTTTGAATGGAAAACTTCGAGGTCTTCAAAGATTTTGTACACCTTTGAAGGATGAGTGATCATTCTGGGAGAATATTAGCCCAACTCGAAGGAGTTTCCAGAGCTTAGTGGTTCTTTGGATGCCACTTGTCATCATTAGAAATCTAACTAAAGGATCCTTGCATGATGAAGGGATTTCGAAGCTGAATGTTGCACCAAAATCATTATAAGCATCTTCATTTATCGAGATTGGTCACCTTTGGAGGGATTTTTCCACTTTGTTTTCTGGAAGTTCAAGAGACCACAAGCAACTGACCATCGGGAAGACCGTCGGAGGAGGATGGTGCTGTCACATGGACAGTCGAGTGCTTGAAACCACCGGACCTAACCTGCAAGGTGGTAGTTAGAGTGCTAACTGTAAAAACCTGTCACATGGATTAGCGGCACTGTCAGAGCTTTCCGTCGTTAGCCAGACCATCAGGGTCTATTTTTATTATATGTTTTATTTTGGGTTTTTATGGTTATGTGTGCTATGATTAATTCAACCACCATTTAACCTTTTGCTAGGTGGTCTAATACCATTGCACTGAGAACCTTCATTTCATTAAATGTAAAACCACTTGCCAAGTATAGGCCTGAGAATGAACCTCGCCTGCAATTATAAAACTTAACCATTGCTCCATGGAGAAAATGAGATTTTTTGAAGGCTTGTATTCAGAATTATGTAAGAGAGATGCTAGTAATATCCGACATGTCTTCGTATTCATGAGACATAGTTCAAAATTTGAGGACAGACATTAATATTCCATTATGAGATTGTTTATTCTTTGTTTAGGAAAAGGGAATAATGGTTGGATCAGGCACTCTTGCAATCTATAGAATATACCTTTTACGACAATTCTCATTGAAATATTTCTAAACTATTGTGGCCTAATATTGTAGTAGTTTGAAACACTGATTAGTTCTTATTGGTATCCCTACAACAAAAAAACATTCTTCGTCTTTTTGAAAGTAATAGAGGTGTTGATGAAGATGGAGAGGAAGTATTGAAAGAAAAAACCTTCTTAACTCCCTTGAAGACAATGATGCTACTACTATGATAGGAGAAGTTGACTAAAAAAATTGAAGAAGTTAATACTATTTCCCACCCAAAAGCTAGCATGAATACTTCAAATCTAGAACAAGATATCAAAGCAATCCTTAACTATACCTAAATAGAGGTACACTGAGTGAATTAATGGCTAATGGTCGGTCATATGTATTATGCTCTGATGGAACACCAAAATTTAATGATTAAGACCCACACTATGATGAACACCAAGAACAAATGTTCAAGGATGACTGAGAATGAAATTCTCCATATCTAAAGAAATATGAAGAATTTGAAGGCTTTATAGCTATCCACGGGTGTTAAAAACATGTTTATATGTGAGAAGATCCTTATTGCTAATAACTCTACAATAGATTAAATCGATATGAACAACCAAGTATGTAATGGAATTGCTGAGAATTGGCATGAAAAGTAAAATACAAACCTAAAAGGGAATAATAAAAATGAAGGTCGACTACCGAGATGATAAATAGCAATGCAATGGATAAAGACATGCTAAAGGCAGTGAATGGGTTTCCACTACATGTCTCAAAAGAGTTTAACATTTATGATATAACGTCCACGTTAATTTTAATTTTGAAATTACAGGGAGATTGATTGGCGAGATGACAAGTAGCAATGCAAACATATCTGTAGTATTGTTGCTAAAGATATGCTAAAGGAAGTGGATGAATTTCTCTTACATGACTCAAACGAAGCTATTGTTGCTGGCATAAGGTCCATGTTGCTTTCTCAATTTAAAGGGGTGGATGCTCACATATTCGAGTATAAAACTGACAACCCGCCATAATCATGAACAAATTTTATATATTTAAAGGATGCTCCAAATTGTAGAGTGGAAGTGACAACAATCTTGTTTATATGGAATCTGGACAAGCAAATCCAAGCTAAGAATAGGGTACACACTAGAATCTAATGATTCGTTTATGACAAAACCTAGAAAATTCTCCCTAACAAGACAAGAATATCGGGAAATGGAAATGTTAATGCCAGGATATAGGAATACTACCAGAATTGTGCTTCTTGATATCTGGATGATGCATAAGTAATTTCTGTTGTAATATATTAATTGTTTAAAGGAAGATATCAATAAAGAGAACTTTGTTCTTAAATATTTTCTCTGCATGAAAAAAAACATAAGTTCGAAGTAGGAGATGATAATTCTGAAGTTTCTAAAGATGTCAAGCCTATAAGTTGTACGTTTTCTAAACCGTCAAGTGAAGCTATAAAAAATTCATTGACCAACGATTCAAACAAAAGTTGCAATTTGCTGACTACTAAAATATGTTAAGCCCGAAGTGGGAGCTAAACTAGAGAATAAGGCACAGGATGATAGATATATTTATTACAACGGCTTTTGTACAAGAATTTTTTGGAGACTCAAACCAGCATATGCCTAAAAACGCTTTCTACAAACTAGAAGAAAAGAAGCTAAAGCCTACAAACATACAAGCTTCGATTTTGCCTTGTGGAAAATGTTCAAGCATAGCGGATAGGGGTATTGTTCATTTTTAACGATGAAGTGGCTTTATTGGATTACATCTTGAGAATATTCTAGGATTCTTAAGAAATTCTGAGAGAGCATCCCCATCCCCAACTTGAAGTTAGATGTTACCCACAATTTTTCCCAAGACAAAATGGGGTAATCAAAAGCCCTGTGGGAAGAACAGTGTAAATGTATTAGTTAACTTTATAAAAATAGTGTACCAGGCCTCTGATGATGACAATGTTGTTGTAAATTATAGAAGCAACGAAAAGCACGTCATTGCAGAAGAAATATAGTCCATAGTGTTGATGATGATGATGCAAGTTGCAAAAGCTTACAATGGTATCACACTAAGGAACGCCATCTTTACTGTTCTTGCCTATTTCAATGATGCCCAAAGGAAGGCTGCCAATGGTGCTGGCACGATTTCTCATTTAATGTTGAGGGAAATTATTACTGAGTACAATATTATTGTTGTTTCCTATGATTTTGACAAGAAGGCTGAAAGTATGGTTGAGAAAAAAAAAGAACATATTGAAATTTGACTATTCACGAGCATTTTTGAATTGAAAATCCTCAAGAACTAGAAAATTAGCAATCCTATAATAATCCCATAGATTAAATTTCTCAATCAACCTTTCTGAAAAACTAGCCCATCTCAAGGTTCATCGACTAGTAGCAGAGCAGATAATCAGGAGAAAAGCATATGTGTACAAAAGGATGGTTTTGTGTTTGGGGCCTTATTCTGTCTTTAGTGTGAAACTTCTAATTTTATTTGCTAGAAAAGGTTGTTAATTTTCAATTTATACCAGAGAGAGAGGGCCATGTGCATTGTGCATATAAATAGAACATATACTAGCGAGGTCCTGAATATTTCCTCAATTGATGACTAGTCTTATGGATGTCTCCTTGGAAGGTTTACACCCTTGGAAGGTTTGTAGGTTGTGTCATCAGTCCAAGGGTTTAAGAAAAAAACATATTGTATTACATAATGAATTTGTATTTGAAAACCTTCATAGGAAAGGAATTGCACCTTGGAGGATGCTTTCAGGTTCACGTTGAATGTCCCTTGAAGGCCACCAAGGTGATTTTGAGGTCATCCTTGGATGAGGGGTCATACACCTTAAGCCGTTGTGTGCCATTTTGAAGGTTACATGGCAGATCTGAAGAATAATTGAATGATTCTTGCATATTTAAGGACTTCTGGAGACAAGATACTGCAAAAAAAAAAAATTGTTTCCCCCTCTTTAATCTAAGATGGCTCACCTTTGTAGGTTTTTTCTCCTTAGAATTTGTAAAAGTGACATGACTGACACTTAACATTTGTAATTTTAATTGACTGATGCTGAAAAGGCTCTTTTTCCCACTCCTTAGGCTAGATTAGGGGTATTTAGCCTTAAAAATGAATATTTTAACGTAAGAGAAGTTGAGGATCTCCTCTATTATTATTATTATTATTATCCAATTTTAAGGTCACAACCAAGACACACTAAATTGGTGTATGAGACCCCCTTGTTTGTGGGACAATAGACTCACCTCCGCTCAACAATTTTACTACTAAGTGTACGAAGGCATACATACTCTACCCTCCTCTATAAATAGAGATGCACTTCCTCACACTTTTGTATGGTATGGATCTAGGGGGAAAATCTCTTAGCAAGTTGAAAATATCTACAATTTTTTTTCTCTTCTATAATTTGGCTATGGATGGATGAGTTGAGAAACCTCTTGGGGGTTTTGTTGATATGTATTTTGATATATTTTCATGGATGTTTATGGAGAAGCTTGGATTAATGTATGAAATAAGGAAGTTTAAATTATTTTATCTTGGTCTTACATTTTATTAGATGGTTGAATCATGTATCCAACATCCTAGCTTCGAATTTGCTTCATGATCCTTGTTAAACTAAATATTATTCCAAGTTTGTGAGGAAGTAGCATGCTAATATCATCACTTAATCACTTTTTGGATATTGATAACCTTGATTCAAACCCTAGGACAAGTAAGTTAACTTACATTGGTACTTTTGAATCTTATATCTCCTCCAATATTTTCAAATTTGTTCTTCCATGACCACATATGCATCAAAAATATACTAGGAAACTAAGGCACTGATTTTCTATCTTCCGTCACCTTTTTATAGCCCTTTAAATCATTTTACTATGGTTTCTTCTACAATGTCATTCGTCAATCCCTTAACTCTGTGTGTCTAGGGAGTCTCCCTTTCATATCAAACCTTGAAACCACCAAAACCATGGCAATCCTACCCTATGGAGTAACCCCTTGAACCATATGAGAGCTATCTAGAAGAGACAAGGGTTGGTGAGGTGATAGTAGCCCCCATTAAGGTGTACCCCTTTCACTTGAACTCTTGAACTTTATCTCAAGAGTTGAAATATTTTTCTCTAACATTTCCCACAAGTTCTTCAATTTCGTGTGTGCAATGAAAGTAATTAAACAATAAAAAGGAACAAGAGTGAGATGAATCCTCCCATATGTTCCTACAAAAGGGACTATGGGAGGTGCAATATGGGGTATCAATTATAAACCACCCTGAATATTGTAATGAAATGGTTTGTCACAACAAACTATTTCGTGATGAAACCTTTTACCATTTAATTTATTCCCTCAGATACCAGATTTATTATCACTAGCTTACAACTAATGTTTTTGAAAATAAAAAAAAATACAAAAATTAAATAACAAGAAAATGAACACACCATCCATAGAATTGAACATAAGAGGTATATTGGGAAACCAAATATAGGAGAAAACCCATTTATAAGGTGATGGTTATACTTCGTTTTATTTTCTTTAATTATGAAAATGCAAATGTAAAGAAAGCAACACTTATTATGCAATTGTTGTTAGTTTTTTATGGATATGGTAGCATCGGACAAGTGTCATAGCATCTAAGGTGTCAAAGACGCTAAGGAACATGAGATCTCCAAAACCCATAAAGGGTTTCAAAAGACAAAACTTACAACCCTCTCAATTAAATTAATTGATCAATAATTAAAAAGTTCTTAAGTATAACTTGGAAAATTGATTAACTAATGGGTATTAATTGAGGAAATCAAATTTTCTCTAGAGACTTCCAGAAAAGCAATTTGACAGAGTCTAAGAAGATCTGAGCCATCGACCATGATTAGATTTTGGTCGTTGATGCTCCAGCGAGATATTATAAGAGCAGGTCGAAGTGATTTGAGAAGACACATCGAGCAGGACAATACAAATTACCCAAGTCATAGTATTCAGCAAGGTGCAGTTCAAACCAAGAGAGAGATAGTAGCAGAGGTTTGTTGCAGTGAGAATTTCTAGAGAAATCCTTAGGAGGGTTTGCAGTTTTCTATAGGAGGAAAGGGAGGCTGAATTTATTTGCAGAGAAGGTCGTACAAAGCAATGTAAGTTTTCTAATTTGCTAGTGCACGTTGCCGAAAGGAGGTTAGATTCAATTGCTAGAGGTTGGATGTAGTCTCGAGAGGCAGAGAAGGTTATTTATAGAGGTAGAGAGACGCAAGACAACTCACTTGGAGGCATTTTCCAGGTTGTATGAATTTTCCTTCATCCAATAGTGTGCATTTCAGGAAGCTAGTGCATGTGCCAAGAGGAAGTGCGAGCAGGCTGGAGGAGGTCGAGTTGATTTGCAGGGGAGATCTCTATTATTTTATAATTGAGGTAAATTTCTAGAGGATTGTCATTTGGGCATCCAAATGTAATTCTCTATTTTGCTACATAATTAAAAAACCCCGCATCTACTCCATTGGTTTTTCCAAGGAATTTTGTCCAAAAAAAAAGGTGTCATTTTTATTGTCCGTGCATCTATTTCTCAGTGCCAATTTTATGTTTTTGCAATGCATTTTGATTGTGAATAATTTCAGTGTGCATTATTCACTACTTTCCATAATAATAATTACAGAAGATATATAAACTATACATAAATGTCTTTCATATTAATCACATCATAATGATTAATCTGAAAGAAATTTATCTATATTATGATGTGATTAATTTGAAATACATTTATCTATATTATGGATCACAAAAGTCTTAGATCTAAGATAGAGAAACTGTTAAATTTTGGAGAATAATATCTAGTTATTGTAGTTCAATGAATTTTCACATGGAATCAAATCATAAGATCATATTAGAGAGGCTCTAGGCAAAGGAAGCAAGTTTTGTGTAGTTTCAGAGGGACATATGAAGCACTGGGTTCCAGATCTACATAGGCCAAGTCAGGGGTTCTAATTGCAGAGTGGGAAAAAATCGATTTCCATTTTAGGTAAAGGAAAAGTTTGACTTTGCCTCATATCTGAAGCAGTAGGCAGAATGATTGCCAGAGAGGGTTTTCGGTGAGAAGATCAGTTGATTCGCAAGGTAGATCTAGACAAGTGATTTTGCAGCAAGGATTTTGCAATTTCAGATTGGTACAGGGAAGGAAGAGAAAGAGGACACCGAGAGGGAATTTCTAGAGAGGGTTTCTGGTGAGCAGATCAATTGAATTGCAAAGTAGATCTAGCACAGTGATTTCGCAGCAAGGGTTTTGCAGTTGCAGCTTATTGGAGGGGAGGAAAATTGATTTCCAGTTAAGGAAAAGCAAAAGTTTGATTTTTCATCATATCTATAGCAGTATGCAGAAGGATTTCCAGAGAGGGTTTCTGGTGAGAAAATAAGTCGAATCCCAAACTAGATCTAGCGTAGTGATTTCAGAGCAAGGGTTTTGCAGTTGCAGATTAGTTTAGGGAAGGAAGAGAAAGATCACACTTAGAGGAAATTTCTAGAAGTTATGAGAGGGTTTCTAGCTTTCCAGTTGTGTGAATGGAGGGTGTGATTTCTAGCAACAATATGTCTTAGCAGGCTTGCTATTCCAGCCAATGCGAATTTGAAGGTCAGAAGTTTGTGTCCCAAATATGGAGAAGAACATTCGGAGGTACAACGAGTTACCTAGAGGAGGAATCACATGCAATGCAAATTCTAGGAAGTACACTAAAGGCAAGTCTAGAATCAGATATGTGCATTCCATGAGGAGTGCTAGTAGAAAAAAGAAAGTCCAAGTAAGTTGGCAAAATAAGGATATTTCCAGCATATAGTTCTCCAGTTTATTTGAGTTTTGCAGATATGGACACAACAAGACTCGAAGATAAAATTAGACTTGATGGGGCCTCTAACTTTGACATCTCGAAGGACAACATGAAGGTCCTATTGAATGAGCATGGCTTGAAGGAATTCGTTAAAAATGTCATGGTTGAGTCGTCAAATCCACAGTATTTGGCAACCTTCAAGAAAGAGATGGCCAAAATTAAGAGTATGGTCCAAGACGAAGTGTAGGATCATATTGTCTCGCATATTATAGTTAATATCAAAGGACATGTGGTATGTCATCATAAAGTTGTATGTGGATCCATCTAAGAATCAGAAAATGATTCTTAAGGATAAAATGAGGTCATTCAAAATGCATAAGAGAAAGGATGTTACATGAACATCCTACCTCGATTCAAAGAATCTGAGACAAACTTGCAACTATAGGAGAGGAACCATCAAATAGTGAGCTAGTGTGCATGACACTCAACGGGTTCTCCAAGGAGTAGCATACATTCATCTAAGTGATTTATGGATGAGACACACTTCCAGGTTGGGAGCACCTATGGAATGATTTCACTCAAGAGGAGCCAAAGCCCAACCTTGCAGATGGTACTGTAAGCAGCAGTAGCAAGGGACCAAAAGTGGAGAAGGAAGAAGAGAACATAGCCCTTGTAAGTAAAGGAAAGGCGAAGGAGGGTCCCAGTCAGGGACAAGACTCAAAGGGAGAGATGAAGAAAAGGACATCAAAAGCTTTGGATGTGGTGAATCTGGTCATTACATCACCTAGTGTCCAAACAGGAATAAGGATAAGAAGGGGAAGAAAACAAAAACTTCGGTAGAGATCGATGAGTTGACCTCCAGATTGGAGGAGTTCGCATTGATAGCAGCAATACCTCCATATGGACAAGGAGCGTGATACTCCAATAGGCCAAATTAGACAGGGTCTATGGGAAGAGCAACAGGAAGGCTAGATCTAGCCATGGAGGGCTTGATTTGTAGATCAAATCCAATTGTTGTGCATTCCTCACATGGATTAGTACGTTTGATACGGGAGCCCACAATATTGAGTAGTAAGAGGATTGAAATTCAGAAAGGCGCGGTCATATCTTAAGGGACAATCTAGAGCTAGTTGTACTCAGATACTTGAGAAGCAGTTGCAGAGGTTGTTAGGCATTGTCATATGTTTGGTAGAGAGTGAGAATATAGTTGAAGGAAAAGACTCAAGGGATAGGTACAGAGCTAGTTGCAGTGACATAGTAGATAAACATGAGTTTGAGACTCAGAGGAAGTCTAGCTTTAGAGGGAGCAGCCCTATGAAAGCTTGATCTTCAAGTTCTGATGTGGTTAGTACACATAGTCGCAGTGGTATCAAAAATGTAGATTCAATGCATATGCAACAGCTCAAGGATACGATTAGTGTGAAATTATATATTGGTTCATATAAAGTTACTGGCAGGCGAATCAACATAAGCAAAATAACATGGTGGACGATTTTTTCCAGATTGACCTCTTCACAGTGATTTCGAGTGAAAATGTGTCTGAGTAGCTGAGATGTGAAGAAAGGAGGTATGATAGATGTCAGACATCAACAACCTAACATAGTCCAATGACAAGTTGTTCATTAGGAGAGATGAGTAGAATGGACAGTGGAGAAAACCTTCCTCACAAAGAGGAGGTGTTAGTTTTTGATGGATATGGTAGCATAAGACATGTGTTCTAGTCTCTAAGGTGTCAGAGAGGCTAAAGAACACGATATCTCCAAAACCCATAAAAGGTTTCAAGAGAAAATACTTAAAAACCTCTGAATTAAATTAATTGATGAATAATTTTAAAAGTTGTGTTCATACTCCAATGATATATTATAACAGTAGGTTAAAGGGATTAGAGAAGACACTTTGATTTAACAAGGTAGTACAAATTACCAAGTTCACAATATTTAGTTTTAGTTCAAGTCAAGAGAGAGACAGTAGCGGGGGTTTACAACAATGAGAATTTCTGGAGGTTTTCCAGTTTTCTAGAAGAAAGGATGGTCGAATTTATATGCAGGGGATGTTTTGCAGAGTAATGTGATTTCCTGGAAGCAGTTTTGATTCAGTTTCCAGAGGTTGGATCTAGTCTCAGGAGGCAAAGAATATTCTCTCCAGAGAAAGAGAGAGGCAAGAGGCTCACTTGGAGGTAGCTTCCATCCTGTACGAATTTTCATTAAGTGAGTAATGTGCATTTCGAGTAGCAAGTGTATCTTCCAGGAGGAAGTGTAAGTAGGCTAGAGGAGGCCAAGTTGATTTGCAGGGAAGATATTGGATCTCCAGTATTTTTCTAGTTGAGATTAATTGTTGGAGGATTGCTAATTTGGCATCTAGTTGTAATTCTCTATTTTGCTGCATAATAATAAAACCCTCATCTGTTGCATTTGTTTTCCCTTCGATATTTTTCAAGGACCTTTATCCAAAAAGAAAGACGTCAGTTTTATTTTGTGTGTGCATCTATTTATCAGTTCTAGTTTTATATTTGCGCAACGTATTTTTATAGCGAATAATTGTAGTATGAATTAGTCACTATTTTTCATAATAATAATTACTGAAGACAAATAAACTGGTAAAGTTAGGAGAATAATATCCAGTTGTTTTAGTTCAAGATTTTTTCACAATTTCCTTTGACAAAGTTTCTTGAATGGTTGCTACAAAATCTTATTCATGCTCTGTTATGCTCTCAAATGCAACTCCTAGATGTTCTACTTATTTATGGAACATATACAATGCTAAGAAA
The DNA here is from genome assembly GCA_034641835.2 of Pinus albicaulis. Lineage (NCBI taxonomy): Eukaryota > Viridiplantae > Streptophyta > Pinopsida > Pinales > Pinaceae > Pinus > Pinus albicaulis. Next base: position 566,739,550 of record CM076578.1, read on the forward strand.
ATAGACTCCCTCTCTTCTAGTAGCCCAATATTTAACTTATCTTGACAATCACCTAAAGTTAGGGTTTTTGCATGTCATAACCCTCAATTAATGTTAGGTTTTAGACCTAGAATATTTTAGAAGGTATACTTGTGTGAGTATTAGGCAGTGATGCAACATCTACTTGGAAGTTCGTACCCTGGTGATTAATAATGTAAGTCAACTTGTCGGAGGCATGACTTCTGCATACAAAATCTGATTGAGATGTTTTTCAAATTGTTTGAAATTTCACAACATGTATAACAAAATTGAGGGCTTAGGATATATCCCTAAACAATTTAACCCTAAAAAATGTCATTTAATGCCTCAAAATGGATCTAGAAGGTCATGAATCCCAAATTTCCAAACTCTAGCTCGACACTAGAATGACCCTTATAATCCAATTCCTCCATTTTTCCTACCGAAAAGTACCAAGATAAATGATAAGCTATATATTGATCCATATTTAATGAAGGCTCTACAAAATTATGGTGTGAGAAGAATGTGTTAGCTTATCTTGTGGATGGAAAATGTGCAAGGGAAACTCTTGATGAACGAGGCTAATATAGGTCACATGATAGAGTATGTTGGTCAGTGTCAAATTTTTAAGGATTCAAGAGGAAAGGTGTTGTGTGAAATAAACTTGAAGCATATCTAAAGTGGAGGTTGGTTGAATAACACTAATGAAATCAATTTTCTAATATTAACCCTCTCTTCATTCATACAATGGTGGGGATGGTAAAGAGAAAGGAAAATCACGGAAATTGGAAGAAACAACAAGGAAGGATGAACCTCATCTTTACCAACTATTATATCAAGGCCTATGGGATAACATTGTGAGTGTCTCAAAAAAAAATATTTTTAGGAAAAGTAGAAGAGGGATTGTGATAGAAATTTTGGAATCATGATTTCCGTTAGACCAAAACCCGCAGGCATTAGTCTCTGCTAAAATCACCAGAGTTAGGATCCACGAGAGGCGGTTAGTCCATGTCGAAAAACACATGGGGAGCGTTGAACCCAATGTCCAACAATCTCCCCCCCCAACGCAAGCTGGGTGAGTTTCAAACTCGAGACCTGTCGCTCTGATACCACTTGTTGGAATCATGATTGCCGTTAGACCAAAACCCACAGGCATTAGTCTCCGCTACAATCGCCAGAGTTAGGATCCACGAGAGGTGGTTAGTCCATGTCGCGAAACACATGGGGAGCGTTGAACCCAATGTCCAACAAGGAAAATGTAGGAAAAAATACGAAGAATATTTTTGAAATGACAAGAGGGAAAGATGAAAGGATAAAGGGAAGTGAAGACAAAGTGTCAAAGTGGTAAAAATGTAAATCATGAGGTCAAAGGAAGGGTTGGGAGGATAAGAGCTCAAAGGGTGAGCAGAGGTGAGAGGCATAATCATGAGGCTCAGAAACAAGTGAGAGGTTAAGGTTTCCAAGGAGGAGCACTAGGCCCCAAATTTTTCCAAGGAAAATATTCAAAAAAATAATAAAAGGATTTTCTCATTGAAAGAATATAAAAATAGAAGTTACCCTTACCCTTAAGGGATGGAGGGAAAGAAGTTTCAAGGGTAAAGAAAGGACTAAAGAGTATTTGGCATACAAAAATCATGAACAAACTACACACACAAAAAGGAAAATGACTCATGATGAGGCTATATTCATGTGGTCATGGAATGATGAAGATTCCAACACTTGCTAAGGTGGGACCTACCATGAATGATATGCAAATTTAGCAAGTTATTATAATAAACAAAAATGAAAAGGAGCAACCAAAGACAAGCGTGAATGGAGCATCTTGGAGAAAAATTTTGTAGATTATCTAAGGTTGTTAAAAATACATCAAGATGTGAATCCTCCTATAAAACCTTCATGAACAAAGGGTGCAACACTTCTATAGCTAGGAATCAAGAGGGTGCATCGATTATTTATAGAGGAAGGAGAATTCCAAACTACAATCATCAACATTGGTCACACAACCTTAGGATCCTAGTAAAGAAACTATGAGTGTGTTCTCACCAATTATGTGTGTAGTGAAACCACCATGTTGCATAAATGAATGGGATATCTAAGTTAATTCATTTAGAAGGGTTTGAGATAGAGAAGGTATCACCTTTACGAGTCCTGTAATTATGAGATCATAGGCAGATATTATTTTTTATATTAGTATTCATAAATGCCCCTAGAAACTTTTTTCACTAATCAAATCAAAGAATTTTTCCTCGTTATGTCTGATAATTGATCACACACAAACATTGGGACCTTATGAGACTTATCTAGGCCTAATTCCACAAGGAAACCCACCTCTATACTCAAGCCTTAATCAACAATAAAAGTGAGATTTAGCGTAGACACAACAAGGTTACAAAGGTCAATGCATAGATGAGATAACCGACATCCTTGCATTATTTTGGGAAACAATAACCAAATTATGTAACGTGATAGACATGCACCATCTTTATTTTGTCTCAATGAAATAATGTTCCCCGCAATATATCAAAAAATCAGCCATTTACTATTAGAATTTTATGCTTGAGCACCTAATAAGTTTTGAAATCTCTCTTATATTTCTATAAAAGATTTTTCTAAATTAATATGATATAAGTTGAAATTGAAAAAATGAAATCAATGATTAACATAGCATTGTCATTTATATTTTATTATGCAATTAACTTACTAGTTAATATAAATTTAGATTTCCCCGGATGCGGGTGACAGAAGTAGCATGAATGAAAATCATATCTCCCACACCCATGGGGAAGGATATCTGCAGCACAGGGCCTCACTCGATGAGGATCCTCAAACCGGTAACCATCTGCACGAGATGAATGGTATAAGGCATGTTGAAGATATGTTTGGACAACGTTACCCCCTCTAGGGTACCCCTCTGCAGCAATAATCATAAATGATTACCAAGATTGATATGACAATCTGCCATAACTCTTCCCTCTAGGCTGCTCCAGAAATTTTTTATGGGACGCAGTTGCATGCGAGGCTCACTCATGACCTTCCCCCTCGCATGTGTTACAAAAACTGTAAAAGGATGGCCCCTCAGCACAATGAGACACACAGTCAGTTCCTTCATTCTTTCCTATTGACTCTGTTTTTCCCTGTTGCATCACGGATACGAGCCCACCGCATAATCCTCTTCCTAGAGTTGCGCTGCGTAGACCCCTCTAGGGTGCGACTATCGAGCCCGCGCATCTTACCTCAACCCCATCTGCTCCTCTAGTCCCTATGATTTTTTGTCCCCATTTTGCGCGTCCTTCCATCGACGCCATTCCTCTATTTCAGCAGGGAAATGGCTCCCAGACTACGCCAAATAACCATCCGTGGTGGACAGAGAGAGACACTCTCGGGAGTTACCACCGTGGGACGGAAAATCATCTGGAGTCTGTTGAAAGCTCCTCGTTAGGAAATTACGCTAGAAAAAACCCTCGACCTTGAGCATGAGGAAGAATCCCCAATGCAAGCTGTGCCGAGAGGTAGATGTGGTTCCCGGAGGTCTACCATCGTGCACCAGGCTCACCCCCCGCCTCGCAAGACTGATCCTCTGTCGGCTAAGGAGGATGAGGATGATGAATCTGATCTATATATTATGGATTCTGAATGCACTTAGACATGCATCCCTGACACTGAGTATCCAGTGTCTCCCATCCTCTGCACACCAGTCCCCAAACCTACACGTCCATCAGCAGATTCAGAGGAAGTAGCTGCACAGGCGTACACCTGCCCCATAGAGGAGGAAGGACCTGACAATAATGATGAAGCTAAATAGTAAGGACTGTGAAGCTACTTAGCTCTTCCTTGGTTTTTTTCATGCATGCTACTACCATGAAATATCAAGCTATACTTATTCTTCTGCACATTTTGTAATATCTGGATACATCAGCGCTGCTTCGCTTTTTGTAATTTCCTGTTTCAAGTATTTTTCGGGTTGGTTTCCTCCACAGAGGCAGCCCCGAAACCACGCAACTAAGTCTGGGATTGGTTAAGCATAGCTTACCAACTCCACCTGTAGCATATTTAATGTTTCTCTTTTCGAATTAATATAGAGTATCCTAATTTACCAAATATATATATATATATATATATATATATATATATATAGATTTAGTAGATTTAATACCATTAAGTCTACTTTAGATGTAGTGTGGTTAAATTCTTCTCATAAATTTATACTCATTAGATTTTTTTGATTTTTCCCTCAAAATTACATCCAGTTAATCTTTTTGAGATGTAATTTTTTTTATGAATATAAATTCACATTCAGAATAAAATTTCCTAATGTGTTTTCATTATAAAGACTTTGACTACCTAATCAAATTTTGTTGGACCAATTTTTGACTAGCCTCTGTGCTCTCTTTCAATAAATAACTTAAGCTATGAATTTATAACCTCTTCAAAATTAAACTTATGGTATCAACAAGGAGTCCCTTCAAAATGGATACTTACGATGAGAAGTTGTCTTCAAAATGAACTTTTTGTTGTCTTCTGAAGTGTGTCAAGTTAAAAGCACCTAATTTTCCTCTAAAATGTGTACAATTTCAAATATGTAAACTCTATTATCCTAGTTGACTTTCTTCTCTATCTGATACATAAACTCATTTCTCTAAAAGGAATTTTAGTTGTTATCTTGTGGCAACTCCTTTTGTAATTAAACAAAATTGATCAAATTCTAATATACAACCTCCTAGCTTGCTTCATTTCCTATCACTACAACATGACTTATCTCACACAACTACACAAATTTGATATGATTTTATGGTAATATTTCCATGTCAAGACACTCATTTTGACATAACAATGAATTTCCAAGCTTATAAGGTTTAGCAATGCTTTTCTATGGAATTGATTTTATAGAATAAATTGTATGAAAAGACACAGAAATCAGTAATTTTATCAATAGTTGACCTGATAAAATATTGACATCAATACTCTTTTTTATTGAAATAGTAAGTAGGGCTATAACTTGATTTAAGAATCCCTTCTTCATCACATGTTAAACTAATATTAAAACCATATAATGTATTTCCATTTATATTTCATTATATTATATTAAATCACATGGAACGCTCAATTAGAAAGTTTCCTTTTAGTAACATAATTTTCTTAGCCATGTTAAATTCATGGAAATGTGTTTTTATTTTTTATTATTATACATAAAATTTATTAAAATAACCTTACTCACCATTAAAGTCACATTAAGTACTAAGTACTTGTTGTTACCATTCTTTCCCACTTGTAATATTATTTTGCTTTGGTAAATTTTTTATATAAATACATTATTATGATATTTAATAAAAAGGGGAAAGATAAAATATTGATAGGGTAAAGTTAGGTAAGGATAGTAGCTTGCAAGAAAAATTGCATAGAAAAATTTAAAATACAAAGGAAAAATAAAATAGCTTCCAACAGTATGGTTATGAGTATCTACAAAAAAATATTTAGGTGGAGATGATGCTAGGTAAAAAAGATGATGATGGTTTCCCCACCATTTTGTCACAAGGGCATTCTGGAATCTAATGTGGTTCATGATTTTTATTTTTCAATGAATATTTTAAGAGCAGACATTGGAGGAGATAATAATATAGCAATGTAGATTAGAAAGGGAAGGATGATCTCTTATATTAACTAGACATGAAATAAAATGTCTAGTTGACAAATTCATGGTAAGTGTCAATTTTGTTTTATTTTTGTAATATGTAATGATTTTAATGCAATATGAGGCTATAGCAATGCTATGATAGTCTACTCTATTCTATATCTTTTTGAGCGAGATGTGCCACAGCCAAAAATCATGGTAATCTATTGGAAAATACAATATGAGACAATGGAGGTAAGGTATCAGAGAAGGTGGTCTAGTCCTTAGGCTAAATAGTTATGATATTTTTGTCATGAACAACCCTATCCATTTATTAAATTTTCTCAGTTGCTTTTATAGAAAATATTGGGGATTATAGTGTAATAACACTTCCATTTTCAGTGAAAGACAAAACCACTTCAATTTGAACAACTAATGGATGAATTATTCTAAGGGTGGGATTTCCTTCATGACTTGGAAAACCTATTGATTTTTTTTGGCAAATGAGCCAAGGTAATACTTGGAGCAATGTATTGGTGTAGCCAAAAAGTCACCTAACATGATGACTTGCTCTTCCCAAGCCTGTCATCAGACCTTGTGAAGACGTTATCAACAACAAGCACAAAAATAGCCTTGGATATAAAGAGGAATTGACCTTTCACATACCATACTGCTCCAAAACAATCTAGTTTCAGAGTTTCAAGGTTTGTCAGAAAATCTCATTTTCACTTGCACCATTTCCATATTATATTCACAGAAACCAAAATTTTTATCATAGATGCCATTTGAAATATCATTTATTTGGTCTTCACTTTGTGAGCATTGTGAGAAAAAATACTTATCATTCAAACATATGTTCTAGACACAAGATTCCTATAAGAGAAAAGATTCACCTTGGATGGACTGCTTCTTTGCAATGGTATTCAACAACTAAGAAAATATATTAGTCGTAGTGTAGAGTTCATTCTCAAGTATTTGCACATTTTTCAATGGAGATATTTTTATCTTCTCACCTTGTATTGAACAAAGGGGAAATTAATAATTAGCTACTAGTTTTGAAATCATATCAAGTGAGCCTAAGCCGCAGCAAAAACTAGAGCCAACAACCTAGAGCCAGAGGTAGAGTTGTAGCCATGGAAAAAATCACGTTCCATGAGAACCACTTGGTCTGTGGTCCTCTTTAAGCCACCATTCAGTAGAATACTTACTACTTTTGCTAAACAACATTTTTCCGTCAACATAAAACCACCATTTCAACGATTTGTGGTTATATTTAAACCATCATTAGGGAGAGCTTCTATTTCATAGAAGACATCAACTTCTAGCTAAATTCGAATTGTTCTATGAACTACTTCAAACCAAGTTCTAAATTTGGTGGCTAATATTAAGCCACCATTGGTAGAAGGCTTCATCTTCTGTTACCCTTTTGGGTTTGTGGTCTTCCTTAAACCACCAATACTAAAAGACTTTATTTTCTTCTACCCATTTGGTTTGTGGTCTTCCTTAACCCACCGTCCAATAGAAGACTTACTACTTTTTCTACACAACAGTTTGTGGTCAACATCAAACCACCATTTCAAAAATTTGTGGTTATATTAAAACCATCATGAGGGAGAGCTTCTATTTCATAGAACACGTCAACTTATAGCCAAATTTGAATTTTTCTACGAACTACTTCAAACCAAGTTCTAAATTTGGTGGCCAATATTAAGCCACCATTAGTACAAGGCTTCATCTTCTGCTACCCTTTTGGGTTTGTGGTCTTCCTTAAACCACCAATACTAAAAGACTTTAATTTCTGTTACCCATTTGGTTTGTGGTCTTCCTTAAACCACCATATTCAGAGAGCACATCCATCTATTCACTATTATTTCCTTCTTATTTCAACTCTCTTCTTAGAATCAAATACATCCCTTATGGGGCAACATTGGAAATATAATCCTTAGATTTTATGTAAACTTGGGATATTCACTAATGTGTAAGAAAAAAAAACTTGGAGGGAAGTTGAAAAAATATGAGGAGTCCAAGAAACTTCTTGAAAGATGAAACCAAGGGTCACAAAACGTTGCATATATGTGTATCATATTACCGAATGATGTAGCTCATCCTTATCTATTGAAATCCATTTTTTTGTCTATTTTTAAGAGATATATTTGATTGAGTTGAAAGGAGATACAAAATAGTAATTGTAACTAAATTGGGAATGATTGGATGCATACTCCACAAAAATAACTTTGTAGATTATGGAACTTATCTCATCCTTATATACAATCTACAAAACTATGTTATTAATGGAGGACTAGAAATGATTGGTTACATGATCCAAAAAACTAACTTTATAAATCATGGAACTTATCTCAACTCGTCATTTTCTAATCGACAAAGCTAAGCCATTAATAGAGGGAGTCATACCTTTGACATCCTTGAAAGCATTTTAATACATAATCTTTTCTACAAATTAAATGTATATATAATTTTATTATTTTTTTCATTGTAAAAGATATAATATATATGTTATTCACTAACTTAATATATAATTTCCCTAATTGTGATTATACTAGCCTAAATTTCACTATATTTTCCCATCTTTTCTTAATTAGAATTTATGGCATTCAAAGAAGAAGGATGTAAAAGTTATTTTATTTTTTAGGAACCTACTCATTATTCAATTTTCTTAATGAAAAAAGCATACAAAATATAAAAATGTTAAAAAAATTAAATGAATTTATAAAGTTAACAAAAATATTAAAAATGAACAAATATCAAATATTTTGTATTACCATCTTAAACTCTATTCAAACTACTTTCAAATTTCATGTAGATATCAAAGTATGTTCTTAAAATTTAGTTTATCCACATTACATATACATTTAAAGTGACATTTTTTCAATTTTAAAAATGAAAAATGGAAAAATGTATCTGAAGAATGCACTTTTAAAAATAATGAAAGAGGTTTAAATAAGAAAGTATTGAACATACTCTTCTATAGATGTCATCTCATTTTTTCCATAAACCCCAACCCTAAATAAAGATAAGAAAACTATCTAAAAACAATAAATATCCATCTCCCAAAAAATTCTCAAAAAAATAAATCAACTCGCAAAAAAAACCAAACATGGCCTCAAACGTTGCTTTACTAAAAGGAAAAAAGAAACACATCAAGGGCAGATAGTCTATTCCTATTCCAACTATTTTCCTTCATTAACATATAATGAAATTTATATTTATGTATTATATAACTAAATATATATTTATAATGCAATATCATATAAGCTAAGTTACAAGACACATCCCTCAGGGCCTCGTGTCCCGTATTTCACGTGTTGGACACCAGATGCACCCTAAAACATGTCGTAAATGTCTTTTTTAGTGTTTTCCAATTGAGACACATGTTTTGGACGTGGAAAAAATGTGCCCTAACATTATTTTGTCTTAGGACACGTGTCCCATGAAAAAATGAAATTTAAAACCGTGACTTGGTTTTTCTTGGGGGTTTTTTTCATTGTTCACTACTGAAATCTAATTTGCTATGCAGTGTGAGGAATTCCTCCCGATGACTAATGAGATTGACTAATGAATTCAAGCCCATGTCATACTCTCATTTTCCAACCTCACTGAGTTTTTTACTGTCATGTCTTGGATCATTATTTTGTAATATAATTTGATATGATTTTGTATTTACTTTATAATTTTTTAAAATTTATTTTAATACAAAGGTTCAATGAACATGATTTTGTTGATGTCATAAATTATATTTGTTTTACTAATATTGTAGCATACATATATGTTTTACATTCATATCTAAATACATATGCATAAGCATATGTCTGAATGTGTATCTACATATGTGCTTGTAAATGTAAAGCACTCCTGAGTTTTTCATAAATTAAAAAGTGGGATAAATCAATGGTTTCTCCATAACGAATCTATGGAATATCTACCTTGACTCCACAGGAGTGATAATTGTTTAGATTATTTCCTGTATGTGATTTGTATATCCTCACAAAAATTGCATATCTAATTTTAAATCATTTCCCCAGAGAAACTCATGGAATAACAAGAGATCAATTTCAAAATAATCACCATACATCATGTGATGAATCTACTTGTATCTAAAAAATTCACCATTCTATTGTCTATCCATTATGTTATTTAGTATTGATATACTTCTATGTACTCATTTTCATTAAATTGTTTTCACTCTCTTACCTGAAATGGAGAGATGCTAGTATTTTCCTAGATTTTGTTACTTGTAAAATTTGGAGCACTATTTAGTGTCACACTATTATTCTTTCCAGCAAAAACAAGCAAAATAGTATATGAAAATAACAATGGAAAATAATCTCAACCAACATGATGTCATCATAAGGAAAAAAGTTCAAGAGAGTAGATTATTGATAGTTGTTTATAAGGTAACAATTCAAGAGTGTAGATTATTGATAATTGTATATGGGAAGAATAACCTCCTAATTGTTAGAGCTTATCAACCAGAATATATCTTTTGTTCTAGATGAATGCATATCTTTGTACTAAATACTAAATAGATATCATAATGATTCATATCTATAGATGTTCTAATTTCTAAAAAATATGGACCAAACACTATATTTCAATATTTTTTTTAATATACATATTTTTCTATATATTATATATATCATGTCATTTGTGTTCTGTTTCTGGGGTTGTTGTGTCTCGTGTCAAATACTCTTATTTATGTGTCCTCTCTATCTGGTGTCCTCATGTCATGTGACTTAACATATCCTTTATATATTTTTAAATTAATTTAAAAAAAAAAAATCATATACATTATTTTTAGACATAAATAAATAAGTTAATTTCTAAAATATACCAATTATGGAGCTTTAATTTATAAGAGTGAAATAAGTGCCAAGGCTGGTGCATAAATATATAAAGGAAAATGAATTAAATCATAGGAATTAACTAAGCTAAGCCACTTATTAGGGATGGGGTTAGGTTTCCTTTGCCATCTCACTCATGCAACAACTCAAGAGAGATTGGGTTGGGTCCCATTCGCCATATCATTGTTGTTGAACTTCCCTCCTATAGGGCCCCCATGGATTTTTCTCTGACTACACCATTGATCTACCCTTTCATTTTGGCATACAGCAGCTCCAGGCCACATCTCACATCAGGTTACAGGAGAGATTCTGGAGGTAGGGGCACGGTAGCTATAGAAACCGCTCCTAGGAAACTTTGGAGGACCGCAATCTATTTACAAATGATGACATTATCGCGAAAATAAAGGCCTAAATTCTGGACATACGAGGGCAAGCCAAAACCTCCATCTTTGTGTTGTGGAAATATTTAATTCGTAGCAAGAAAAACAACTCTGAAGATGATCTGGAGTTTAACATAATTTGAGCGCTTTGGTTGGCAGCGAGGAAAAAAACTCTGAAATTGATTTGAAATTTAACATAATTTGAGTTGTGTACCACCAAATATTCTCACTCGACGGAAAGGACTTGTCTCACTAGGAGATCCCTCGGCACCTATAGTTGTCTCCAATTATGATTGAGTTGAAAGGAGATACAAAATAGTAATTGTAACTAGATTGGGAATGGTTGGATGCATAATCCACAAAACTAATTTTGTAGATTATGTAACTTATCTCATACTTCTATACAATCTACAAACCTATGTTATTAATAGAGGACTAAAAATTATTGGTTACATGATCCATAAAACTAACTTTATAAATCACGGAACTTATCTCAACTCATCATTTTCTAATCTACAAAATTAAGCAATTAATAGAAGAAGTCATACATTTGACATCCTCCAAAACATTTTAATACATAATATTTTCTACAAATTAAATGTATATATAATCGTATTATTTTTTTCATTGTAAAAGATGTAATATATATGTTATTCACTAACTTAATATATAATTTCACCAGTTATGATTATACTAGCCTAAATTTCACTATATTTTCCCATTTTTTTCAATTAGAATTTATGTCATTCAAAGAACAAAGATGCATAAGTTATTTTATTTTTTAAAAATCTACACATTATTCAATTTTCGTAGTGAAAAAAACATTAAAAAAATAAAAATATTAAAAAAATAAATAAATAAATTTCTAAAAATATTAAAAATATTAAAAATAAACAAATATCAAATCTTTAGTATTACAATCTTAAACTCTATTAAAACTACTTTCAAAATATCAAATTTTTAGTATTAAAATCTTAAACTCTATTAAAACTACTTTCAAATTTCATTTAGATGTCAAAATAAATTCTTAAAATTCAACTTATCCATAGTACATATACATGTAAAGTGACATTTTAAAGGAACAATTTTTCAAGTCTAAAAATGAAAAATAACAAAATGTATGTAGTTAAGAATATGGACACAACTAGTAAACATTTAAACCATACTACATGAAAACAAATACTCGACTTTATTTTATGTAAACAAAGAAAACATAGCCATGCACCCTCAGAAAAGAAAAGAAGAGAAATAAAGTAACCTATTTTACTACCAGACCAGAGAGAAGGCCGGATTCGAATAGATAATACTGAAGCTACTCCTGCTATACTCTCCTGAAAATCCGTGTTAATAGGCACTATATTAGAATACGTTGCACGTATCTTATTGGCTGCCTTATCTCTTATCTCTTCTATACCTGGACCTATAAAGATAGATCCCAGAGCTATTGGTATAACACCTGAAGCCCTAACTCACCGGATCTACTCAGGCAACAACGGTGAAAGTGACTAGATTAGCAGTTTGTTAACTATGTTGAGCATGTCAATTTACCTGATTCTATGATATATACCAGCCTAGATCCATATTAACTCCGGATCAAATCTCTCGAGGTGTAAACCTCTTTTTCTAGCGCAAAACTTGAGAAAAGGCTTGCACCTCGAGAGATTTGATCCCTCTCGGCGCTTGATAGACCCAGAGTTAAGATGGATCTAGGTTGTTTTCAGGCATGTGCTGCCAAGGAAAATATATCGAAGATATGATTAATTTTATCAATAATATGTAAATATATCAAATATTAATATAATCATTTTAAATATGCTAAATATTTTCGAGATTGACTTGGTCATTTTAATTTTAAATTTTCTTAGTTACCTTAGTTTGTTGAGATGATAAAAATTGTTAATAACTATAATGATGAAAAATGATGATTTTTTTTTTTGATTGAAAAGTAACAATAACAGTGTTTAAAGAAAGAAAATGTGAATAATAAGAATGTACTCATGCTACAAATAATCTTCATTGTGATCAATCTCAAACTATTTTCTTCTACTATTCTTATTTCAACCCTTGTTAGTTTTGTTATATTTTCATATGTATTATATGAAAAATAAAATTTAAATCGTAAACCAATTAAATCTTTAGCTTGAGTTGTTGTAGTAAACATCATACCTTGTCTATCTTGCTCTCCAATATTAATAGGTTAAATTACTATAACACAAAAATCAATGTACATTGTCAATAACTTTTTGTGCTTACACTAAAATCAATGCATATTGTTAATCCAATCACTTTAAAATTAATGTATTGTCATATATTCAATTACATCAAATCGTAAATCAACATATACATTGAAATCAATGAATTTAATTCAAGCATCAAATAAGATTAGAAAATAACGTCTACATTGAAATCAATGCACCTAAGGCAAGCAATGAAATAAGATTATAAACCAACATCTACACTGAAATCAATGCATTTACTCAAGCAATCAAACAGGATTAGAAATCGCCATCTACATTGAAATCAATGCATTTAGTCCAAACATTCAAATAGGATTACAAATAATCTACATTGAAATCAATGCATCTAGTGCAAGCAATCAAATATAATTATAAATCGACGTCTAAATTGAATCAACACATCCAGTGCAAGCAATCAAATAGTATTAGAAATCACCACCTACACTGAAATCAATTCATATAGTGCAAGTAATAAAATATCATTAGAAATAAATATCTACTCTAAAATCAATGCATCTAGTGACAATAATCAAATAGGATTATAAATCACCATCTCTTGTTTTTTGTCTCTCTATCTCACCCCCACAAACACACACACTCTCGTACTCCATATATATCATTCTCTTTGTCAATCACCCCCTCTCCACATATCTCTCTTCTTCACTCTCTTCACCTTCCATCTATATCTCTATCTTCCCCTTCTCTCCCTCACCCCCGCTAATATATTTCTTTCCTCCTTTTTTCCTCTTTCCCTCTCTCTCCATCTTCCTTATCACTCACTCTCTCTCTCTAGAAACCAACATCTACATTGAAATCAATGCATTTACTCAAAGAAATCAAATAGGATTAGAAATCACCATCTACACTGAAATCAATGCATTTAGTGAAAACAATAAAATAGGATTAGAAATCATCTACATTGAAATCAATTCATCTAGTGCAAGTAATCAAATATGATTATAAATCAACATCTAAATTGAAATGAAAACATTCAATGAAAGAAATCAAATTGTATTATAAATCACCACCTACACTGAAATCAATGCATCTAGTGCAAGTAATCAAATATAATTAGAAATAAATATCTACACTAAAATCGATGCATCTAGTGCAAATAATCAAATAGGATTAGAAATCACCATATCCACTTATATCAATCCATCTAGTATGATAAATATTCCTCCCTCTCTCCACCCTCCATCCATATCTATATCCCCCTCCACCTATTCTTTTTTGTCTCTCTATCTCACCCACTAAACACACACGCTCTCACACTCCATATATATCAATCTATTTTTCAATCACCCCCTCACCCCATCTCTCCCTTCTTTCCTCTCTTCACCTTCCACCTATATCTCTATCTTCCCATTATCTCCCTCTCCCCCACTAATATCTCTCTTTCCTCCTTTTTTCCTCTCTCCCTCTCTCTCCTTCTTCCCTATAACTCACTCTCTCTCTCTCTCTAGAAAGCAACATCTACACTGAAATCAATGCATTTACTCAAATAAATCAAATAGGATTAAAAATCGCCATCTACACTGAAATCAATGCATTTAGTGCAAACAATCAAATCGGATTAGAAATCATCTACATAGAAATCAATTCATCTAGTGCAAGTAATCAAATATAATTATAAATTGACATTTAAATTGAAATCAACAAATTCAGTGCAAGCAATCAAATTGTATTATAAATCACCACCTACACTGAAATCAATGCATCTAGTGTAAGTAATCAAATATCATTAGAAATAAATATCTACACTAAAATCGATGCATATAGTGCAAATAATAAAATAGGATTATAAATCACCATCTCCACTTATATCAATCCATCTAGTGTGAGAAATATTCTTCCCTCTCTCCACCCTCCATCCATATCTACATCCCCCTCCATCTCTTATTTTCTGTCTCTCTATCTCACCCCCCTAAACACACACGCTCTTGCACTCAATATATATCAATCTCTTTGTCAATCCCCTCCTCTCCCCATCTCTCTCTTCTTCCCTCTCTTCACCTTCCATCTATATGTCTATCTTCCCCTTCTCTCCCTCTCCCCCGCTAATATCTCTCTTTCCTCCTTTTGTCCTCTCTCCCTCTCTCTCCGTCTTCCTAATCACTCGCTCTCTCTCTCTCTCTCTCTCCAAATTTACCTCTCTATGTCTTTCTTCTTACCCCCCTCTCCCTCCCCCTCCAATTCCATCTCTCTTTCCCTCCCTCTCTCCACTCTCTCACATCCTCTCTGATCCTTCCTCTCTTTCCCTTTCTCTCAAATATCTCTCTCCCTCTCTCTCTCTCTTCACCCACCAACTATGTTACTATATCCCTCCCTCTCTTCTTATATCTCCTTCTCCCCCCCCTTATCTCCATCTCTCCTTATTTGTCTCTTTATCTCATCCCCAAACATACACGCTCTCTCTTTGTCTCTCCCTTGTCACTCCTTCTCTCTCTACACTTCTCACTCTCTATATTTCTTATTTCCTACATCTCTCCCCCTCCAACTCCATCTCTCTATCAATCCCTCTCTCCTCCACTCTCTCAAGTCCTCTCTCTCATCCTTCCTCTATCTCTCTCTCTCCTAAGTCTCTCTCTCTCTCTCTCTCTCTCTCTCTCTCTCTCGTCCCTCCAATACTCTCTCTTCCCCCACCACTCTCCTCCTCTCTCTCATCCTTCCTCTCTCTCCATTTCTCTCCTACGTCCCTCTCTTTTTTCCCTCCAATCCTCTCTCTTCCCCCTTCCCTCCCTCTCTCTCTCTCTCTCTCTCTCTCTCTCTCTCTCTCTAATCCTCTCTCTTCATCCATCTCCCTTTCTTTCTCTCTCTCTTTCTACCCATATCTCTCTCCAACTACATTACTATATCCTTCCCTCTCTCCTTCTCTCTTCTTCTCTCCCCCTTCTTTCCATACATCTTACTTTGTCACTTTATCTCACCCGTAAACATACACACTCTCTCTCCATCTCTCCCCGATCACTCTCTCGCTCTCTCCACTTCTCTCTCTCTCTCTCTATTTCTTCTTAGTTATGTAAACTAATGAACATAAATATTTGTAAATATAAATGAGATTATGGAGTAAATATGAAAAGAGGTTTTATTTACTTACCATACCTCTCATTTATTTATATTTTTATTTATTTACCATACCTCTTTTATTTACTATTATATTTGGCCCATAGGCTTGTTATATAGTTATATTTTTATTTATAATCATATTTGATATATTGTTATTTATTTACCTTACCTCTTTATACCTCTTTTATATTTATTTTTTTACCATACTTATTTTATAAATATAGTATTTAGCCCATGGTATCAGTATTAATTTTTCCCATGGTATTCGTCTCATAGGCTTCATCTAAATAAAACCTCTTTTGTAAGTTTTTTAAAATATAAAAACGTTTATGGAGTCAATATAAAACGAATTTTTATGTATTTACCATACATCTAGTTTATATATATTTTTATTTATTTTCCATAGTTCTAGAGTAACTATAGAAATAGGTTTTATTTATTTACCATACCTCATGTTTATTTATATTTATATTTATTTAAATTTTGAAATATTGCAACTTTGATGGGGAAATATTTATGCCTTTAAATATTTTAATTTATCCATAGAATATGGGTTTTCTTTTTAAATATTCATTTTACAAATATTTAATTAAAAGAAATATTAAAATATTTTGGATTTTGATTGTTTTTGTTGAATTAACTCTTTTTCCTTTGATTTAGGAAATGGTATTGACTTTAGTAAATATTAAAGATGTTTAAAATTTTACTTAATTTGGAAATTCAATGTGGTAATTTTTTTTTTGTTAAAGGTAAACTTTGATCCATTCAAATGCATGTATATAATTTATTATCCATTCAAATTATATAAATAATACATAGTTGTATTTTAATAGTTAATCTCAGCCCATTAATAAGTTAAAAAAATTATATATAATATAAATATTCAAGTTATATAAAATTAAAGATTAGCCGACATTAGAAAAAGTAAAATTTATTATTTGTTGAGAACGTGATATACCTGAAATTGGGGTTATACTAGGCTACAGATTGCGCCTCTCAGCAATAAATTTTACTTTTTCTAATGTTTGCCAAAGAATTAACCTAATCTTGAATTTTATATAACTTGAATATTTATATTATATATAACTTTTTTAACTTATTAATGGGCTGAGATTAACTTATTAATGGCGCTTCATAGATCCAGAGTTAAGATGGATCTAGGCTGGTTGCACCGAGAGGGATCAAATCTCTCGAGGTGCAAACCTCTTTTTTGAGTGCAAAACTTGAGAAAAGATTTGCACCTCAAGATATTTGATCCCTCTCCGCGCTTGATAGATCCGGAGTTAAGATGGATCTAGGCTGGTTTTAGTCCTGTGCTGCTAAGGAAAATCTATTGAAGATATATTTAATTTTATCAATAATATGTAAATATATAAAATATTAATATAATATTTTAAATGTGCTAGATATTTGAGATTAACTTGGTCATTTTAATTTTAAATTTTCTTAGTTACCTTAGTTTGTTGAGATGATAAATATTGTTAATAACTATAAAGATGAAATTTGATGAAATATTTTTTTTGAATGCAAAGTAACAATAATAATGTTGAAATATAGAAAATGTGAATAATAAGAATGTACTCATGTTACAAATAGTATTCATTATGATCAATCTCAAACTATTTTATTCTACTATTCGTATTGCCACCCTTATTAGTTTTGCTATCTTTTCATATGGATTATATGAGAAATAAAATTTAAATCGTAAACCAATAACAATAATAGTGTTAAAAGATAGAAAATGTGAATAATATGAATTTACTCATGTTACAAATAGTCTTCATTGTGATCAATCTCAAGCTATTTTATTCTACTATTCTTATTATCACCCTTGTTAGTTTTGTTATCTTTTCATATGGATTATATGAAAAATAAAATTTAAATCGTAAACCAATTAAATCTTTAGCTCGAGTTGTTGTAGTAAACATGATACCTTGTGTCTCTTTCTCTCCAATATTAATAGGTTAAATTACTATAACACAAAAATCAATGTACATTGCCAATAAATTTTTGTGCTTACACTAAAATAAATGCATATAAGATTAGAAAATAACTTTTACATTGAAATCAATGCACCTAATGCAAGCAAACAAATAAGATTAGAAACCATCTACACGGAAATCAATGCATTTACTCAAAGGAATCAAATAGGATTAGAAATCGACATCTACACTAAAATCAATGCATTTAGTGCAAACAATAAAATAGGATTAGACATAATCTACATTGAAATCAATGCATGTAGTGCAAGCAATAAAATATAATTATAAATCAACGCATCCAGTGCAAGAAATCAAATATTATTAGGAATCACCACCTACACTAAAATAAATGCATCTAGTGCAAGTAATAAAATATCATTAGAAATAAATATCTACTCTAAAATTGATGCATCTAGTGAAAATAATCAAATGGGATTATAAATCACCATCTCTTGTTTTTTGCCTCTCTATCTCACCCCCCTAACACACACGCTCTCACACTCCATATATATAATTATCTTTGTCAATCACCCCCTCTTTCCATATCTCTCTTCTTCACTTTCTTCACCTTCCATCTATATCTCTATCTTCCCCTTCTCTCCCTCTCCCCTGCTAATATATCTCTTTCCTCCTGTTTTCCTCTGTCCCTCTCTCTCCATCTTCCTTATCACTCACTCTCTCTCTCTAGAAACCAACATCTCCACTAAAATCAATGAATTTATTCAAATAAATCAAATAGGATTAGAAATCACCGTCTACATTGAAATCAATTCATTTAGTGCAAACAATCAAATAGCATTAGAAATCATCTTTATTGACATCAATTCATCTAGTGTAAGTAATCAAATATGATTATAAATCGACATCTAAAGTGAAATCAACACATTGAGTGCAAGAAGTCAAATTTCATTAGAACTCAACACCTACACTGAAATCAATGCATCTAGCGAAAGTAATCAAATATCATTAGAAATAAATATCTACGCTCAAATTGATGCAACTAGTGAAAATAATCAAATAGGATTAGAAATCACCATCTCCACTTATATCAATCCATCTAGTGTGAGAAATATTCCTCCCTCTCTCCACCCTCCATCAATATCTATATCCCCCTCCATCTATTCTTTTTTGTCTCTCTATCTCACCCCCCTAAATACAAACGCCCTCACACTCCATACATATCAATCTCTTTGTCAATCACCCTCTTTCCCCATCTCTCTCTTCCTCCCTCTCTTCACCTTCCATCTATATCTCTATCTTCCCCTTCTCTCCCTCTCCCCCGCTAATATCTCTCTTTCCTCCTTTTGTCCTCTCCCTCTCTCTCTCTCTCTCTCTCTCTCTCTCTCTCTCTCTCTCTCTAGAAACCAACATCTACACTAAAATCAATGCATTTACTCAAAGAAATCAAATAGGATTAGAAATCGCCATCTACATTGAAATCAATGCATTAGTGCAAACAATTTTTCTACATTGAAATCAATTCATCTAGTGCAAGTAATCAAATATAATTATAAATTGACATCTAAATTGAAATCAACAAATTCAGTACAAGCAATCAAATTGTATTAGAAATCACCACCTACACTAAAATAAATGCATCTAGTGCAAGTAATCAAATATCATTATAAATAAATATCTACACTAAAATCGATGCATATAGTGAAAATAATCAAATAGGATTATCAATCACCATCTCCACTTATATCAATCCATCTAGTGTGAGACATATTCTTCCCTCTCTCCACCCTCCATCCATATCCATATCCCCCTCCATCTCTTATTTTATGTCTCTCTATCTCACCCCCCTAAACACACATGCTCTTGCGCTCCATATATATCAATCTCTTTGTCAATCGCCTCCTCTCCCCATCTCTCTCTTCTTCCCTCTCTTCACCTTCCATCTATATCTCTATCTTCCCCTTCTCTCCCTCTCCCCTGCTAATATCTCTCTTTCCTCCTTTTGTCCTCTCTCCCACTCTCTCCATCTTCCTTAGCACTCACTCTCTCTCTCTCTTTATCCACATTTATCTCTCTATGTCTTTCTTCTTACCTCCCTCTCCCTTCGCCTCCAAGTCCATCTCTCTTCCCCTCACTCTCTCCACTCTCTCACATACTCTCTCTCTTCCTTCCTCTCTTTTCCTTTCTCTCCCATCTCTCTCTCCCTTTCTCTCTCTCTTCACCCACCAACTATGTTACTATATCCCTCCCTCATTTCTTATATCTCCTTCTCCCCCCCCACCTTATCTCCATCTCTCCTTTTTTGTCTCTTTATCTCAGCCCCAAACGTACACGCTCTCTCTTTGTCTCTCCCTTGTCACTCCTTCTCTCTCTCCACTTCTCACTCTTTATATTTCTTATTTCCTACATATCTCCCCCTCCAACACCATCTCTCTATCGATCCCTCTCTCCTCCTCTCTCTGAAGTCCTCTCTCTCGTCCTTCCTCTATCTCTCTCTCTCCCAAGTCCCTCTCTCTTCCCTGATCTCTCTCTCTCTCTCTCTCTCTTCCCTCCAATACTCTCTCTTCCCCCACCGCTTTCCTCCTCTTTCTCATCCTTCCCCTCTCTCCCTTTCTCTCCTACCTCCCTCTCTTTTTTCCCTCCAATCCTCTCTCTTCCTCTCTCTCTCTCTCTCTCTCTCTTCCTCCATCTCCCTTTCTTTCTCTCTTTCTCTTTCCGCCCCCCTCTCTCTCCAACTACATTACTATATCCTTCCCTCTCTCCTTCTCTCTTCTTCTCTCTCCCTTCTTTCCATACATCTTACTTTGTCACTTCATCTCACCCGTAAACATACAAACTCTCTCTCCACTTCTCTCTCTCTCTATTTCTTCTTAGTTATGTAAACTAATGAACATAAATATTTGTAAATATAAAGTAGATTATGGAGTAAATATGAAAAGAGGTTTTATTTACTTACCATACCTCTCATTTATTTATATTTTTATTTATTTACCATATCTCTTTTATTTACTATGGTATTTGGCCCATAGGCTTGTTATATAATTAGATTTTTATTTATAATCCTATTTGATATATTGTTATTTATTTACCTTACCTCTTTATACCTCTTTTATATTTATTTTTTTAACATACTTATTTTATAAATATAGTATTTGGCCCATGGTATCAATATTAATTTGTCCCATGGTATTCGTCCCATAAGCTTCATCTAAATAAAACCTCTTTTTCAAGTTTTTTTAAATATAAAAACGTTTATGGAGTAAATATAAAAGGAATTTTTATGTATTTACCATACATCTAGTTTATATATATTTTTATTTATTTACCATAGTTCTGGAGTAAGTATAAAAATAGGCTTTATTTATTTACCATAGCTCATGTTTATTTATATTTATATTTATTTAAATTTTAAAATATTGCAACTTCGATGGGGAAATATTTATGATTTATGCCTTTAAATATTTTAATTTATCCATAGAATATGGGTTTTCTTTTTAAATATTCATTTTAAAAATATTTAATTAAAAGAAATATTAAAATATTTTGGATTTTGATTGTTTGTGTTGAATTAACTCTTTTCCTTTGATTTAGGAAATGGTATTGACTTTAGTAAAGAGTAAAGATGTTTAAAATTTTACTTAATTTGGAAATTCAATGTGGTAAATTTTTTTGTTAAAGGTAAATTTTGATCCATTCAAATTCACGTACATAATTTACTATCCATTCAAATTATATAAATAATAGATAGTTGTATTTTAATTGTTAATATCGGCCTATTAATAAGGTAAAAAAGTTATATATAATATAAATATTCAAGTTATATAAAATTCAAGATTAACCGACATTAGAAAAAGTAAATTTTTTTTTTTTTTAGAATGTGACATACCCGACATTGGGGTCATACTGGGCTGTAGATTGTGCCTCTCAGCAATCTACGACCCAGTATTGCACCTCTCGGCAATAAATTTTACTTTTTCTAATGTTGGCCAAAGCATTAACCTAATCTTGAATTTTATATAACTTGAATATTTATATTATATATAGCTTTTTTAACTTATTAATGGGCCGAGATTAACTTATTGATGGCGCTTGATAGATCCGGAGTTAATATGGATCTAGGCTGGTTGCGCCGAGAGGGATCAAATCTCTCGAGGTGCAAACCTCCTTTTTGAGTGCAAAACTTGAGAAAATTTTTGCACCGCGAGAGATTTGATCCCTCTCGGCGCTTGATAGATCTGAAGTTAAGATGGATCTAGGCTAGTTTCAGTCGTTTGCTGCCAAGGAAAATCTATCGAAGATATAATTTATTTTATCAATAATATGTAAATATATCAAATATTAATATAATCATTTTAAATATGCTAAATATTTGAGATTAACTTGGTCATTCTAATTTTAAATTTTCTTAGTTACCTTAGTTTGTTTAGATGATAAATATTGTTAATAACTATAATGATGAAAAATGATGAAATAATTTTTTTGAATGCAAAGTAACAATAATAGTTTTGAAAGATAGAAAATGTCAATAATAAGAATGTACTCATGTTACAAATAGTCTTCATTGTGATCAATCTCAAACTATTTTCTTCTACTATTCTTATTGCCACCCTTGTTAGTTTTGTTATCTTTTCATATGGATTATATGAAAAATAAAATTTAAATCGTAAACCATTTAAATATTTAGCTCGAGCTCTTGTAGTAAACATGATACCTTGTCTCTCTTGCTCTCCAATAATAATAGGTTAAATTACTATAACACAAAAATCAATGTACATTGTCAATAATTTTTTGTGCTTACACTAAAATCAATGCATATTGTTAATCCAATCACTTTAAAATTAATGTACCGTCATATATCCAATTACATCAAATCATAAATCATCATATACATTGAAATCGTAGGGTTAATGCAGGCAATCAAATAAGATTAGAAAATACATCTACACTGAAATCAATGCATTTACTCAAACCAATCAAATAGGATTAGAAATCAATATCTACACTGAAATCAATGCATTTAGTGGAAACAATCAAATAGGATTAGACATAATCTACATTGAAATCAATGCATGTAGCAAGCAATCAAATATAATTATAAATCGACATCTAAATTGAAATCAATGCATCCAATGCAAGGAATCAAATAGTATTATAAATCACCACCTACACTGAAATAAATGCATCTAGTGCAAGTAATAAAATATCATTAGAAATAAATATCTACTCTAAAATCGATGCATCTAGTGAAAATAGTCAAATAGGATTATAAATCACCATCTCTTGTTTTTTGTCTCTCTATCCCACCCCCATAAACACACACACTCTCGCACTCCATATATATCATTCTATTTGTCAACCAGCCCCTCTCCACATATCTCTCTTCTTCACTCTCTTCACCTTCCATCTATATCTCTATCTTCCCCTTCTCTCCCTCACCCCCGCTAATATATCTCTTTCCTCCTTTTTTCCTCTTTCCCTCTATCTCCATCTTCCTTATCACACACACACACTCTCTCTCTCTCTAGAAACCAACATCTACATTGAAATCAATGCATTTAATCAAAGAAATCAGATATGATTAGAAATCGCCATCTACACTGAAATCAATGCATTTAGTGAAAACAATAAAATAGGATTAGAAATCATCTACATTGAAATCAATTCATCTAGTGTAAGTAATCAAATATGATTATAAATCGACATCTAAATTGAAATGAACACATTCAATGCAAGAAATAAAATTGTATTAGAAATCACCACCTACACTGAAATCAATGCATCTAGTGCAAGTAATCAAATATCATTAGAAATAAATATCTACACTAAAATCAGTATGTGTATAGTGCAAATAATCAAAATGGGATTATCAATCACCATCTCACTTATATCGATCCATCTAGTGCGGGAAATATTCCTCCTCTCTCCACCCTCCATCCATATCTATATCCCCCTCCATCTATTCTTTTTTGTCTCTCTATCTCACCCCCCTAAACACACATGCTCTCACACTCCATATATATCAATCTCTTTGTCAATCACCCCCTCTCCCCATATCTCTCTTCTTCCCTCTCTTCACCTTCCATATATATCTCTATCTTCCCCTTCTCTTGCTCTCGCCCACTAATATCTCTCTTTCCTCCTTTTTTCCTCTCTCCCTCTCTCTCCATCTTCCTTATCACTCACTTTCTCTCTCTCTAGAAACCAACATCTACACTGAAATCAATGCATTTACTCAAAGAATTCAAATAGGATTAGAAATCAATGCATTTAGTGGAAACAATATTTCTACATTGAAATAAATTCATCTAGTGCAAGTAATCAAATATAATTATAAATTGACATCTAAATTGAAATAAACAAATTCAGTGCAAGCAATCAAATTATATTAGAAATCACCACCTACACTAAAATCAATGCATCTAGTGCAAGTAATCAAATATCATTTGAAATAAATACCTACACTAAAATCGATGCATATAGTGAAAATAATCAAATAGTATTATCAATCACCATCTCCACTTATATCAATCCATCTAGTGTGAGACATATTCTTCCCTCTCTCCACCCTCCATCTCTTATTTTTTGTCTCTCTATCTCACCCCCCTAAACACACACGCTCTTTGACTCCATATATGTTAATCTCTTTGTCAATTGCCTCCTCTCCCCATATCTCTCTTCTTCCCTCTCTTCACCTTCCATCTATATCTCTATATTCCCCTTCTCTCCCTCTCCCCCACTAATATCTCTCTTTCCTCCTTTTTTCCTCTCTCCCTCTCTCTCCATCTTCCTTATCACTTTCTCTCTCTCTCTCTCTCTCTCTCTCTCTCTCTCTCTCCACATTTATATCTCTATGTCTTTCTTCTTACATCCCTCTCCCTCCCCCTCCAGGTCCATCTCTCATTCCCTCCCTCTCTCCACTCTCTCACATCCTCTCTCTTCCTTCCTCTATTTTCCTTTCTCTCCCATATTTATCTCCCTCTCTCTCTCTCTCTTCACCCACCAACTATGTTACTATATCCCTCCCTCTCTTCTTATATCTCCTTCTCCCCCCCATCTCCATCTCTCCTTATTTGTCTCTTTATATTAGCCCCAAACATACAGGCTCTCTCTTTGTCTCTCCATTGTCACTCCTTCTCTCTCTCCACTTCTCACTCTCTATATTTCTTATTTCCTACATCTCTCCCCCTCCAACGCAATCCCTCTATCGATCCCTCTCTCCTCCTCTCTCTCAAGTCCTCTCTCTCGTCCTTCCTCTATCTCTCTCTCTCCTAAGTCCCTTTCTCTTACCTGATCTCTCTCTCTCTCTGTCTTCCCTCTAATACTCTCTCTTCCCCCACCACTCTCCTCCTCTCTCTCCCTTTCTCTCTCTCCCTTTCTCTCCTACCTCCCTCTCTTTTTTCCCTCCAATCCTCTCTCTTCCCCCATCTCTCTCTCTCTCTCTCTCTCTCTCTCTCTCTCTCTCTCTCTCTCTAATACCCTCTCTTCCTCCATATCCCTTTCTTTCTCTCTCTCTTTCCGCCCCTCTCTCTCTCCAACTACATTACTATATCCCTTCCTCTCTCCTTCTCTCTTCTTCTCCCCCCCCTTATTTCCATACATCTTACTTTGTCACTTTATCTCACGGGTAAACATACACAGTCTCTCTCCACTTATCTCTCTCTCCCTATTTCTTCTTAGTTATGTAAACTAATGAACATAAATATTTGTAAATATAAAGCAGATTATGGAGTAAATATGAAAAGATGTTTTATTTACTTACCATACCTCTTGTTTATTTATATTTTTATTTATTTACCATACCTCTTTTATTTACTATGGTACTTGGCCCATAGGCTTGTTATATAATTAGATTTTTATTTATAATCTTATTTGATATATTGTTATTTTTTTTCCTTACCTCTTTATACCTCTTTTATATTTATGTTTTTACCATACTTATTTTATAAATATAGTATTTGGCCCATGGTATCAATATTAATTTGTCCCATGGTATTAGTCCCATAGGCTTCATCTAAATAAAACCTCCTTTTTAAGTTTTTGTAAATATAAAAATGTTTATGGAGTAAATATAAAAGGAATTTTTATGTATCTACCATACATCTAGTTTATATATATTTTTATTTATTTACCATAGTTCCGGAGTAAGTATAAAAATAGGTTTTATTTATTTACCATGGCTCATGTTTATTTATTTAAATTTTAAAATATTGCAACTTTGATGGGGAAATATTTATGCCTTTAAATATTCTAATTTATCCATAGAATATGGGTTTTCTTTTTAAATATTCATTTTACAAATATTTAATTAAAATAAATATTAAAATATTTTTGATTTTGATTGTTTGTGTTGAATGAACTCTTTTCCTTTGATTTAGGAAATGGTATTGACTTTAGTAAAGAGTAAAGATGTTTCACTAAATTTGGAAATTCAATGTGGTAATTTTTTTTGTTAAAGGTAAATTTTGATCCATTCAAATTCACGTATATAGTTTACTATCCATTGAAATTATATAAATAATAGATATTTGTATCTTAATAGTTAATCTCAGCCCATTAATAAGGTAAAAAAGCTATATATAATATAAATATTCAAGTTATATAAAATTCAAGATTAGCCGACATTAGAAAAAGTAAAATTTATTATTTTTTTAGAATCTGACATACCCGACATCGGGGTCATATTGGCCTGTAGATTGCACCTCTTGGCAACAGCCCAGTATTGCGCCTCTTGGAAATAAATTTTACTTTTTCTAATGTCGTCCAAAGCATAAACTTGTAACGTACACATATTAAAACAAATTTACACCAATAAAAAAAACTATTTTTATGGCGATTCGCATTACCCACTAGCAGAGTTAATACATCTGTCCTATATAATTATAGCACTGTTAACATTTATGGCTGAGTATGATGCAAGTAAATACATTTATGGTGATATACTGCCAGCTCTATGGTTCGACTATATCAAGTTAGATTAAGGCTTGGTTTAATTTCATGGTTGTACATATGTCTATTTAATGTCACATGTCACGGCTTTAAAGTTTATGTTAAGTTCTGGAGGCTTCTGCTTATATGTAAATCTTTAACTATGAAATATATTTCCCGAGCATTGGTTATTCCGATGGTTAACCCCGAGGTTATCGACCCTGTCCCATCTATCTGTCCCGGCGAAATCTGGCCCTTGATTGAGATCTTGATCCTACGATGAGGACTCTTTAGGGTTGGATAATGTCTACCCGATTGGTAACTGAATCCTCAGTCCATTGTTACGCCTCGCTGGTGCGTCTGGAGGCAAGGTCCGCTGTCCTTAGGCTTTCCTACTCCATTTCAACTCTGCACCGATAGATTATGGCGTTCCTAGGCGTGATAGCTACCTTGGCCACCAGGTATTGCCTTGACTTCGTTTCGCAGTCCTGAACTCCTGCGTTAGTCCATTTATACGAGTTCTGGAGGTATTTATGCGGATACTATTCTATCTCTTATCTATTTATCTGAGAATTGGCGTACTGATTAAGTTTCTATGTCAAATGGTTTCCTCCGGCTCGGCTGGCCAGTATCAAGCGTTCTCCTTCCAGCCACAGTCGACCTATCGACGTTGCAAAGGTATTATTATGTTTAGCATATTGTGTCGGGTTACTTTCGTTGCTTCCGTTCTTGCATCAGTTCACAGAAGGGTTTGGTTCACTAACAGTTTTGCTATGTTGTTTGACTGCCAGGTACCCTTCCTCCCATCCAACTGTTTCAAGAGTTTGCTTATGGTTCTTCTCCAACAAGGCTAAACCTATCAATTTCCACAGGTACTTAAATACTCGCTACAGGAGTTCGAACCCGAACCTCCTCTCCAGAATTTCCTTGGCTAATGGCACTGAGAAATAGGGTCTCTATTCCGTATTATCTTAGTTTAAGTCTGGGCTATTCTATGGCAATGATTATGTAATTTTCAGTTAAACCCAGCCAGGGTTTTACGGCTCTATAAAACTTTAAATAGGATTTTGTTGAGGGTTTACTCCCTTTCGGTAAATTTATGCATTTTACCCTGTGATGGTATCTGGATACTGAACAGACTCTTTTGAGGCCTACTCTGATATTTACTCTTGTCATGGGCTTAAATGATTTTTGGTGATAAATGCTTTTATGGATTATGAGTAAAAGAAAAGAATATATATATTTGCATTCCGTTACAGTATACTGTTCAGTTTTCATGTTTGTGATTCGATGTTTTTTGTGTAAGCGTAAATCCGGAAATTTCGCTGCTATAGGTTATGGTCGTAGGCTACATGAGGTTATAGTTTTTTCTTATTATGGCAGCCACCATGCATGTTTGCGAATTTTCAACAGAACTCTGTATTTACAAGGGTTTCCGCCCCTTTGGTCGACATTTGTTACTGGTGTATATGCATTTGCTCTTCATTACTTCAGGTTTCTCTTTCTGGTTAAGTTGTACAGTTATCTTGATTGTCTGTTCTGGAAAAAGAAATGATAAGATTCTTGCTGGTTTACTTTTCTGTTCTTATTCCATAGTTCTAAAGGACTTTCTGAAAGTGACCGGACCACCTATCAGTCCGAGCTATCGTAGAGAGAGACGACCAACCCATAAGCCTGTTCTGCAGGCACTACGGGTTAACGGTCTCCCTCATTTTAACTGATAATATTAGGTGATACGCCCACCCTTCTGATCACTTAATTTGTTTTTAAATAAAAGAATGCTTCTTCCCCTCTTTGCTACATTTATGGTTCAATCTTTGAAGTGAGGTCTCATATAAAATCTGTTACATTATTCATCTAACTATTATACACAGAACCCTTAATCTACTTTTCTAAATATAAAAAAAATATATCAACACAGGTAAAAGGAATAGTTACTGGCAACACACAACGTTTCTCTTTGCATTCTGTCAAACTGGGGAAAATAAGAGTATAAGCTACTTAGTCTAACCACAGTAAGAAACAAACGATTATCCTTTTACATTATGTAACTAAGTTGCATTATGTAACTAAGTCTGCTCATGGCCTGAATCAGGTGAGTGTGATTAATGCCCTCCCTTCCACGAGCTGGGCGATTACGTCCTGCAGCTCTCCCTCGAGCTCAAGTCTGGGTCGTCGTTAGTACAGAAATCCTGGAGGAGGTTCTCGGGACAGTCCGGTCCAAACTCTCCGACTCCAGCGAAAAACAGCAGTCCTGGGGAGCTCACGGGACAATCCGGTCCAGATCTCCAACCCAGAGTATTGTCTGTTCTGGAAATGTGTTTTCCTTCCAGCCTATAGAGTTTCTTTGTTCACAGATCCAACCCCAAACTCTCCTTGGAATTCTTTATTTATTCCAGAGTTTTTTGGATAACTGTGAAAACTGTTTTTCTAACTAACACCAGATCTTGATTTACTTTTTACCATAAACTTACTTATGAAACCAATTTCACAGTAAATCTTTATTAAAAATAAAATTTGATTTTTGTTCACATATTCTCATTGAAATGACACAGCAGTCCTAACTAATCCTTAATTAATAATAAAAGGTCTAACCATTTGTTTCCACTAAAACGATGGTTACAGTTTCCCCCCTCTAGGGGAGAACACCGTCCCCGGTGTTCTTATTTTCATGCAGAGAAAAGCTCTGGATAAGCTTCACGGACGAAACTCTTGTCTTCCCAGGTGGCCTCCTCAGGTCCAAAGTGCTTCCATTTCACTTTAACCTGGGCGATGGCTCGTTTCCGGAGCATGATTTCCCTCCGGTCTATTATACTGTGAGGCTCGACCAGAAACTCTCCGTCCGGTTATACCTGCACACAATGGACTTATGTTACTTATATAAGTCTTTAACATTACATCATCATTTTAACCATTATGCTTATTCACTACCTGAATGTTTTGCCAATGGATTATGTGTCTAGGATCATGAACGTATCATTTCAATGACGATACATGAAAGACATTATGCACCCGAATGTGACTAGGAAGCGCTAAGCGATATGCCACCGGACCCACTCTTTCCAATATTTGGAAAGGACCACAGAACTGAGGTGCTAGTTTTGCACAAGACGCCCATCTTAATGTGCTCTTCTTTGGTTTAATCCTGACATATACGTGATCTCCAACTTCATATTCACGGTATGATCTCTTTTTGTCCGCATACACTTTATGCTTGTCTTGTGCTTCCTTCAAATTCTGTCGAATCTTCTTTACCTCCGCTTCCATTTTTGCTAGCATATCTGGTCCCAACATTAGTTTAGTCTCGGGGCTGCTCCAATTAATGGGGGTTCTGCACTGCCGCCCATATAATGCCTCAAACAGACTCATCCTTAAGGATTCTTGATAACCATTGTTGTACGCAAATTCTATCAAGTGTAGATACTCCTCCCATTTAACGGGTTGCTGCATGACATGCATCCTTAACATGTCTTCCAGTATCTGGTTCACTCGCTCGGTTTGACCATCCGTTTGCGGATGGTATGCAGTACTAAAATGTACTTGCATCCCTAAACCTGTAAACAGGGCCTTCCAAAAAGCTGATGTGAACTTTACATCTCTGTCCGAGATAACAGTCTTAGGAATTCCATGCAGCCTGAATATCTCACGCATAAATAAGTCTGCTATCTGCACTGTTTTATAAGTGGATTGGATAGGTATAAAATATGCCGATTTACTTAATCGGTCTACAACTACCATTATAGAGTCATTTCCTCGTTTTGTTTTTGGTAGTCCAGTAATAAAATCCAATGAGATTACCTCCCATTTCCATTCAGGAATAGGTATAGGCTGCATTAATCCAGCAGGATGCCTATGCTCCACCTTCACTTGCTGGCACTCTAAACACTTATTCAGATAGCTTGCTATATCCTTTCTCATGCCTGACCAACAGTAATCCTTTCGGATAGCTGTCAGCATCTTTTGATATCCTGGGTGTCCCGCATAATTACTTCTATGATATTCATCTAGTATCATGGTTTTTAATTCCACTCGGTTTGGGATAACTATCCCCTTCTTGAAAACCAGCAACCCATCCTGGTTAATCTCATAATCTCCATGTCCACCTTGGCCTTCAGGTGCTTGTGTTTGCTGCCACAAATATTTATATTCAGGATCCTTGTCTGCTTCCATTCTGATTTGATCCAAAAATCTGGTCTCAATTTGATTAACATATAACTCATAAACGCCGTGCAATTTTCTGCTCAATGCATCCGCAACCCTGTTCTCTTTACCTTTTACATGCTGTAGATCTATATCAAACTCGCTCAGGAAAGCATTCCATCTTGCTTGTCGGGAGTTTAAATCAGCTTGTTTAAAATAGTTGGTTAGACTACTATGATCAGTCTTTAATACAAATCTCTTACCAAGTAAATAGTGTCTCCATACTCGGAGAGCGTGCACAACTGCGGTCAGCTCTAAATCGTAAGCTGAATATCGCTGCTCATGATCTTTTAGCTTGCGAGATTCATATGCTATCACCTTTCCTTCTTGTGATAATACAGCTCCAACTCCCTCCTTGCAGGCATCTGTACAAACCTCAAATTCCTTATCCGGGTCTGCCACACTTAACACAGGTGTTGTTGTCAATAACTGCTTCAATCTCTCAAAACTATCCTAACATTCTTTTGTCCATCTAAAAATCTTTCCCTTTCTTTGTAAGGAAGTAATGGGAAAGGCTATCTTTGAAAACCCCTTTATAAATCGCCGGTAATAACCAGCGAGACCCATAAAATATCGTATATCTGCCACATTTTGTGGCACCTTCCATTCCATAATGGTCTTGATTTTCTCCGGGTCTACCGCTATTCCTTTTTTAGATATTACGTGCCCAAGATATTGTATTTCTTCTTTGAAGAAATCTCATTTACTGAATTTTTCATATAGCTGGTGCTTCCTTAACAATTCCAGTACCATTCGCAAATGCTCCCTGTGTTCTTCCGCATTCTTTGAATAAATCAGTATGTCATCAATGAAGATTAGCACGAAGTTGTCCAAGTAAGGGTGAAAAACACTATGCATCAGTCTCATAAAAGTGGCTGGTGCATTAGTTAACCCAAAAGGTAATACCACGAATTCATAGTGGCCGTACCTTGTGCGAAAAGTAGTTTTGTGTATATCTTCATCCTTAATTCTGATCTGATGATAACTAGACCGCAAATCAATCTTTGAGAACACAGTAGCTCCCCTTACCTGGTCAAACAGGTCATCAATATGGGGTAGGGGATACATGTTCTTAATTGTCAGCTTATTTAACTGTCGATAATCCATGCACATGCGCATGGTTCCATCCTTCTTCCTAACGAACAATGCAGGTGCTCCCTAGGGTGACACACTGGGTCGTATGTATCGCTTATCCAATAATTCCTGAAGCTGCATTTTCAACTCGGTCAGCTCTGGCACACTCATACGGTAGGGGGTTCGCGAGATTGGTGATGCTCCTGGCAGCAATTCTATTGTAAAATCAACTTCTCTTTTTGGTGGTAATCCTGGCACTTCTTCAGGAAATACATCCTTAAATTCCTGTATTACAGGTATATTTTCTAATGCAGCAGTTTTATTCTTAGGTTCAGATAGTCCAACTTGTATAGCGTACAGTTGGCATCCCTTCCTTATGCATCTCCCCATTTGGGAAGCTGTAATTGGGCGCAGATGTACAGGCTTCCTTACGCCTTGAATCTCTTGGCGAATTCCATTATGATCCCTGTAATAAACTATCTTCTCCTTACAGTCTATAAGAGTCCAGTGCTTCTCCAACCAATCCATACCCAACAGTACATCATAAGATCCCAAAGGCAGAATATTTAAGTCCACTACCAACTGCTGTCCACCGATTTGCAGTGCACAGTCTGGTATTTTGGCACCAACTCTTCTTTTAGCCCCTGTAGCTAACTGGACCAACCATGTCTTTTTAAACTTTTGACTTGGAAATTTACAGATTTCTACTAATTTAGGACTTATATAACTTAAACTGGCCCTTGGATCTACCAAAACAGAAATAGTTTGGGATAACAATTTACCTTCCAGTTCTATCATGGTAGGCTGAAAATCGGCTTGTCGGTCCTCCAATGTTGCGTTAATTCTGGGTATGTTTCGAGCAACATCTCCCACAGTAGAGGCTTCTTGCAAATTATTTACTGCCTTGGTTTTACCCCGCTGTGGGCAATCTCGGTAGTAGTGCGCTGCCCCGCAGCGCCAACACTGCAGAGGTGGCCTCTGGTTTTGTGGCTGTTCAGGTTTACTTGAAGCTTCCACCGTTTTGTCTTCCCCAGGCCATCTAATCCGCTGATGGTTCCTACCGAATTTCTTGTTGATTGAGGTTCTGGCGGTACTCCTGAAATTGCTAGTTTTGTCTTTCTTGAATCCAGCATTGTTTCTGTTATCCTTCCTTGTTTGCCATCCTTTTCTTTGGTCTATCTTTTTCTTCGCTTGCTGATAACACAGCCTTGCCTTTCTAATAGCCTCGTCCATTGTCTTAGGATTTTCAAACTCGATACGCTCTTTCATGTGAATAGGTAAACTGCTCAGAAATATTTGTACTTTGGCTTTCTCCTCTCTTAAATACGGTACATAGCACAGTAATGATGTAAAATTGGTGATGAACTCATCCATGGTCAGTTGTCCTAGCCTTAAATCATGGAATTCTCGAGCCTTTTCATCATAAAAGCGCTCAGTCAAATACTTGTCCTTGAAGTACTATTGAAACTTTTCCCATGTCACATCTGGATCCTCTATTCCCCGCACGTTCTTCACTTCTTCCCACCATAAGGTGGCTTTGTCTTTTAGCTGGTAAATGGCTAGCCATGCTTTAAGACCATTGTCATAATCATACACCTGAAAGTATTTTTTCATATTAATCAACCATGCCTCCGCTACTTCCTCTTTTTCGTCATCGAACGTAGGCGGCTTTATCTTTCTGAATTCTCCGTGCAACTCCACCTTTTTCTTTTTGCTTGTCTTCCATTTGGTTTCATTCTCAGATTCAACCTCATTAAAATTCCTGTTTGGATGACTCCGCTGTGACACACTTCTTTCTTTTTTGCTCACATTTTTTTCATCTGTTTTCTGCTCGTTCCCTTCTTGGAATTCTCTGCCAGCACTGGGCTTCTCAATCCTTTGATTTTGTTTATCGGAAAGGCTTTTTAGGATCCTCTCCTATTCCTGCATCATCCTAGCATTTTCCCTTCGTACTCTCTCCATTTCTTCCTGTAACTGTTGTACTGTGTGCAACAAAATGCGAGTCTGCTGTTGTTGTTCTTTAGTCAGTCTATTAGACCGCTGATGCTGCTCTATTCCCAACTGAACCCACATTTCGGGGTTTCCCTCTGGTGGAGGTTGAATGTCTCCGAAATTTCGCTATTGCTGTCGTAAGGGTGTCTGTCTTGTTTGCCGTTCCATCTATTTATCTAACTGTGCAAGACATACATACAATTGTAACGTTAGTTGGCCCAATAGGGTCCCAGCGTTGTAACACGCTCTGATACCACTTGTAACGTACACAGATTAAAACAAATTTACACCAATAAAAAAAACTATTTTTATGGCGGTTCGCATTACCCACCAGCAAAGTTAATACATCTATCCTATATAATTATAGCACTGTTAACATTTATGGCTGAGTATGATGCAAGTAAATACATTTATGGTGACACACTGCCAGCTCTATGGTTCGACTATATCAAGTTAGATTAAGGCTTGGTTTAATTTCATGGTTGTACATATGTCTATTTAATGTCACATGTCACGGCTTTAAAGTTTATGTTAAGTTCTGGAGGCTTCTGCTTATATGTAAATCTTTAACTATGAAATATATTTCCCGAGCATTGGTTATTCCGATGGTTAACCCCGAGGTTATCGACCCTGTCCCATCTATCTGTCCCGGCGAAATCTGGCCCTTGATTGAGATCTTGATCCTACGATGAGGACTCTTTAGGGTTGGATAATGTCTACCCGATTGGTAACTGAATCCTCAGTCCATTGTTACGCCTCGCTGGTGCGTCTGGAGGCAAGGTCCGCTGTCCTTAGGCTTTCCTACTCCATTTCAACTCTGCACCGATAGATTATGGCGTTCCTAGGCGTGATAGCTACCTTGGCCACCAGGTATTGCCTTGACTTCGTTTCGCAGTCCTGAACTCCTGCGTTAGTCCATTTATACGAGTTCTGGAGGTATTTATGCGGATACTATTCTATCTCTTATCTATTTATCTGAGAATTGGCGTACTGATTAAGTTTCTATGTCAAATGGTTTCCTCCGGCTCGGCTGGCCAGTATCAAGCGTTCTCCTTCCAGCCACAGTCGACCTATCGACGTTGCAAAGGTATTATTATGTTTAGCATATTGTGTCGGGTTACTTTCGTTGCTTCCGTTCTTGCATCAGTTCACAGAAGGGTTTGGTTCACTAACAGTTTTGCTATGTTGTTTGACTGCCAGGTACCCTTCCTCCCATCCAACTGTTTCAAGAGTTTGCTTATGGTTCTTCTCCAACAAGGCTAAACCTATCAATTTCCACAGGTACTTAAATACTCGCTACAGGAGTTCGAACCCGAACCTCCTCTCCAGAATTTCCTTGGCTAATGGCACTGAGAAATAGGGTCTCTATTCCGTATTATCTTAGTTTAAGTCTGGGCTATTCTATGGCAATGATTATGTAATTTTCAGTTAAACCCAGCCAGGGTTTTACGGCTCTATAAAACTTTAAATAGGATTTTGTTGAGGGTTTACTCCCTTTCGGTAAATTTATGCATTTTACCCTGTGATGGTATCTGGATACTGAACAGACTCTTTTGAGGCCTACTCTGATATTTACTCTTGTCATGGGCTTAAATGATTTTTGGTGATAAATGCTTTTATGGATTATGAGTAAAAGAAAAGAATATATATATTTGCATTCCGTTACAGTATACTGTTCAGTTTTCATGTTTGTGATTCGATGTTTTTTGTGTAAGCGTAAATCCGGAAATTTCGCTGCTATAGGTTATGGTCGTAGGCTACATGAGGTTATAGTTTTTTCTTATTATGGCAGCCACCATGCATGTTTGCGAATTTTCAACAGAACTCTGTATTTACAAGGGTTTCCGCCCCTTTGGTCGACATTTGTTACTGGTGTATATGCATTTGCTCTTCATTACTTCAGGTTTCTCTTTCTGGTTAAGTTGTACAGTTATCTTGATTGTCTGTTCTGGAAAAAGAAATGATAAGATTCTTGCTGGTTTACTTTTCTGTTCTTATTCCATAGTTCTAAAGGACTTTCTGAAAGTGACCGGACCACCTATCAGTCCGAGCTATCGTAGAGAGAGACGACCAACCCATAAGCCTGTTCTGCAGGCACTACGGGTTAACGGTCTCCCTCATTTTCTTTTGATAATGTGGGTGATGCCTTACCTTACAGTACTTAATTTGTTTTTTTTTAATAAAAAGAAGAATGTTTCTTCCTACTGCTACATTTATGGTTCAATACTGAACAGGTCTCATATAAAATCTGTTACATTATTCATCTAACTATTATAGACACAGAACCCTTAATCTACTTTTCTAAATATAAAAAAAATATATCATTGGAGTAAAAGGAATAGTTACTACCAAACACACAACAGTTTGCTTTCTGTCCGACACAGGAAAAGAGTATAAGCTACTTAGTCTAACACAACGAAAACAAACGATTATCCTTTTCTGTTAATAGCAACTACTGAAATCTACTCATCTGACTTGAATCCGAGTGATGTAGTTTATGCCTCCCTTCCACGAGCTGGGCGATCATGTCCTACAGCACTCCCCCGAGCTCAAGTCTGGGTCGTCGTTAGTACAGAAATCCTGGAGGGGGTTCTCGGGACAGTCCGGTCCAAACTCTCCGACTCCAGTGAAAAACAGCAGTCCTGGGGAGCTCACGGGACAATTCGGTCCAGATCTCCAACCCAGAGAATTGTCTGTTCTGGAAAATGTGTTTTCCTTCCAGCCTACAGAGTTTCTTTGTGCACATATCCAACCCCAAACTCTCCTTGGAATGCTTTATTTATTCCAGAGTTTTTTGGATAACTGTGAAAACTGTTTTTCTAACTAACACCAGATCTTGATTTACTTTTTACCATCAACTTACTTATCAAACCAATTTCACAGTAAATATTTATTAAAAAATAAAATTTGATTTTTGTTCACATATTCTCATTGAAATGACACAGCAGTCCTAACTAATCCTTAATTAATAATAAAAAGGTCTAACCATTTGTTTCCACTAAAACGGTGGTTACATAACTGAATCTTGAATATTTATATTATATATATCAACTTTTTAACTTATTAATTGGCCGAGAATAACTTATTAATGGCGCTTGATACATCCAGAGTTAAAATGGATCTAGGTTGGTTGTGTCCAGAGGGATAAAATCTCTCGAGGTGCAAACCTATTTTTGAGTGCAAAACTTGAGAAAAGGTTTTCACCTCGAGAGATTTGATCCCTATCAGTGCTTGATAGTTCCGGAGTTAAGATGGATCTAGGCTGGTTTCATTAGTGTGCTTCCAAGCAAAATCTATTGAAGATATATTTAATTTTATCAATAATATGTAAATATATCAAATATTAATATAATCATTTTAAATATGCTAAATATTGAGATTAACTTGGTCATTTTAATTTTAAATTTTCTTAGTTACCTTAGTTTGTTCAGATGATAAATACTGTTAATAACTATAATGATGAAAAATGATGAAATATTTTTTTTGAATGCAAAGTAACAGTAATAGTGTTGAAAGATAGGAAATGTGAATAATAAGAATGTACTCATGTTACAAACTGTCTTCATTGTGATCAATCTCAAACAATTTTCTTCTACTATTCTTATTGCCACCCTTGTTAGTTTTGTTATCTTTTCATATGGATTATATGAAAAATAAAATTTAAATCGTAAACCAATTAAATCTTTAGCTCGAGTCTTGTAGTAAACATGATACCTTGTCTCTCTTGCTCTCCAATATTAATAGGTTAAATTACTATATCCAAAAAATCAATATACATTGTCAATAACATTTTGTGCTTACACTAAAATAAATGCATATTGTTAATCCAATTAATGTACCATCATATATCCAATTACATCAAATCGTAAATCAACATATACATGGAAATCAATGCATTTAATGCAAGAAATCAAATAAGATTAGAAAATAACTTCTACATTGAAATCAATGCACCTAATGCAAGCAATCAAATAATATTAGAAACCAACATCTAAAATTAAATCAATGCATTTACTCAAAGCAATCAAATAGGATTAGAAATCGCCATTTACACTGAAATCAATGAATTTAGCGCAAACAATCAAATAGGACTAGAAATAATCTACATTGAAATCAATGCATCTAGTGGAGGAAATCAAATATAATTATAAATCGATGTATAAATTGAAATCAACACATCTAGTGCAAGCAATCAAATAGTATTAGAAATCACAACTTACACTGAAATCAATGTATCTAGTGCAAGTAATCGAATATCATTAGAAATAAATATCTACTCTAAAATTGATGCATCTAGTGCAAATAATCAAATAGGATTATAAATCACCATCTCTTGTTTTTTGTCTCTCTATCTCACCCCCATAAACACACACGCTCTCGCACTCCATATATATCATTCTCTTTGTCAATCACCCCCTCTCCCCATATCTCTCTTCTTCACTCTCTTCTCCTTCCATCTATATATCTATCTTCCCTTTCTCTCCCTCTCCTCCTTTTTTCCTCTGTCCCTCTCTCTCCATCTTCCTTATCACTCACTCTCTCTCTCTCTAGAAACCAACATCTACACTGAAATCAATGCATTTACTAAAACAAATCAAATAGGATTAGAAATCACCATCTACACTGAAATCAATGCATTTAGTGCAAACAATCAAATAGAATTAGAAATCATCTACATTGAAATCAATTAATCTAGTGTAAGTAATCAAATATAATTATAAATCGATATCCAAAATGGAATCAACACATTCAGTGCAAGAAATCAAATTTTATTAGAAATCACCACCTACACTCAAATTAATGCATCTAGTGAAAGTAAACAAATATCATTATAAATAAATATCTACACTAAAATCAATGCATCTAGTGCAAATAATCAAATAGGATTAGAAATCACTATCTCCACTTATATCAATCCATCTAGTGCAAGAAATATTCCTCCCTCTCTCCACCCTCCATCCATATCTATATCCCCCTCCATCTATTTTTTTTTGTCTCTCTATCTCACCCCCCTAAACACACACACTCTCACACTCCATATATATCAATCTCTTTGTCAATCACCCCCTGTCCCCATCTCTCTCTTCTTCCCTCTCTTCACCTTCCATCTATATCTCTATCTTCACCTTTTGTCCCTCTCCCCCGCTAATATCTCTCTTTCCTCCTTTTTTCCTCTGTGACAGCCTTATTAAAAGTTAACTAGTACTAACTAGTTAAAAACATTTGTTTATTTTATTTTTTAGCAAGAAATACTTGAATTATTATTGTATATAAAACAAATTATTTTTTTGAAATTATTAATTAGGAGGAACTAGTTAATGAAAATAAAATCCTATTAACCTGTTGGTAAAATATTTCCAAGAATAGGAGGTGGTTGGGGAAAAGTTGGAAATAGTTACCTACTCCTAAGAGGATAAAGCTGAATCCCAGGGGAGGAGTAGGGGTTCTGTGAATTTGGTAAAGGGGAAGTATTTTATAAAGCTGGTTGGGACTAGTTGAAGATAGCTTTCAGCAGCCCTTGTAAAGCCCGAATTTCTAAGTGTGCATGGATTGGCCACCAGAGGTCAGAGCAGAAAAATCCACTATTAACCTGTGGCACCGTCCAGATTCTGTAGCTCGGGGGCAAGTGGAGGACGTAATAGCCTCCCTTGATGGTTGGGAGGACCACAGCTTGAGCTTGATAATTCAGATAAGTACTACTATGTATACTAAATGAATTATTACTTAAATAAATGGTTGTTTACAGTTAGAAAAAGGGTGGAACATAGTACCTGAGTAATTATATGTTCATAGTATGTAATGCGAGAATAGAAGATGGAAACTACATCCTGATAATAATTACTCTCTGTATTAATTATGGTTGGAGAATTTAAATATTTATACTACTGCTTTCCTGCTATTAATAATATTCTTTCTGTAACATGGGAATGACAGTAATATCATAGTAAATATAGTAACTGATAAATAGTAGGAACTTAGAGCATAGTATGAAAGAAGTAAAGCCATCTTTTATAAGAATGCGTGCTACAGTAATAATAGTAGTATCATGGCTATATGTTTTATGCATTATAGTCAAACCATATATGTAGAAATGAGCTGTCCTACCTAGGATTGGGATTATCAGAACCAGCAAGCCATCGGTTTCGGTTCTGGTTATAAACCCCAAACCAAAAACATCATCGCCAGTAGCCGAGTAAACCCTCTAGACTTGGATTCTAATTACTGGTGATCTAGACACCGAAGCTCTGGAGAAATTTTGGAAGCAAACCGAGAAGTATAAAGCTAAAGATTTTGCAGGAAGAAAACAAAAATACAAAGATTCATTCTCAATAAATGCATGACATAAAGCTAATCTTTAATGAGAAATGTATCAGTATAAATCATAAGAGTAAATCGTACTCTGTGGAACAATATTTACCAGTAGTAACTATGCTATTTGAAAAACGAAATAAACAGAAGCAGTAAGAACTCAAACCCTCAATAACTTAGAAAAATGTATATATTTTGATAACGATATTGCGAATGGCCGTAGCAGAGTTTATCCACAATGAGATCATTAAACGATGATACTTGTACTTCAAAATGAATTTCTACAGGTCGAGCCTAACGTCGAACCTTAAAAGAAATAGCATGCAATAGGAAAGGGATAAACTCGCATTTACAAAACCATTGCTAGGTAAAACCCTCATTTAATTACATAATATTATCTTAAAAGTTCCATAGAACCATGAAACCCAAATTCGAGTGAGTAAACCCTTAAACTGTTCTGAAAATCGTAAAAGGAATTGCTCAGAATGCATCGACGGGAATCTTGAAGACAGTGTATTTCCTTTTGGAAATTTGAGTACCTCTTAAGTTGTTGATGAATACATTAGCTGGTGCTATTGAAAAATTTATTAACCAAAGAATGCGAAAGCAGGGGTTTAAACACTCATACCTGCATCAAAAAACAATAAGCTTCAGTGTTAACAAGAATCTGTGGGAATTGCACAATGAAGAAAGCATTAAAACATAAACCCCAAAATTCTACCGGCATGAGTTAATACCTGATAAACAAGCACATTCCTGTTGCGGCCTATCTCGGCAAGACAATAAATTCTGGGATTAATCTACTATGGTGAATAAGGTTTTAGCCTAGATGAATTCTTTACCTAAAATAAAACAACATTTGTCAGAAGGGATGAACTACCCTCTACGCCGAGATTGTGAACCTATCCTCTAGAGAATGATACGCATTGGAGCTGGAGTCATGACCCTACAAAGGGAAATATCATTATTGAAACCCTGATGAAATAGAATAGAAATCCCATCATCGATGCATATAATAAAATGAGTATAGCTAAGATAAGTAAAACTAAGGAAAAGCTCTGCAGTGTAAATCATGGCAAGAAGCTCAGACCTGATATAATAGTTTAGGGCAGAGTTTGCAATGGAGAAGTGAAGCTTGAAGAGCACCGAATTCTCCAAGAAAACCTAGTCATTTCGCTTGCAGACCATTTAACAGAGAACGCCGAAGTTTTCCCTCAAAAGAAATGAGGAATCCAAGGCAAGATTATAACAGCTGTAACAGAGAAAAACAACCCAGTATTGATGGGAGTAATGAGAGTTGACAAATCACCTACGGAGAAGTGGATACAACGACAAGTCCAAAATTCAAATGATAAAATTTATCCATAAAATAAATCTCGTATCATATTAATGCCTAAGTACAGATATCGCTCAGATGTATTAAAGCCAAATCAATGCAAGAATACCAAACCTTTGATAAGGTCGACTGTAAAGTGTTTAGCATTATTTTCTTATGTTAATGAGTTCTATGTTATGTAAATAATTCATTTTCCATGAGTGTGAAAATATAATAAATGTTTTATAAAGGTCCATACCTTTATTACCTAGATGCTATGCCAGTCATATATTATATATATATATATATATATATATATATATATATATATATATATATATATATATATGTATATGTGTGTGTTTTCATAAGTTTTTCATAGTAACATGGTGTTGTGTATTTAGTCAAAGAAAAGTTAAGAATGATGCTAGACATGTTGTTTTGGTAATTGTAAAGTTAGGTAATTAATAAAAAAAAATTATTATGGTAAATATAGACGGATGGTGGTGACAATTGGTATCAGAGCACAGTTTCAACACTGGGACCCTAAGGGTCTACTAATAGTGTAGTGGTGTATTTAATAGTGCACAGAGAAAGAGACAGAAAATGCATGAAAATGAGAGGAGCTATAGCATCACAGTCACAACCAGAGGAAATTCAAGCACCAACAGTTATGAATCCATAAATGTGGGTCCAATTAACTGTGGAACAACATCAAAAGACCAGCCGGTTGCTTGAAGAACAGCAGCACCAAACTAGTTTTTTGTTGAGCACAGTGCAACAATTATAAGAGGAAATGT
Organism: Pinus albicaulis; assembly: GCA_034641835.2. Taxonomy (NCBI): domain Eukaryota; kingdom Viridiplantae; phylum Streptophyta; class Pinopsida; order Pinales; family Pinaceae; genus Pinus; species Pinus albicaulis. The sequence continues at coordinate 566,782,255 of CM076578.1, forward strand.
TAAGACTCAGAAAGGATAATGAGTGATTGTTGCAAGATCAAGAAAAAATTTTAAAGAGTTTATCAGACAAAAAAAATTAGGAGATGGGACATCCCAGTGCTGAAAAAGAATTATCAGCGGAACAAGAAGATCAGCAAACTAGAAACAACACTACAGGCAGAGCTGAAAAGAGTCCCTCCCAGAAAAGAAAAAACAAGAATTATAATGAGGTGAAGTCGGGAAATTTGTCTGACCAGCAAGACAATAAGAGACAGAAAGTGGAATTATAGGGGGAGTTTCGCAAAATTAAACCACCAACTTTTGATGGTGAGGCCAAGGAGGTGGTTGAAGCCTGTTTAATTAATATAAACAAGTAATTCCAGGTGTATGAATATAGTAGCAATCTGAAGGCTAGATTGGCTATATAACAGTTACAGGAAAGGCCACTCTGTGGTGGGAGGAAGTGAAAAATGTACGCAACATTGATGAAAAGGACATTACTTGGGAGTTGTTTCAGCAGTATTTCAAAGACAAGTATTTGATAGAAAGGTTTTATGATGATAAGGCTAAGGAATTCCATGATTTACGGTAGGGGAAGATGACCATGGACGATTATGTCACTAAATTCACTTCCCTACTACGCTCTGTTCCTTATCTCCGAGAGGAAAAGGCCAAAGTGCAGAGGTTTATGATTAGTCTACCTACTCATATGAGAGAATGGATAGAATTTGTTAATCCTCAGACCATGGATGAAGCCATCCATAAAGCCCAGATGTGCTATCAGCAATCTAAGGCAAAGGGTGAAGGAGGAAAAAGCTGGTAGCCAAAGAAAAACCAGAAAAATAATTCCAATTTTAAAAGTAGTAAAAGTGGAAATTCTAAAGGCGCAGCACGGAACTCCATCAGTAAACAATTTGGTATAAATCACCAAAGAACCAAGTGGCCAACGAAGGAGAAACCCACAGAAGCATCTAGTAAGCCAGATCAGGAGACATATTTCTAAGCCTCCCCTACAGTGTTGGGGCTGTGGGGAAGCCCATTATTATAAAAATTGTCCCCAACGAAACAAAAATGAAGCTGTAACAAATCTGCAGGAGGCATCTACAGTGGGGGACGTGGCACGCAATATACCTCGTATCAATGCGGCCTTGGAAGACCGATAGGATGATTTTCAGCCCACAATGATTGAACTAGAAGGTACTTTACTAACTAAACCTGTTTCAATTTTAGTAGATCCTGGAGCAAGTTTGAGTTACGTAAGTCCTAAAATAGTGGAAATATGCAAGTTAAAAGAGCAGAAATTTAAGAATTCCTGGTTAGTTCAGCTAGCTACCAGGGAAAAACGAAAGGTAACTGCAAAAGTTCCTAACTGTATATTGGAAGTAGCAGAACAACAGTTACAAGTATATTTAAATATCTTACCATTGGGGTATTATGATGTGTTATTGGGTATGGATTGGTTGGAGAGACACTGGACCCTAATGGACTTCAAAGAAAAGATTATTTACTTCAGAATGCAAGATGGCACGCGAAAAGAAATTCAAGGAATTAAAAATACTGTGCAATTACGACCAATAACATCATCCCAAATGGGTAAGTATATCAGAAAAGGATGTCAACTGTATGCAATTCAAGTAGGATATGCTGACTCCAAGGAAATGGCTCCAATAATGGAAGATATTCCTGTAGTACAGGAATTTCTAGATGTATTTCGTGAAAACATTCCTGGTTTGCCACCCAAGAGGGATATTGACTTCACCATTGAATTGCTGCCAATAGCCTCTTCGGTGTCAAGATATCCTTACAGAATGAGCGTGTCAGAACTAACAGAACTAAAGATACAGCTACAAGAACTGTTAGACAAAGGCTATATCTGTCCAAGTCTGTCTCCATGGGGAGCACCAGTTCTATTTGTTGAGAAGAAAGACAGAACCTTACTCATGTGTATGGATTACAGGCAGCTTAATAAGATGACTGTTAAGAACAAATACGCCTTACCAAGAATTGATGACTTATTCGATCAATTAAGAGGGGTTAAGGTGTTTTCTAAGATAGACTTAGGATCGGGATATCATCAGATTTGGATTAAAAATGAAGATATTTGCAAAACAGCATTTCGCACTCGTTATGGGCATTAAGAATTCGTGGTGTTGCTTTTTGGATTGACAAATGCACCGGAAACCTTTATGAGGTTGATGCATGACATTTTTCATCAATTTTTGGACAACTTTGTACTCATTTTCATAGATGACATACTGATTTATTCAAAAAGAGAGGAGGATCATAAACAACATTTGAGAATAGTTTTGGAAATGCTGAGGAAGCATCAGCTTTATGCTAAGTTTAGCAAATGCGATTTCTTTAAAATAGAAATCCAATATCTAGGACATGTGATATCAGCTGAAAGAATAGTTGTTGATCCAGAAAAGATCAAAAATATTATGGAGTGGCGAGTACCTCAGAATGTGGTTGACATTAGATCGTTTATGGGTCTAGCTGGTTATTATAGAAGGTTCATTGAAGGATTTTCTAAAATTTCTTTTCCTATTACCTCTTTACAGAAGAAAGGAAAGCCTTTCAAATGGACACATGAATGCCATAACAACTTTGAAAATCTGAAGCAATTTCTGAGTACAGCACTGGTACCGAAAGTAGATCACCCTGATAAAGATTATGAAGTTTGTACTGATGCTAGCAAAGAAGGAGTTGGAGCGATACTAACTCAAGAAGGTAAAGTGACAGCTTATGAGTCTAGAAAATTAAAAGATCATGAACATAAATATTCTGCTTATGATTTGGAGCTTACAGCTGTGGTGCATGCTCTCTGGGTGTGGAGGCATTACCTGTTGGGTAAGAGTTTTGTACTTAAAACATACCATAGCAGCTTGACTAATTATTTTAAGCAAGCAGATTTAAATTCTAGACAAGCAATATGGAATGCATTTTTGAGTGAATTTGACATGGACATACAACATGTTAAGGGGAATGAAAATCGAGTTGCAGATGCATTAAGAAGAAAAATGCACAGTATTTATGCCTTATACTATAATCAGCTAGAAAGCCAGCTGTTGGAACAGTTAAAAGAAGAAGCACAGAAATACCTGGAATATAAATTCTTGTGGCAGCAAATGGAGGATGATAAGAAGCAAGGCAAGACATCAGAGTATGGAAAGAAAAAAGATCAGGTGTTTACTTTTCATGGACAATCTATGTGCCTAATCATGCAGGTCTTAAGGATTTAGTCCTGAATGAATTCCACCGCAGCAATTACGTTGGCCATATGGGATATCAAAAGATGCTCACTGCAATAAGAAAGGTATATTATTGGCCAGTTATGCGTAATAACATTGCAGAATATCTAAGAAAATGTTTTGAATGTCAACAGGTTAAGGTGGAGCATCACCATCCTACAGGGCTATTGCAGCCCATACCCATTCCTAAGTGGAAGTGGAAGGTGGAGCATCAGCATCCTTAGATTTCATCATGGGTTTACCATGAACAAAAAGGCAGAATGATTCAATCATGGTAGTGGTAGACAGATTAAGCAAATCTTCCCATTTTATACATGTATAGTCTACCTACAAGACAGTACAGATTTCACATATATTTATGAAGGAAATGTTTAGGTTGCATGGCATACCTAAGACTGTGATTTCAGATTGGGATGTTAAGTTCACATCCACATTCTGGAAAACCTTGTTTTCCGAGCTGGGAACACAAATACATTTCAGCACCGCCCATCATCCTCAGACTGATGGAAAAACGGAGCAGGTAAATCAAGTACTGGAAGACATGCTACGCATGTATGTAATGCAGCAACCCACCGAGCAGGAAGACTACTTGCACCTTGTGGAGTTTTCATATAACAATGGGTATCAGGAATCTCTGAGAATGAGTCCCTTCGAGGCATTGTATGGTAGGCAATGTCGTACACCTATAAATTGGAGCAGTCCTGAAACAAAGTTAATGTTGGGGCCTGAAATGTTGGCTGAAATGGAAGTAGAGGTAAAAAGAATAAGGCAGAATCTGAAGGCTGCGTAAGATCGACAAAAGACTTATGCAGATAAGAAGAGGTCTTACCATGAATTTATGGTAGGGGACCATGTTTATGTGAGAATTAAGCCCAAGAGAAGTACCATGAGATGGACATTTTGTGCCAAATTGGCTCCCCGGTACTGTGGAACTTTCCAAATACTAGAAAGAGTGGGACTAGTAGCCTATAGATTGGCCTTGCCCAGTCATATTCAAGTACACAATGTGTTCCATGTGTCCTTACTGAAGCGATATGTACATGATGAAAAACATGTGATTCATTGCCAAAGTATTCAGGTAGGAAAAAGGATAGGAATCCCAACTTACAATTCTGAATAGTTGATGCATACTGACTTGAAAACACTTTGTTTTTCAGGTAGAACCAGACAGAGAGTTTCTGTTCGAGCCGAAACGCATACTTGACAGAAGAGAAATTGAACTCCGCAAACGAATAGTTATCTAGGTGAAAGTGTAGTGGAAGCACTTCGGACTGGATGAAGCTACTTGGGAGGATGAGAAATTTATGCGGGAAGCTTACCCAAAGCTCTTTGCAAAGCTGGGCTGAAACACCGAGGACAGTGTTACTTCCAGGGGGGGAAGATTGTACAGCCTTATTAAAAGTTAACTAGTACTAACTAGTTAAAAACATTTGTTTATTTTACTTTCTGGCAAGAAAGACTTGAATTATTATTATATATAAAACAAATTATTTTGCTAAAATTATTAATTAGGAGGAACTAGTTAATGAAAAGAAAATCGTATTAAGCTGTTGGTAAAAGATTTCCAAGAATAGGAGGTGGTTGGGGAATAGTTGGAAACAGTTACCTAATCCTCTGAGGATAAAGCTGGATACCAGGGGAGGAGTAGGGATTCTGTGAATTTGGTAAAGGGGAAGTATTTTATAGAGCTGGTTGGGACCAATTGAAGATAAATTTCAGCAGCCCTTGTAAAGCCAGAATTTCTAAGTGTGACTGGATTGGCCATCGAGAGATCACAACAGAAAAATCCACTGTTAACTTGTGGCACCATCCAAATTCTGGAGCTTGGGGGCAAGTGGAGGACATAATAGCCTCCCTTGATGGTTGGGAGGACCATAGCTTGAGCTTGATAATTTATATAAGTATTAATGTGTAGACTAAATGAATTATTACTAAAATTAATGGTTGTTTATAGTTAGAAAAAGGGTTGAAAATAGCACCTGAGTAATTATATGTTCATAGTATGTAATGCGAGAATAGAAGATGGAAACTGCATCATGATAATAATTACTCTCTGTATTAATTAGGGTTGGAGAATTTGAATATTTATACTACTGCTTTCCTGTTGTTAATAATATTATTTCCGTAACATGGGAATGATAGTAATATCATAGTAAATATAGTAACTGATAAATAGCAGGAACTCAGAGCATAGTATGAAAGAAGTAAAGCCATATTTTATAAGAATGTGTGCTACAGTAATAATAGCAGTATCATGGCTATATGTTTTGTGCATTATATTCAAACCCTATCTATAGAAATGAGCTATCCTACCTAGGGTTTGGATTATCAGAACCAACAGGCCGTTGGTTTCGGTTCTGGGTATAAAACCCAAACTAAAAACATCATCACCAGTGGCCGAGTAAACCCTCTAAACTTGGATTCTAATTACTGGTGATCCGGACACCAATTCTCTGGAGAAATTTAGGAAGCAAACCGAGAAGTATTAAGCTAAATATTTTGCAGGAAGAAAACGGAAATACATAGATTCATTCTCAATAAACGCATGACATAAAGCTAATATTTTATGAGAAATGTATCAGTAGAAAGCATAAGAGTAAATCGTACTCTGTGGAACAATATTTACCAGTAGTAACTATGCTATTTGAAAAACAAAATAAACAGAGCTTTAATTTAATGCTCGAAGAAAAATAATACTAGCAGCAAGAACCATAACTAGGGTTATAGTTAAAAGAAGCAGTAAGAACTCAAACCCTCAATAAATTAGAAAAATGTATATATTTTGATAATGATATTACGAACGGCCATAGCAGATTTTATCCACAATGAGATCATTAAACGACGATACTTGTTCTTCAAAATTAATTTCTACAGGTCGGGCTTAACGCCGGAACTTAAAAGAAATAGCATGCAACAGGAAAGGGATAAACCCGCGTTTACAAAACCATTGTTGGGTAAAACCCTCATTTAATTACATAACATTATCTTAAAAGTTCCATAGAACCATGAAACCCAAATTCGGGTGAGTAAACCCTTAAACTGTTCTGAAAATCGTAAAAGGAATTGCTTAGAATGCATCGATGGGAATCTTGAAGAGAGTGTATTTCTTTTTGGAAATTTTAGTACCTGTTAAGTTGTTGATGAATAAATTAGCCGGTGCTATTGACAAATTTATTAACCAAAGAATGCGAAAGCAGGGGTTTAAACCCTCATACCTGCATTAAAAAACAATAAGCTTCAGTGTTAACAAGAATCTGTGGGAATTTCACAATGAAGCAAGCATTAAAACATAAACCCCGAAATTTTACCAGAATGAGTTAATACCTGATATACAAGCACATTCCCATTGCGGCCTATCTGTGCAAGACAAGAAATTATGGGATTAATCTACTACGGCGAATAAGGGTTTAGCCTAGATGAATTCTTTACCTAAAATAAAACAGCGTTAGTCGGAAGGGGTGACTTACCCTCTATGCCGAGATTTTGAACCTATCCTCCATATAATGATAAGCATCGGAGCGGGAGTCATGACCCTATAGAGGGAAATATCATTATTGAAACCCTAATGAAACAGAATATAAATCCCATCATCGAAGCATATAATAAAATGAGTATAGCTAAGATAAGTAAAACTAAGGAAAAGCTCCACAGCGTAAATCATGGCAAGAAGCTCAGACCTGATATAATAGTTTAGGGCGAAGTTTGCAATGGAGAAGTGAAGCTTGGAGAGCATCGAATTCTCCAAGAAAACCTTGTCATTTCGCTTGCAGACCATCTAACAAAGAACGCTGGAGTTTTCCCTTAGAATAAATGAGGAATCCAAGGCAAGATTGTAACAGCTGTAACAGATCAGAATAGCCCAGTACTGTTGGGAGTAATGAGAGTTGACAAATCACCTACGGAGAAGTGGATTCAATGACAAGTGGAGCACACACAGTCCAAAATTCAAATGATAACATTTATCCATAAAAGAAATCCCGTATCGTATTCATTCCTAAGTACAGATATCCCTCAGATGTATTAAAGCCAAATCAATGCAAGAATGCCAAACCTTTCATAAGGTCGACTATATAGTGTTTAGAATTATTTTCTTATGTTAATGAGTTCTGTGTTATGTAAATAATTCATTTTCTAGAGTGCGAAAATCTAATAAATGTTTTATAAAGGTCCAGACCTTTATTACTTAGATGCTATGCCAGTCATATATATATATATATATATATATATATATATATATATATATATATATATATATATATATTTGCATAAGTTTCGCACAATAACATGGTGTTGTATATTTAGTCAAAGAAAAGTTAATAATGATGCTAGACATGTTATTTTGGTAATTGTAAAGGTAGGTAATTAATATTTTTTATTATTATTATGGTAAGTATCGACGGATGGTCGTGACATCCTCTCTCCCTCTCTCTCCATATTCCATATCACTCACTCTCTCTCTCTCTCTAGAAACCAACATCTACACTGAAATCAATGCATTTACTCAAAGAAATCAAATAGGATTAGAAATCGCCATCTACACTGAAATCAATGCATTTAGTGCAAAAAATCAAATAAGATTAGAAATCATCTACATTGAAATAAATTCATATAGTGCAAGTAATAAAATATAATTATAAATCAACATCTAAATTGAAATCAACAAATTGAGTGCAAGAAATCAAATTGTAATAGAAATCACCACCTACACTGAAATCAATGCATCTAGTGCAAGTAATCAAATATCATTAGAAATAAATATCTGCACTAAAATCGATGCATATAGTGAAAATAACCAAATAGGATTATAAATCACCATCTCCACTTATATCAATCAATATAGTGTGAGAAATATTCTTCCCTCTTTTCACTCTCCATCCATATCTATATCCCCTTCCATCTCTTCTTTTCTGTCTCTCTATCTCACCCCCCTAAACACACACACTCTTGTACTCCATATATATCAATCTCTTTTTCAATCCCCTCCTCTCCCCATATCTCTCTTCTTCCCTCTCTTCAGCTTCCATGTATATCTCTATCTTCCCCTTCTCTCCCTCTCCCCCACTAATATCTCTCTTTCCTCCTTTTGTCCTCTCTCCCTCTCTCTCCATCTTCCTTATCACTCTCTCTCTCTCTCTCTCTCTCTCTCTCTCTAGATTTATCTCTCTATGACTTTCTTCTTACCTCCCTCTCCGTCTCCCTCCAAGTCCATCTCTCTTTCCCCCCCTCTCTCCACTCTCTCACATGCTTTCTCTTCCTTCCTCTCTTTCCCTTTCTCTCACATAACTCTCTCCCTCTCTTCACCCACCAACTACGTTACTATATCCATCCCTCTCTTCTTATATCTCCTTCTTCCCCCTTATCTCCATCTCTCCTTATTTGTCGCTTTATCTCATCCCCAAACATACATGCTCTCTCCTTGTCTCTCCCTTGTCACTCCTTCTCTCTCTCCACTTCTCACTCTCTATATTTCTTATTTCCTACATCTCTCCCCCTACAACTCCATCTCTCTATGGATCCCTCTCTCCTCCTCTCTCTCAAGTCCTCTCTCTCGTCCTTACTCTATCTCTCTCTCTCCTAAGTCCCTCTCCCTCTTCCCTCATCTCTCTCTCTCTCTCTCTCTCTCTCTCTCTCTCTCTCCAATACTCTCTCTTTCCCCATCACTTTGATTCTCTCTCTCATCCTTCCTCTCTCTCCCTTTCTCTCCTACCTCCCTCTCTTTTTTCCCTCCAATCCTCTCTCTTACCCCATCTCTATCTCTCTCTCTCTCTCTCTCTCTCTCTAATCCTCTCTCTTCCCCCATATCCCTTTCTTCCTATCTCTCTTTCCACCCCTCTCTCTCTCTCCAAGTACATTACTATATCCCTCCCTCTCTCCTTCTTCTCTCCCCCCTTCTTTCCATACATCTTACTTTGTCACTTTATCTCACCCGTAAACATACAAACTCTCTCTCCATCTCTCCCTTATCACTCTCTCTCTCTCTATTTCTTCTTAGTTGTGTATGCTAATGAACATAAATATTTGTAAATACAAAGCAGATTATGGAGTAAATATGAAAAGAGGTTTTATTTACTTACCATACCACTCGTTTATTTATATTTTTATTTATTTACCATACCTCTTTTATTTACTATGCTATTGGGCCCATAGGCTTGTTATATAATTATATTTTTATTTGTAATCCTATTTGACATATTGTTATTTATTTACCTTACCTCTTTATACCTCTTTTATATTTATTTATTTACCATACTTATTTTATAAATATAGTATTTGGCCCATGGTATCAATATTAATTTGTCCATCTAAATAAGAACTTTTTTTGTAAGTTTTTTTAAATATAAAAACGTTTATGGAGTAAATATAAAATGAATTTTTATGTATTTACCATACATCTAGTTTATATTTTTATTTATTTATTTACCATAGTTCTGGAGTAAGTATAAAAATAGGTTTTATTTAATAACCGTACCTCATGTTTATTTATATTTTTATTTCTTTAAATTTTAAAATATTGCAACTTTGATGGGGAAATATTTATGTCTTTAAATATTTTAATTTATCCATAGAATATGGGTTTTCTTTTTAAACATTCATTTTACAAATATTTAATTAAAAGAAATATTAAAATATTTTGGATTTTTCTTATTTGTGTTGAATTAACTCTTTTCCTTTGATTTAGGAAATGGTATTGAATTTAGTAAAGAGTAAAGATGTTTAAAATTTTACTTAATTTGGAAATTCAATGTGGTAAATTTTTTTGTTAAAGGTAAATTTTGATCCATTCAAATTCACGTATATAATTTACTATCCATTCAAATTATATAAATAATATGTAGTTGTATTTTAATAGTTAATCTCAGCCGATTAATAAGTTAAAAAGTTATATATAATATAAATATTCAAGTTATATAAAATTCAATATTAGGTTAATGCTTTGGCCGACATTAGAAAAAGTAAATTTTTTTTTTTTGAGAACGTGACATTCCCGACATCGGGGCCATACTGGGCTGTAGGTTGCACCTCTGGGCACAACAAGTGTGTATACATTAACTCGACTCAATCTGATGCTGTCTGAGAAAAAAAAAATTAAATATAAATTAGTTATAATTTAAAAATAATAATAATAATAATATTTAAAATACAAATAATAGTTAAAAAAAATATCCATTTATATTAAACATTATGTAAATATCCATTTATATTAAACATTAGAACAAAAATAATATTTAAAAAAAATAAGAAAAAATCTATTTATATTATGTGAATACATTTTTAAAAATCAAGGAGAAGGTTTAAGTAAGACCAGCCTAGATCCATATTAACTCCGAATCTATGAAGCGCCGAGAGGGATCAAATCTCTCGAGGTGCAAACCTCTTTTTTGAGTGCAAAACTTGAGGAAAGGTTTGCACCTCTAGAGATTTGATCCCTCTTGGTGCTTGATAGATCCGAAGTTAAGATGGATCTAGGCTAGTTTCAGTCGTATGTTACCAAGGAAAATATATCAAATATATGATTAATTTTATCAATAATATGTAAATATATCAAACATTAATATAATCATTTTAAATATTCTAAATATTTCTGAGATTAACTTGGTCATTTTAATTTTAAATTTTCTTAGTTACCTAAGTTAGTTGAGATGATAAATATTGTTAATAACTATAATGATGAAAAATGATGAAATATTTCTTTTGAATGAAAAGTGACAATAATAGTGTTGAAAGATAGAAAATGTGAATAATAAGAATGTACTCATGTTACAAATAATCTTCATTGTGATCAATCCCAAACTATTTTCTTCTACTATTCTTATTTTCACCTTTGTTAGTTTTGTTATCTTTTCATATCGATTATATAAAAAAGAAAATTTAAATCGTAAACCATTTAAAACTTTAGCTCAAGTTGTTGTAGTAAACATGATACCTTGCCTCTCTTGCTCTCCAATATTATCAGGTTAAATTACTATAACACAAAAATCAATGTACATTGTCAATAACGTTTTGTGCTTACACTAAAATCAATGCATATTTCTAATCCAATCACTTTAAAATTAATGCACCGTCATATATCAAATTACATAATCATAAACCAACACATACATGGAAATCAATGCATTTAATGCAAGCAATCAAATAAGATTGGAAAATAACTTCTACATTGAAATAAATGCACCTAAGATTAGAAACCAACATCTACACTTAAATCAATGCATTTACTCAAAGCAATCAAATAGGATTAGAAATCGCGATTTACACTGAAATCAATGCATTTAGTGCAAACAATCAAATAGGATTAGAAATAATCTACATTGAAATCAATGCATCTAGTGCAAGCAATCAAATATAATTATAAATCGACGTCTAAATTGAAATCAACACATGCAGTGCAAGAAATCAAATAGTATTAGAAATCACCACCTACACTAAAGTCAATGCATCTAGTGCAAGTAATCAAATATCATTAGAATTAAATATCTACTCTAAAATCGATGCATCTAGTGTAAATAATCAAATAGGATTATAAATCACCATCTCATATTTTTTGTCTCTCTATCTAACCCCCATAAACACATACGCTCTCGCACTCCATATATATCACTCTCTTTGTCAATCACCCCTTCTCCTCATATCTCTCTTCTTCACTCTCTTCCCCTTCCATCTATATCTCTATCTTCCCCTTCTCTCCCTCTCCCCCGCTAATATCTCTCTTTCCTCCTTTTTTCCTCTGTCCCTCTCTCTCCATATTCCTTATCACTCACTCTCTCCCTCTAGAAACAAACATCTACACTGAAATCAATGCATTTACTCAAATAAATCAAATAGAATTATTAATCGCCATCTAAACTGAAATCAATGCATTTAGTGCAAACAAACAAATAGGATTATAAATCATCTACATTGAAACAAATTCATTCAGTAAGTAATCAATATAATTATAAATTCAACCAAATTGAAATCAACACATTTAGTGAAAGAAATCACAACTATATTAGAATTACTCCATTAAAATCACAATGTATCTAGCAGTAATCAAATATCATTAGAAATAACATCACACTAAAAACTAATGCATCTGTGCAAATAATCAAATAGGATTAGAAATCACCATCTCCACTTATATCAATCCATCTAGTGCGAGAAATATTCCTCCCTCTCTCCACCCTCCATCCATATCTATATCCCCCTCCATCTATTCTTTTTTGTCTCTCTATATCACCCCCCTAAACACACACACTCTCCCACTCCATATATATCAATCTCTTTGTCAATCACCCCCTCTCCCTATCTCTCTCTTCTGCCCTCTCTTCACCATCCATATATATCTCTATCTTCCCCTTCTCTCCCTCTCCCCCGCTAATATCTCCCTTTCCTCCTTTTGTCCTCTCTCCCTCTCTCTCCATCTTCCTTATCACTCACTCTCTCTCTCTCTCTCTAGAAACCAACATCTACACTGAAATCAATGCATTTACTCAAAGAAAGAAAATAGGATTAGAAATCGCCATCTACACTGAAATCAATGCATTTAGTGCAAACAATCAAATAAGATTAGAAATCATCTACATTGAAATCAATTCATATAGTGCAAGTAATCAAATATAATAATAAATCGACATCTAAATTGAAACAAAAAAATTCAGTGCAAGAAATCAAATTGTAATAGAAATCACCTCCTTCATTGAAATCAATGCATCTAGTGCGAGAAATCAAATATCATTAGCAATAAATATCTACACTAAAATCTATGCATATAGTGAAAATAATCAAATAGGATTATAAATCACCATCTCCAATTATATCAATCCATCTAGTGTGAGAAATATTCTTCCCTCTCTCCACCCTCCATCCATATCTATATCCCCCTCCATTTGTTCTCTTCTGTCTCTCTATCTCACCCCCCTAAACACACATGCTCTTGCACTCCATATATATCAATCTCTTTGTCAATCCCCTCCTCTCCCCATATCTCTCTTATTCCCTCTCTTCACCTTCCATCTATATCTCTATCTTCCCCTTCCCTCCCTCTCCCCCGCTAATATCTCTCTTTCCTCCTTTTTTCCTCTCTCCCTCACTCTCCATCTTCCTTATCACTCACACACTCTCTCTCTCTCCTTATTTATCTCTCTATGTCCTTCTTCTTACCTCCCTCTCCCTCCCCCTCCAATTCCATCTCTCTTTCCCTCCCTCTCTCCACTCTCTCACATCCTCTCTCTTCCTTCCTCTCTTTCCCTTTCTCTCCCATATATCTCTCCCTCTCTCTCTCTCTCTTCACCTACAAACTATGTTACTATATCCCTCCCTCTCTTCTTATATCTCCTTCTACCCCCCCCCCCTTATCTCGATCTCTCCTTATTTGTCTCTTTATCTGAGCCCCAAACATACACACTCTCTCTTTGTCTCTCCCTTGTCACTCCTCTCTCTCCACTTCTCACTCTCTATATTTCTTATTTCCTCCATCTCTCCCCATCCAACTCCATCTCTCTATCGATCCCTCTCTCTTCCTCTCTCTCAAGTCCTCTCTCTCTCATCCTTCCTCTATATCTCTCTCTCCTAAGTCCCTCTCCCTCTTCCCTGATCTCTCTCTCTCTCTCTCTCTCTCTCTCTCTCTCTCTCTCTTCCCTCCAATACTCTCTCTTACCCCATCACTCTCCTCCTCTCTCTCATCCTTCCTCTCTCTCCCTTTCTCTCCTACCTCCCACTCTATTTTCCCTCCAATCCTCTCTCTTCCCCCATCTCTCTCTCTCTCTCTCTCTCTCTCTCTCTCTCTCATCCTCCCTCTTCCCCCATCTCCCTTTCTTTCTCTCTCTCTTTCTGCCCCTCTCTCTCCAACTACATTACTACATCTCTCTCTCTTTCCTTATCTCTTCTTCTCTCCCCCCTTATTTCCATACATCTTACTTTGTCACTTTATCTCACCCGTAAACATACACACTCTCTCTCCATCTCTCCCTGGTCACTCTCTCTCTCTTGCTCCACTTCTCTCTCTCTCTATTTCTTCCTAGTTATGTAAACTAATGAACATAAATATTTGTAAATATAAATAAGATTATGGAGTAAATATCAAAAGAGCTTTTATTTACTTACCATACCTCTCGTTTATTTATATTTTTATTTATTTACCATACCTCTTTTATTTACTATGGTATTTGGCCCATAGGCTTGTTATATAATTATATTTTTATTTATAATCCTATTTGATATAATGTTATTTATTTACCTTAGCTCTTTATACCTCTTTTATATTTATTTAATTACCATACTTATTTTATAAATATAGTATTTGGCCCATGGTATCAATATTAATTTTTTCCATGGTATTTGTCCCATAGGCTTCATCTAAATAAAAACTTTTTTTTTAAGTTTTTTTGAATAAAAAAACATTTCTTTGGATGTGGATGTTAGCTATGGTTGATGGGACGTCAGTCCCTGCGCGACTCCCGAAGGAGCTCACGTGGGGTGGACATATGGCCCCCTGCACATCCATTTACGCTGCCTTAAGTCTGCCAGCTTGCATGGCATTAACTCCTCTTGCTCGGCTATTACTCCACCTCGCTCTACTTGCCCGATCTGCGATGGCGTATGTCTTTGTATGTTTGGCTTGCTACTATGACGCTTGCAGCTCCCCACCTCCTCTGAGTGGTGTCTGCCCTCCTGGTTGTGCTGAGCCTAGCGCTCGCCCACAAACAAGGTGTCGATGCATGCTCCTTGGATGCCTGGAGACGTTGCCGTGACACCATTTCACCCAGAGTGTTTTTTTTTGTGCTAATTCCTTTCATCGTGCTCAGCCTGTTGATATTTGTAGGTTACATTCGCTCTCTGCTTGCTCTTCCTGTTAAAGGCACTACCCGCACGCCTCTGCATCCATGCCGCGCCTTTGCCATAGGATGAGATGCTGGCGTGGCTCTAGCAGAGGCCGTGTGACCCACTCTCGGCCCTCAAACAGCTCTGATTCTTATTCCTCCTCAGAGGAAACCGGGTGGGGTCATTAGCCAGAAACGCGTAGCATAAGAGGTCGAGACCGCCATGTGGGGAGTGTACATTTTACCTAGCCAACCCCACCTCCCTCTGTTTACCCTCCTAGACCTGTCATTTCCCATGCCTCCCATGTGTCGACCAGTATTCCCATTCGTCAAACTTCCCAGAGAGCATATTTCCGCTTTGAATGTTCTCTAGACAGGCCCGTTACTACAACTTTTGTCACTGTGACCGTCAGAGAAGAGTCTGCTAACCAGGCCCCCTTCCCACTCTAGTCAAGAATGATGCTCTGAGCTCTAAGACGCCCGTTGGTATCGTTCTATCATCCCAGCGCAAGGAACACAAGCAGGAATATGCTGCCGACAAGGAAGGCACGCCTAATGAAGATAAGGAAGACAACAAGGATGAGTACTGGTGCAGAATTATGGAGGAGCTGCCATCCCCAGCTCATGATCAGTGATTCTCATGGCCTTCGGCCTCCATTGGTACTATTGTTCAATCATTTTGAAATTTTTTTGCTTCTATGTATCACTGCTCAGCTGAAAATGCTGAATGTTATTTTTAGTATATCCTTTTCTGCTATGTCAAACTGTATAGACTTTGGGTTGGTTTCCCTTCTAAGGGCGGCCAAACTGTTTCTTAAAGGACTGGTTTCCCACTCAAGGCAGTCCAGACCTTTTGTAAATCATGGCTATCAAGCCCAGCATTCAGACTTTCACAGCTGAAGCTGAGGCAGTTTTGTACCAGTAAATTATATAAATAGAATTAGCATTATTCAAATATATATATATATATATATGTTTATGGAGTAATTATAAAAGGAATTTTTATGTATTTACCATACAACAAGTTTATATATATTTTTAATTATTTACCATGGTTCTGGAGTAAGTATAAAAATAGGTTTTATTTATTTACCATACCTCATGTTTATTTATATTTTTATTTATTTAAATTTTAAAACATTGCAACTTTGATGGGGAAATATTTATGTCTTTCAATATTTTAATTTATCCATAGAATATGGGTTTTCTTTTTAAATATTCATTTTACAAATATTTAATTAAAATAAATATTAAAAGATTTTGGATTTTCATTGTTTGTGTTGAATTAACTCTTTTCGTTTGATTTAGGAAATGGTATTAACTTTAGTAAAGAGTAAAGATGTTTAAAATTTTACTTAATTTGGAAATTCAATGTGGTAAATTGTTTTGTTAAAGGTAAAATTTGATCCATTCAAATGCACGTATATAATTTACTATCCATTCAAATTATATAAATAATACATAGTTGTATTTTAATAGTTAATCTCAGCCCATTAATAAGTTTAAAAAGTTATATATAATATAAATATTCAAGCTATATAAAATTCAATATTAGGTTAATGCTTTGGCCGACATTAGAAAAAGTAAAATTTATTATTTTTTGAGAACGTGACATACTCGACATCGGGGTCATACTGGGTTGTAGATTGTGCCTGTCGGCACAACATGTGTGTATACATTAACTCTACTCAATATTAAAAAAAAACCATAAAATAAAAAATGATTAATTATATTTTAAATATAAATTAGTTATAATTTAAAAATAATAATAATAATAATATTTAAAAAAAAAATAATAGTTAAAAAAAATATCCATTTATATTAAACATTATGTAAATATACATTTATATTAAACATTAAAACAAAAAATAATATTTAAAAAAATTAAGAAAAAATCTATTTATATTATGTGAATACATTTTTAAAAATAAAGGAGAAGGTTTAGGTAAGACCAGCCTAGATCCATCTTAACTACGGATCTATCAAGCGCAGAGAGGGATCAAATCTTTCGAGGTACAAACCTCTTTTTTTAGTGCAAAACTTGAGGAAAGGTTTGCACCTCGAGAGATTTGATCCCTCTTGGTTCTTGATAGATCTGGAGTTAAGATGGATCTAGGCTGGTTTCAATCGTGTGTTACCAAGGAAAATATATCGAAGATATGATTAATTTTATCAATAATATGTAAATATATCAAATATTACAATGTTCTAAATATTTCTGAGATTAACTTGGTGATTTTAATTTTAAATTTTCTTAGTTACCTCAGTTATTTGAGATGGTAAATATTGGTAATAACTATAATGATGAAAAATGATTAATATTTTTTTTGAATGCAAAGTGACAATAATAATCTTCATAAGAAAATGTGAATAATAAGAATGTACTCATGTTACAAATAGTCTTCATTGTGATCCAACCCAAACTATTTTCTTCTACTATTCTTATTGTCACCCTTGTTAGTTTTGTTATCTTTTCATATCGATTATATGAAAAGGAAAATTTAAATTGTAAACCATTTAAAACTTTAGCTCAAGCTATTGTAGTAAACATGATACCTTGTCTCTCTTGCTCTTCAATATTAACAGGTTAAATTGCTATAACACAAAAATCAATGTACATTGTCAATAACGTTTTGTGCTTACACTAAAATCAATGCATATTGTTAACCCAATCACTTTAAAATTAATGTACCGTCATATATCCAATTACATAATCATAAACGAAAATATACATTGAAATCAATGCATTTAATGCAAGCAATCAAATAAGGCTAGAAAATAACTTCTACATTGAAATCAATGCACCTAATGCAAGAAATCAAATAAGATTAGAAACTAACATCTAGACTGAAATCAATGCATTTACTCAAAGCAATCAAATAGGATTAGAAATCGCCATATACACTGAAATAAATGCATTTAGTGCAAACAATCAAATAGGATTAGAAATAATCTACATTGAAATCAATGCATCTAGTGCAAGCAATCAAATATAATTATAAATCGATGTCCAAATTGAAATCAACACATTTAGTGCAAGCAATCAAATGGTATAAGAAATCACTACCTACACTGAAATCAATGCATCTAGTGCAAGTAATCAAATATCATTAGAAATAAATATCTACACTAAAATAGATGCATCTAGTGCAAATAATCAAATAGGATTATAAATCACCATCTCCACTTAAATCAATCCATCTAGTGCAAGAAATATTCTTCCCTCTCTCCACCCTCCATTCATATCTATATCCCCCTCGATCTCTTGTTTTTTGTCTCTCTATATCACCACCCTAAACACACACGCTCTCACACTCCATATATATCATTCTCTTTGTCAATCACCCCTTCTCCCCATCTCTCTCTTCTTCCCACTTTTCACCTTCCATCTATATCTCTATCTTCCCCTTCTCTCCCTCTCCCCCGCTAATATCTCTCTTTCCTCCTTTTGCCTTCTCTCCCTCTCTCTCCATCTTCCTTATCATTCACTCTCTCTCTCTAGAAACCAACATCTACACTGAAATCAATGCATTTACTCAAAGAAATCAAACAGTATTAGAAATATCCATCTACACTGAAATCAATGCATTTAGTGCAAACAATCAAATAGGATTAGAAATCATCTACATTGAAATCAATTCATCTAGTGAAAGTAATCAAATATAATTATAAATCGACATCTAAATTGAAATCAACTCATTTAGTGCAAGAAATCAAATTGTATTAGAAATCACCATCTACACTGAAATCAATGCATCTAGTGCAAGTAATCTAATATCATTAGAAATAAATATCCACACCAAAATCGATGCATCTAGTGCAAATAATCAAATAGGATTAGAAATCACCATCTCCACTTATATCAATCCATCTAGTGCGAGAAATATTCCTCCCTCTCTCCACCCTCCATCCATATCTATATCCCCCTCCATCTATTCTTTTTTGTCTCTCTATCCCACCCCCCTAAACACACATGCTCTCGCACTCAATATATATCAATCTCTTTTTCAATCACCCCCTCTCCCCATCTCTCTCTTCTTCCCTCTCTTCACCATCCATCTATATCTCTATCTTCCCCTTCTCTCCCTCTCCCCCACTAATATCTCTCTTTCCTCCTTTTGTCCTCTCTCCCTCTCTCTCCATCTTCCTTATCACTCTCTCTCTGTCTCTTCCTTATCAAATATCATTAGAAATAAATATCTACACTAAAATCGATGCATATAGTGAAAATAATCAAAGAGGATTATCAATCACCATCTGCACATATATCAATCCATCTAGTGTGATAAATATTCTTCCCTCTCTCCACCCTCCATCCATATCTATATCCCCCTCCATCTCTGCTTTTCTATCTCTATATCTCACCCCCCTAAACACACACACTCTCGCCCTCCGGATATATCAATCTCTTTGTCAATCCCCTCCTCTTCCCATCTCTCTCTTCTTCCCTCTCTTCAGCTTCCATCTATATCTCTATCTTCCCCTTCTCTCCCTCTCCCATGCTAATATATTTTTTTCCTCCCTTTTTCCTCTCTTCCTCTCTCTCCATCTTCCTTATCGCTCACTCTCTCTCTCTCTCTCTCTAGATTTATCTCTCTATGTCTTTCTTCTTATCTCCCTTGCCCTCTGTTGAGGAGGTAAATCCCCTCTACGGACAGAGGCAATCCCTACTAGCCCAGCAGGGGTCTAGCAACAATCATCAAATGTTACAACGCAAGTTCCTAGTTATGAATAAAAGACCAAAGATGGAGACCTACCTGGAATCCAATGCTATGATCCGTAGAAGAGAGCGTTCCCGTTCCTCAGCCTCGGCAAATCAGGATCCTCCCACAATCTCCGCGGATGGACACCTGCACATGCAAGAAACAACACGAACACAAGCATAAAATACAGAATACGCAACTATATATCAGTCAGAAAGGATATAACTCGTTATTAACATAAGTGAAAACAGAGTGGAACCATAATCGTAATCATTCATTAAATAACAATCGAAAGAGAGTACAACCAATGTTCTGATGCTGCGGTCTCCTTCGGATGGGTCTCCAGTCGTTCACGTCTCGTGAAGCTTGCGAGGAAAGGGAAAACCTCTCTAGAGTCTCTCGATGATAGTCTCCTTACTTGAGTCGGCCTTAAGGGAAGAAAGAAGGCTCTTACAGCACAAAGGCTCTTGGGAATTTGGAGATTCAAAGCTTAGGCACTTCAAGACTAGCTTGCAATGGAATTGAGCAAGCTTTTATAGATGGGGAAGGAGGGAGTTGGGATCCCTATTATTGTGGGATTGGCCCTATCAACAAGGACGGTTCCATGGGAGGTGGAAAACCACTTCCCTTCCATGGAACTCCCACAGCCAAACCTCCCAACTCAAGATAGGCAATGGTTTCTGAGTTTGTTGAAACACAACTTCCGTCATCTTTATTTAAAAAACACTCCTTAAATTGGCTGGCGCGACTACTGCTTTGGGACAGAGCGCCAGTTGGAGTGGCCTCTTTGTAGGATTTTCCTCATTGGCGCGAGTGATGAACTGTCTTCCTGCGCCAATGAAAAAGTAGATGTCTTCGTGATTTTTTGCAAGGAGATGTCTTTTAGGGCAATTGAAGCTCATGCTTAGAGGAATGCATTGATGATGATTTCAAGGCATGACAATGTTCACAGGTCACAAAATGGGTCCTCCATTGTGCGGGACGGGGAATGGTAGGGACGGTGACAAATTACTGTGTAACAGATGCCCCCTAAAGTATGAGGCCCGAGAGAGAAAGGGGTGAAATTCTTTACGAGAACATGTTCAACTGAAGTTCCGCCGTCGGAGAACCTGCGTAGAAAAATACAACTGATATCTCAAGTACATGATGTATATGCGGTATGGGCACAGCCATCCGAAACAGAGTACACTATAATCCGGATCTAGGGTATGGGCGCAGCCATCCAGCGAGGATCAAATAAATAGACTCAGGCATGGTCGCATCCATCCAATCAGTGAGTCATATACATAATGATAACAATCCACAATCGCAGCCTGGATTACAACAGACACAATCCAGGGTCTTCCGCTCCATCTCGACCTAAACAAAGTACAAGTTCAAGCATGTGAATATGTGAGCTGAAGTCGAACATGCAAGAACATCGTCTGATTACCAGCCAATGATGAGAGCCGTTAACAGACGCGAGAGGAACCACCAATAATGACAATGGTCCTCAAGGTACTATAGGTACAATCTACGGCGTGTGAATCAATGAGTTGGCGTCGAATACCCGCAAAATCACTCGATCGGAGGCCAATGATGAAAACCCCACGTCGAATGCGACGAACCTGCCATTGAGGCATGCAGGCTCCAAGGTACCATAAAGGAGTCTCTAGATCAACTTCCTGGATAATGAGTTGAAGTCGACAGGAAATGACCTTGATCAAAGGTGGGCCATAATGTTTCCCACATCATCAACACGAGACAGAGGAACATGATTTTTTGTTGTGAATCAAGATTGTATGAGAATCAGAGGATGGTTGATATTCGCAGAGGCCAACTTCTCTTGAACATATAAACGGCACGACAGTGGACTTGGCAGTATTTGACATCAACGGATCAAAGGTCATGGTGACGAGGCAATGAGCAGATGAGAGGTCAAAAGGGATTATCCAAACCCACGGAGTCAAAGTGAAGAAACGAGATGAGATGTCCCCAACCCGACACGAATGCAGACAAGTGCCATGTTCAAGAGCAACATACTGCCGACGACAACGATGATGGTTCCATTTTTCCCCACCATTTCTGGCGAGTACCCCAATTATCTTTGATAACAAGCTTGAAGGGGATAGCATATGCTTGTAATATAAGTCCGCCCTTCGAGCGAATCCATCCTAGTGCATTTAACGAGTCCTAGGAAGGAGGAACTCGGAGAACGTCATTTCGACTGGATCCGATGTCATCAGGGTTTAACGAGTCTGACAAAGGGAGAACTCGGCGTCTTTTCATGTTTAGAGAGTTTGAAAAGACAGAAGAAAAGTAAACTCCACAGGTCCCTTTTCGTAAATAGTTCCTCAGATCCGAAAAGGTAGAAAACAATATCCGAGAAAACCTCCTAGTCGCGATAGGCTAGGGTATTCCTTTTTCGTAATCAATCCATCCCAGCCCGAAAAAGGGGTAAACGTATACTGGGTAGATGTCGATTCGTGTCCAATTTAACAAGATCGAAACAACAAGGGCCTCGGCAATCTTTTCATGTTTAGAGAGTCAGAAAAGAGCTGAAAGATGACTCCGAAGTGACTTTTTCGTGTATTTATCGAGTCCGAAAAAGTATAAAATACAACTCGTTTCCATCGTTAAAGTCACAAAAAACCTGCTGCTGCACATACCAAGCAAGCGTAAAACCCATTTTTGACATAACATATTAAAATATTTGATAAAAATAACTTTTTAAAACTCATTTTATGTCAAAAAAGTTATAAATATGCCAAAATGGTAAAAATAAAATTACATTTACTATTCACCTTGGTAAAAAGCAGCAGTGGTCCATTTGGAGTGGAAACTTCTGATGGCGATTGCGGCAGATCCGGTTGACCATTCAGATTCTCGTCTGCTACAGGTAAGAGGCGCTTCCCTGCTCTTCATTTCCATCCATTTTTTAATAGTTTTCCCTTGTGTATCAGCCCTCTGTGGCCACTCTTTGAAATTTTAGGGCCGCGCTCATTGGCGCGGGTATCGGGCACGGACCCGCGCCAATGGGCTCTTTTATACAAAGGGCTCGTGCCACGTGGCGTGACTGTTCACAAAACAGCCGTGCCAGCGGCCGAACCTAAAATTCCACCTAAAAATTTGAGATTTTAATCAATTTGAATGAAATTTGAAGCCTACCAGAGATCTAATCAAGGGTTTATGACCATGTGGATGCAGGAAATCAAGCAAAATGGTGATTGAATGGAAATAACGAGAGCATGGAGAAGAGGATGAATAGGCCATAGAAAGTGAGGCTTGCATGAATGCCCTCAGAAACTGTGGGCTAAAGAAGTTCTTCCTTACACCCTGTCTACGAGCTCAGCCCGAGCTCCTCCAATATTTGATCAGTATTTGGGATGAACATGAACAAGTGTTCAAGTTGCGAGATCAGGTATTGGAGCTAGAGGTTTCTGATGTGTATTTTATCACCGGATTGTCTCGCAGAGGTCCAATCCCCGTCTTGACTGGAAGTAGACCATCTGGCGAGAAGATGGAAGAAGTGATGGCACGAGTGTGCCAAGGAGCACAAA
This sequence comes from Pinus albicaulis, assembly GCA_034641835.2. Classification (NCBI taxonomy): domain Eukaryota; kingdom Viridiplantae; phylum Streptophyta; class Pinopsida; order Pinales; family Pinaceae; genus Pinus; species Pinus albicaulis. Next base: position 566,805,525 of record CM076578.1, read on the forward strand.
TGGGATCAGGGAGCAAGAAGGTGGATATCCACACTATCCCCGATCTGGCATTGAGATTTGTCCTACATACCATCACGCGGGCTGCAGGGTCACAGGCACCGCACGAGGCCACAAAGGCCCAACTCCTGCTGGCCTCAGAATGCATGAGTCCTTTACTGTTCGACTGGGCAACAGCAGTAACAATAAACATGAAAAGGCAGCTCACAAAATGCAAACAAGCTAAACTGAAACAGTTTGGCTATGGTTCCATCCTGGTATCGTTCATTCTGGAATGCTTACCAATCTTCCAGGGCCAAGGGGCCTCAGTAGCAGATCCGATACCACGAGAGCCAAGAATGGCTCGCTGGGCAGCATTAATGCCCAGAGCTGGAGGCGGCCAACAGATGTCCTGGAGGCTGGAGTTTTTTAGGTGGTTACGGCGCCAGCTGATTGTAGTGGAGGACTGGCCATATGCAGGAACTGACTTCATCGGAGACCCAGATCTCCCACTGCCAGAAGGAGATGACTGGGACGAGGAGTTGGGTAAGACCTCATGTTTTTGATTTTATGTTTTATGTTTTTTTTTGTTAATACACATTCGTCCTAACACATTTTATATATGTATGCAGATGTGGGACCTGAGAGACCAGCTGGGATGTCTCCAATCTCACGGAGGACACAACTCGCCCTTGATTCTCAGGGAGAGGGTAACGGAGGAGAGGAGTTGATCCAGAATCTCAAGGGCATTGCCCGAGGGATCCCAGACTATGCTCGGCTGGCAGACGTACCGATGGCATACCAGTGCCACACGGTGGGAGTTCCAAGTCGGATCCACCGAATCCTGAGACGCTTAGTGCGTGCAGTCACATGCTATCATGAGCACCATGCGGATTAGCTCTTAGGATTTATACCACACCTATTTTTTGAGAGACGTATCGTCTCCGGATGTACTTAAGACGATTATGTATATTTTGACTTTATGTGACACACTCTATGTAAACATTTCGATATCTATATATATATATATATATATATATATGCATATCTATTTCTGGATGGATCTTTCTTTACATGTGATGATGATTTACAAATTGCGCAAATGTCTGTCTAATACCAAATTTGCTACTGCATCTGTTAATGTATTCAAATGCCTAGGTATATGATGATATGTAATGTAGTCAAAATTCCTTTCCAGTAATCGAATACGCAGATACAGACGTAAAATGGACGGGTTCCTTACCGAATAGTGTCCGTTCAGCTGTAACACTACAAGTTGCGAATCTAGATACACGAGCAATTCACGGATACCAAGGTTTACTGCCTCGGTTAATAATTCTAACACAGCACTATATTCCGCGATATTGTTCGTAGCACGTCCTAGACACACTCCTTGCAGGTTGACCAGCTCACCAGTAGGATCATAGATTACCCAGGCTGCTGAAGACAGATTCCTGGTACTGCGGGAGGCACCATCCGCGAAACCAAAAAATGGATGAATAGACATCTGCACAACCAGGAAGACCCGATCAGCAGAAAGATGTTTACAAGGCACACCACACTATACATGCACACAAATGAAAATCACACACCTATGTACACACACCACACCAAGAAATCACTTCAGGCATAGTACTTTTTGAGGTACAACCCATTTCTGGGCTGCGCCAGCGGAACTCCTTCATAATCTATAAGCTCGTAGGCCCCGTTTTTCAAAACGCATTTTACTATATAGGGCCCATGCCACATAGGCTGGAACTTACCAGCTCCAAGCTTGTCATGTGCTTGATCGTACAAGAGGACGAGGTCTCCTTCGATAAAGGAATGAGGAGAAACAGATTGATAAAATTGAGTTTTGACCCTCTTCTTTTGTGCTTCGATAACCAAAGCAGCCAGACGACGGGTTTCATCTAACCGTTCTAGATACAGAAGACATTCTTCCTCAGCAGAAGTGTTAGGTACAAGTTCCACAGCTAATTTCAACGAAGGAATCTCGCATTCAACCGGAAGAGTTGCTTCCAGACCATACACCAATTGAAATGGTATGAACCCAGTTGCACTCTTTGCAGATGTTCGGTATGCCCAGAGAGCTGAGAACAGTTAGAGATGCCAATTGGATTTGTGAATACCAACTGTTCGCTGAAGCATAGTGACCAAAACCTTGTTCACTGCTTCAACCTGACCATTCGCCTAAGGGTAATATGGTGTTGAGCTGTCGTGACACAAGCCCAACTTTGAAGTCAGCTCCGCCATCATATAATCTCGGAAATGAGTACCGTGATCAGTGACGATGGCTTGAGGAACCCCGAATCGTGCAATAACATGGTTGAATATAAACTGAGCAGCCATTTTCCCGTCAACAGCTAGTGTAGGCATCGCCTCGGCCCACTTGGTGAAGTAGTCGACGGCGACAATTATATACGCATGCCCCCCGATCGAGTGAGGGTTACACATCGTAAAATCCATGCCCCATTTCGCAAAAGGGCCGACGGTAATAACGGGATGCAATGGTAAAGGTGGCGCGCACATCTTGTGCTGAAATATCTGGCACGCATGACATTTACGGATTGCAGTGATACAGTCATTGAATATGGAAGGCCAGAAATAACCTGCTCGCAGAATCTTATAGGCAGTAGCATACCCGGACATATGTCCACCATAGGCACTGCTGTGGCAGTCATTTAGGACCTTTTCAGCCTCTTCCAAGGTTAGGCATCGCCGGAGGACCGAATCTACTCCAATGCGGCATAAGGTATCTCCTACTATACGGTAGGGCTGGGACTGGTGCCGAATCCGACGGCAGGAAGCTTTATCCAACTCAGACCGAAACGTCGAAGTCTGAAGATACACTATTATTTCACCGTACCAAGGGTCATGAGTACTGATGAGGAAAAGCATTTCGTCCGGTATATGGTCTTCAGAGTGTGAGGGAGCAGAGTCTGTAGGGAGAGAACATATCAAATCCGCGAAGACCAGCGATTTAGTTGACTTAGCAGTAGTGAACTCTAAGTCAAACTCCTGCAGGATCATAATCCATTTGGAGTACTTGCCCCCCAGTAATTGTCTAGAAAGAATATACGTCATAGGGTTGCAATCTGAAACCACTGTTATCATACGTAAAAGGATGTAATGGCGAAAGCGCTGTACAGCGTGTACTGCTGCTAATGCCAACTTCTCGACATGAGCATAACGCGTTTTTGGATCGAGAAGGTTCCGTGACAGGTAATAAACAACATGTTCATCACCGTCATCATCATCCTGCACCAAGACCATGGCTATGGTGCTAAATGCGGCGGCTAGATATAAAGTGAAGTCGCGGTGGTAGTCCGGAGGACGAAGCAACGGAGCATTGACAAGCAACGTCTTCAGCTTCTCAAAGGATTCCTGAGCAATTTCATCCCAATGAAAGGGAACGTTCTGCTTTAACAAACGAGTGAATCCTTTGGCCACCTCGGCATAATTCGGGATAAAGCGCCGAAGAAAGTTCGCTTTCCCTTGTAGACTCTGTAACTGATACAGGGAGGAGGGTGATGGGAGATTTACGATGGCCTCGACCTTTAAAGGGTCAAGGCGAATTCCATCTTTCGAGACTATGAATCCTAAAAGACGGCCAGAATCAACGCAGAAGACGCATTTATGAGGATTGAGCCTGATATTGTAGCGCCTGCAACGAAGAAAGATCTGGTGGAGATGCTCAGGATGGTCCTCTTGCTTACCCGAATGGGCCGGAAAGTCGTCCATATAAGGCTGAACGATATGGAGAATGTCATGAAAAGCGTAGGACATCGCACGCTGAAAAGTGGCTCCAGCGTTCTTTAAGCCGAACGGGAGTTTTTTATACGCGAAAGTACCCCACGGACATATGAATGTGGTCTTGTGTTGATCATCAGGTGCAATATTGATTTGGTTATATTCTGAGAAACCGTCCATTAAGTAATAGATCTCACTCCTGGCACATTCGTTGATGATCTGGTCGATAAACGGAGTGGGATAATTGTCTTTTGAACAGGCGCGATTGATTTCGCGATAATCGACACAGACTCTAATCGTACCCTGCTTTTTATCGACAGGACAATGTTAGACACCCATTCTGTGAGGGGGATGGGATAAATAAAACCCGCGTTCAGAAGTTTTTCAACTTCTGCCTTGATGGCGGCGGCTTTCCGAGGATGCATGGGGCGTAAGCGTTGGTGCAGGGGTTTCGCACCTGGATAGGTTGGAATCTCGTGCACTACGATACTGGGATCAATCCCCGACATTTCCTTGTAGGACCACGCGAAAACATCTCTGAATTCTTTGAAAAGCTCAGTATAGACTTGAATCTCATCGGGAGAACAAGTCACACCCACGTGAATATTCTCAACGATCCACGGTTTAACGGAGATGTTGATTGGGATAGTCTGAGTAATGTTACTCAGGTTACCCTCCAAAAAAACCTTGTGCGTCAAAATGGGCGTTTGAAGAGGAGGGGTAGGAACCTGAGTAGCATAACGCTCCAGACAGTCAGTCATTGCCCCCAAGCTAGGCATGAAAGAGGAGCAATGATGTCCATCGCCCCAAGGCAGCTCCTCAAGAGACATAGTTTCAACGATAGCCTCATCGGAAGGAAAAGTCTCTTTGATAGGATCAGGTGAATCAGCCTGACCAAGCCAGGGGGATTGAGAGTAGACGTCGAGAGCCATTCTCAATGGAGCATGCTGAGGAGGTGGAGGATCAGATGCGGAAACAATTTCACAGTAGCTGATCTCTACTGGCGTCAAGGGCATTGATTCTCCAAACTCAAACACCTGCTTAGGCGTAGGAATAAGCCAGGGGTCATCGGACCTAGACATCATGTTGACTTGAGCGGTGTGCGGTGGTGGTGTGGGAAAAATACCCATGAGGACCGGGTCTTTGAAGAGACCAGGTCCCACACTGTCCGGGGGATTTGGAATTTGATCCATGTATGGCACGTTGTTCTCAGAGGTAGAGGTGAAAAATGACAACTGATCCACCGTGACAATATTTCCCTCGTGAGGAAACTTAATGAATCGAAAGACGGTGGACGGCATGTAGAGCATGGCATGGGTCCAGCTGCGGCCAAGAAGTATATTGTAGTTGAGTTTAGCGTCAACCACTTCCACTTCTACGTTGACAGTTTTTCCCTGTAATGTGATCGCTAGACTCTCGAGAACGCCTAGGGGTTTAGATTCCCGACCATCAAATGCCTCAAGGGCATTGGGGATGACGAAAGGGCTGGAGAGCCGATGGCCTTCTAGCAAACGGAGGACATAACGCAGGTAGATGTACCTTCATCCACGATGGCCCTATGAATGTTTAGACCGTTAATCCTGACTTGAATAATAAGAGCGATTTGATGTGGAAGCCGGGGAGTGAAATTCTCCAAATCAAAGGTGAGAAGACTCGAGTCGGCCGGATCAATGCCCCTGATCGCAGACAGTAAAGCCTTCCATTGCGAAGGACAACTTTGAAGAACTTCTAGCGTAGACATGGCAGACGGTGCCTGTGCCAAATCCTCAACAATGCTGTAATGTTGAGCGGCACGAGCATTTGGATTATAAGAAGATCTTCGAAGGACACCTTTAGAAGGTGGCTTCACAACGGGTTCAGGAATAGACTTCTCGATTTCCAATGGACCAGAGACAGGTGGGGGAGGCGGCCCATCCGCAACTGCCTTCCCGGGTGCCTGCCGCGATTCGTTGTAATCCTTCGACTGCGTAGCGACAGAGATAGGTGCAACACTCTTCACCATGAAAACCTGAGACCCAAACGATGTAGATGGTGATGGTTGTTCGACCATCTGGGTCTACTGAGATGGAAATGGCTCTTTTAAAACAGCCGGAGTCCCTTTAGGGCCCTTAAGAAGTTGACTAACCTCGGATCGTCGTGGAAAATCCTTAGTATAATGGTCCCCTTCACAAATGAGGCAAGGGTACTTCGGTTTACGCTGAGAGCCATCCTCAGTACGAGATTTAGATTCTGGCTTCGGGGCATCAGGTTTAGATTTGCCTTTGCCCTTCTTTTTCCCCTTGGAAGTTTTCTCTGTAGGATTGGCCTGAATGGCATTCACTTCCGCGGTTTTATCAGGATCGGAGTGGGCGGGATTAGCAGGATCATCGTTGGAAGAATTAGACTTCTGCTTCCCATTCGAAGATTTCTTCGAATTCTGAGAGACAGAATGACGCAGGGCTAGCCTGCAAATAACCAGGATCTTTTTCACTCATGCATATACAAACATGCGCCTCAAACAATTTCAATTTACACGGCAATTTCATCATCTTTTGAAAGAAACAATGGTTATGAAACCATTACACATACACATCATCCCAAATTCTCACTCATTATATCAATGAAAAAAATCATGAAGAATTGATAAGTATCTATAGCACCACTTTTTCATACCGCAGACTGCAACTCAATTGTTCAAGTTCTCCAACCATACTTGCCATTCAGTCGAACATAAACCCAAATTATTTGGCATACATCTTCTAATCAAAATTCACACAGCTACAAACTTTCATGAACATAGAAATCAAATACTTTGCTATAGCATACGAGTAATCTTGAAGCGACTCAGTTGTACCTTCTATTGAGAGGTTGATGAAACAGCTATTTCCAGAATGTGCAGTGTCGGAACATTAGAAACATGCATAGAACAGCCTCCCCTTAACCTGAATGTTTCAATTTAATTATTTATCAAAGCCAGGAGATGAAGACTTTTGAATTTATGACTGTACAGCGACATCTCCAACAACTCGATCCATGTCATTACTTCCCTTGTTGGTTCTTTTAGAAGACGAGGATTTTACACTCTCCCTATTTGAACTGGTCAAAGAGGGTGTCATTGCTTTGAATCGCTCTCGTCCTGATTTCTGTATGCCTCTCCATGAATTAAAGTATCAGAAGAAATGTCTACCAGTCCATCCATCTGTGCAGCGCAAATTCCAGCACAAAAATTTTATTGACCCAATGATGCTCCTCTAAATGTGGGATCTATTGAACACAGCAAAGGATCAGAATGTCATTGGAACGCTCATTGGATACTCAGAAAACACACACAGTCGCACACAATTCTTAGGACAATCTGAGAAGATTCCAGCATTCTGTGAACTTATAACGCAGATCCCATAACTTATTTATCTGAACCGCTGTTTTATACTTCTAAACCCAACTCGTTCTTTACCCAGATTGGAAACGCTGTTCAATCTACTGGTTAAACAATAAAACTCTCTGTGCCCATCAATTCATTAGTTAATCGATTCACAAAAACTTCTACAGCATAAATGAATTCAAAACTGAATACTGCACATGTTACCCCTGCGTTTTTAACATAAATCATCACTGAATTTGAATGTCAAACACAATCCGTTCCATTGATTTTACTTGCCAAAGTACAGCATTGCATTGCAAACCAAAATATCGACTTATACCATCGATTTAACTCCTCACTACCAGCGCGCTCAAAGACTGTGTATCACTCTTCCAAACAGAATCGATACAATTTCTATTATATCGATTTCCTTTCTTCTATATCCAGCTCTAATCATGTTGACTTTTATAATTTAACCACAGATCAATGCATTTGCAGTATTAAAACATTCATACCCAATTCAGCCTAATTGACATCGGCTATTTAAATCTGCGCCCAAGTAATGCTACAGGTTCTCAATTCATTATAACTCAATGCCAGTTTAACACAAAGAACCAGGTTCGATTTCATATGTAGCTTCAGCACTTTACCGATATAAAACACATGGTAACAACTATGGAAATTAAAACTCTACTCATCGCAGAGCTATGAAATCGAGCTTCGGCCAATTTGAAACTCATTGAAATGGATATTCAATTTAACATATAAAACAGTCTTCCACCTTGTCATATCACTATTTATGCTCAATCACCCATGCACACTCTTATTTCAAATCACAGCATTTAAATACCCAATTTCGGAATGCACCCATAAACTCTAAAACACACTAATCAAATTAATAACAAAATTACTTACAAACTGTTCTTCTTGGCCAGATATCCAATAGTCGTGGCCCTTACAATTTGCTCAGAGGTATCCAAACAGAAAACCTCTCACTCCCTACTCACACTCACTCACAATCTCAATGTATTTTTCTCTCAAAACCCCTTCCTATTTATACAATTTTAAAAAATCATTTAATTAAATGCTCAATCCCTTCAATTCCTCAACAAACCCCTAAATCTCTCAATATCCCTAAAGGATAGATCTTTATCCCTAAAACTTAGAAACTAATTCCAACTTAGGCTCCCTCATTAATTCTAAATAATCTAGAAACTAATTTCTCTCATATTTACTATTTCTCACAAATAATTAATTAATCACTCAAAATAATATTAATATTTACATGAAATTTAATATTTCTTCTAAATATGAAACCGCCTAGCTTAGATAAAATACAAGGTGTTTTTCGGAGCTGATGCTCCTGCATCACAGAACCAATGACACCATCCACCGCAGGGGTAGGCAGAGCCTTAGAGGTTCCAGACCGCGGGGCATCAGGAAAGATATCATAAATTGTGCCGGACTGAGAATATACAAGATCCAGATATTGGGCACGCGCAATGGCCTGTTCTTTCGTCACACACGCTCCCATCACAATATCCTGAGCGATTTTATTCACAAAGGAGGTGGTGAACCAGTGAGTCAGTATCTGATTAGGTATGTGAAACTTGATCAGTCTACGACGGCGCCGCCACTCATGAATGTGATCAGAGATGTGAGTGGCTTTGTCCTACTTCAGAGAAGTCAGGAGGTGCGTCTTAGCTTCATAAAGAACCGGTAACTGGAAGTGCATGAGGAAAGCCATGGCTAAAGAATTGAAATCTTGGAAAATGCCGCGGGATAACTCTATGTACCACTTAGCAGTAGCTCCAGTTAAAGTACGCTGGAAGAGGCGCAGGCGAATCGAATCGTCGACCCAAGAGTTAGACAAACACCAAAGATGATACGTCATCACATGCGCCTGGGGGTCCTCTCCAGCTTTTCCCTCAAACTTGGGGCAATCACCTGGTATCTTGGTGGGAACCTGAGGCCAATATGGATTATGTAAAATCGGATCATTGGTCAACTTTGAAACATCCAGCAACTCCAAGGTGGGCAGGAACGGCAATGGCAGATTGACCGGCATGCCAGACGCAGGATGAGGACCGTTACCTGTACTCCACAATGGTTGTGAATATCCTTGCCCCCATGGGTTCTGTCCCGCAGGATTCTGACCGTAGGGGGTGTAGGTCATGTAACCAGACTGATTTGGGTGCTGGTAACTAGAGTGTGGGGCCTGATAACCAGGGTACGGACCCTGATTATATGTTGGCCTGGTGTAAGCAGCGTTTGGATTTGGCTGCTGAGTATAGGTAAAACCGGGTGGAGGAGGATAATACTGAGAGCCTCTAGGGTGGTTGTAATTCGGTTTAGATTGACCATGAGGATAATAACCACCCTGAGGATGAGTAGGCTGCTAAAAATTGGAACCCTGCGGAGCCTGATAAGTAGGGCGCAGCTGTTGATTTGGCTGCGGCATGGAATGAGTCGGCTGCTGAGCAGGGTTGATGGAATGAGTGGGCTGCCCTGAGTGAACAGGTTGACCCGACTGAGAGGGCTGACCTGAGTGAACAGGTTGAACCGGGTGAGAGGGCTGACCTGAATGACCAGGTTGACCCGGATAGACAGGCGGCACCGGTTGCGCAAGTTGACTTGGTTGTAAGTGAGCCCCAGGTTGTACCGGATGGGCCGGTTGGCCTGGAGGCGGGACACCGGGTTGTACCGGATGGGCCGGTTGGCCTGGTGGTGGAACAGGACCAGGTGGTTGCTGGAAACCGGTTTGACCTGAAGCAGAACCATAGGATGGTCCCGGCTGATATGCAACGTTAGAAACAACAGGATACTGTGGTTTCATCGGTAAAGAAGGCTGGATTTGCCCCCCAGGACCATATACCGATCTCGGTTGATACCCCGGCTGAGGCTGAACAGGTTGACCGGAAGGGCTATAATACTATCCTTGCGGATCGTACGATGGCCCTTGTTGGCCAACAGGATAGCCTTGAATGGGCTGCCCTTGTGGATCATAAAGATAGCCAGGTTGGCCCACAGGTTGGCCTTGGAAAGGCTGTCCTTGCGGGTTATAAGCTTGGTTATAAGGTAAACCTTGAGCATAGAGATAAGCCCCAGGAGCGGGTAGACGTAAAATCTCCCCGTGCTCATCATACTGACCTGGGAAAGCATACACGGGAGTACCATCCTGTGCATAGTGCGAAAAGTAAGAGCGGTTAGGATCTTGGGAGGACGGTCCAACCTCGGCGTTCGGCTGTTGCAAAGACAACCGATACTCCTCCGGAGAAATATTCTCCGGTATAGCAGTCGCTATATAAACATCTTCAGGAGTTGGCACAGCCCTCGCAGCGGATGTCGTGACAACAGGAGAAGAGGCGGCCACACAGAAAGTGGGCCGGACGAGAATAGAAGTAACGGGCATCTGAGGAGACACCCTGGGTGTAGTAACAGCTAGCCTCGAAGCAGGAGATGACACTCCCATAGAGGCTACGGAGGAAATGATCTGACCCAGAGATCTGTATCGCTGTGGTAAAGAAGGACTGGCTGTTGACATGTCAGCCAGCTCAGAGTTGTCTCCCTGAAACAATCTTCATGGGAAAAGCTGATAGTCTTCACCAGACGTTGGGATTTCCTCACCAGAGTCAGTCACGGTTGATCATGCCGTTAAATCTCGCAAGAGACGGTGAGGACTAGGAGGAAACACAGCAGCAACAAAAGGCGAACCCGATGTAAGAGAAAGGAAATCAGCTCCTAATCTCAATTCAGACACAGGGTCCGAAAAGGGCCAATTGAACTCAACTGGTCCTCCAAAGGGTTGCTCAGCAAGAACCGATCCCCCGTTAGGAAACTCGGAAACAATAGACTGCCGCAGTTCAGCAGAGGATTGGGAAGTCTCTGAAGAATCGTCCGTGTAAGGACTACCAGTAGACGAAACCAAAGGTTCCGCCACTGTGGCAAACAACTAGAGAAAAAGAAGCAAACACACACACACGGGCTGAAAAAGAGTCAAGACACATGATCAAACGGTCAACAAGCAATATCTAACAGGGCGTATAATCGTGGGTGATTAATTTTTACCACATTGAAAAATAAGAAACTTCACCGTTTCATGTTTTAAGAGTCGAGAAACGATAAAATATGACTCTATCTCTTTCAGGTTTGACACAAGCATGAAAGGACAAGCGCTTGACGGTCTTTTCAAATTTAGGGAGTCAGAAAAGACCAAATGACTGCTCAGGAATACTAGGCACAAAGGGTGTACCAAATAACCGTGAACTGTAATATACACCTTGGTTTTAATAATGAAGAAGAAATCAACCAAGGACTTTCCGTACATGCAAGCAATCTCCCCGAATGCTGTGTTCGGTGTATCACGGGTATAGGGCGGCAGACTCGGCTTCCTGTGGATAAAGGATTGAAAACCTAGAGGGGTCTCCCTTTATATACGCGACGGTACGGGGAGCACAAGTCTGTACTAGCGCTGTCTAGAGCCAAAAGGCGAACGACAGCTGCTAGGTTTAAAGACGCTGGAACACGTCTCTAGCCTAGACCTCTAAATATGTTTCGTTAGATTTCAATGCTGCCTTAGGATAATTGAATAGATTTTAAAGTTGATCTTCAATTAGGTTTCAATTTTCAGGCCCTAACGAATGTATTGTTTCAAAAACTCCTAAATGCAAAGCTACATGCCACAGTAGACCATTTCGTTCGATGAAAACTAGCTACAGAAGAGTTGAGAGTCTTTACACAAACAAAATGATTGGAAGACAAACAATGAGATCTCTAATGCAACTAATGAAATCGAAAATTTTTCATTCCAATCACTAATTACTAGTAAAATCGAAAAATTTCAATTTGCACTAATTAACCAAAAGAAAAAGAGATTTTTTTTATAATTTTCAATGTTTGATAGCTAGATACACTAAACAAACTGAAAATAAATGGAACAACTTGAGAAACGATATTGAGAGAGCAAAACGAACAAATTTCACTCAATGACACAAGCAATCAGATCTCAAATCGACAAAAGTCTCTCAAAACCAAGAAAAAGACTCAAAGGCTCCAATGGACCATGTGATCTAGGCCCAAAGCAAGACCAAACGAAATTCGAATGAAGAAACGAGCAATCACCCAAAAACCACAACAAAACAGTGAACAACTACTAAGAGGGTGCGGAGGAGCAATCAGAGAGTCAACTGGACAAACGAAACACCAAAACTCCCAAGGAGGGCTCGATACACAAAGCCACTAGATGCCCTAGGGCTTAAAACGTGAGATCGATAGATAAAAGCAAACAACCAAAGGACGAAGGCAAATTCCCAGTCAAACAGGACTCCAACACACTCAGGTAGTCGAAAAATCAAGAAGAAAAGCACTGACCAGACCCAGAGAGCTCAAAACTGAGCAAACTCAAAAACCCTACAGGAGTGGCGCGACTGTAAGGCTGCAACTGGCGCCAACAAGCAATTGGTGCGGGCTATACAAAAGCAACATGCGCCAATGGGTGCGACTGTCAGGCTAAAAAGCGCGCCAGTCCAGTTTCTCAGCCAAAAACAAGAAAGAACTACTCCAGAAGCAGATCAATGTAAACTAAGCAAACCAAGAAGCAAAAAACAGCAAAAGAACCCAGCCCAGAAGGCTAACCAAGTAAGGAAAATCATAAAATAATCAAAACAAGACAATCTAAATGAGACAGTGAAATCTAGATGGTCCCCAGCGGAGTCGCCAAATTGTTGAGGAGGTAAATCCCCTCTGCGGACAGAGGCGATCCCTACTAGCCTAGCAGGGGTCTAGCAACAATCATCAAATGTTACAACGCAAGTTCCTAGTTACGAATAAAAGACCAAATATGGAGGCCTACCTGGAATCCAATGCTATGATCCGTAGAAGAGAGCGTTCCCGTTCCTCAGCCTTGGTAGATCACGATCCTCCCACGATCTCCACAGATGGACACCTGCACATGCAAGAAACAACACGAACACAAGCATAAAATCCAGAATACGCAACTATATATCAGTCAGAAAGGATATAACTTGTTATTAACATAAGTGAAAACAGAGTGGAACCATAATCGTAATCATTCATTAAATAACAATCGAAAGAGAGTACAACCAATGTTCTGACGCCACGGTCTCCTTCGGATGGGTCTCCAGTCGTTCACGTCTCGCGAAGCTCGCCAAGGAAAGGGAAAACCTCTCTAGAGTCTCTCGACGATAATCTCCTTACTTGAGTCGGCCTTAAGGGAAGAAAGAAGGCTCTTACAGCACAAAGGCTCTTGGGAATTTGGAGATTCAAAGCTTAGGCACTTCAAGACTAGCTTGCATCAGTCTGAGTGCTTTTGCTGGTGATGTGGAAGAGGTGAGTTGATCCCTATTATTGGGGGATTGGCCCTATCAACAAGGAAGGTTCCATGGAGGTAAAACCACTTCCTTCATGGTCTCTCCGCAATGAACCCCCAACCTTCTGGTGATATAGGCAATGGTTTATGAGTTTGTTGAAACACAACTTCCACCATCTTTATTTAAAAAACACTCCTTAAATTGGCTGGCACGACTACTGCTCTGGGACAGAGCACCAGTTGGCGCGGCCTATTTGTAGGATTTTCCTCATTGGCGTGAGTGGTGAAATGTCTTCTCGCGCCAATGCAAAAGGAGATGTTTTCATGATTTTTTTCAAGGAGATGTCTTTAGGGAAATTGAAGCTCATGCTTAGAGGAATGCATTGATGATGTTTTCAAGGCATGACAATTTTCACAGGTCACAAAATGGGTCCTCCATTGTGCGGGACGGGGAATGGTAGGGACGGTGACAAATTACTGTGTAACACCCTCCCCCTCCAAGTCCATCTCTCATTCCCTCCCTCTCTCCACTCTCTCACATCCTCTCTCTTCCTTTCTCTCTTTCCCTTTCTCTCCCATCTCTCTCTCCCTCTCTCTCTCTTCACCCACCAACTATGTTACAATATCCCTCCCTCTCTCCTTATATCTCCTTCACCCCCCCTTATCTCCATCTCTCCTTATTTGTCTCTTTATCTGAGCCCGAAACATACATGCTCTCTCTCTATCTCTCCCTTGTCACTCCTTCTCTCTCTCCACTTCTCACTCTCTATATTTCTTATTTCCTACATCTCTCCCCCTCCAACTCCATCTCTTTATCGATCCCTCTCTCCTCCTCTCTCTCGTCCTTCCTCTCTCTCTCTCTCTCTCTCTCTCTCTCTCTCCAATACTCTTTCTTCCCCCATCACTCTCCTACGTTCCTCTCTCTTCCCCCCCCCCTCTCTCTCTCTAATCCTCTCTCTTCACCCATCTCCCTTTATTTCTCTCTCTCTTTCCTCCCCTCTCTCTCTCCATACATCTTACTTTGTCTCTTTATCTCACCCCTAAACATACACACTCTCTCTCCATCTCTCCCTTATCACTCTCTCTCTCTCTCCACTTCCCTCTCTCTCTCTCTCACTTCTTATTTATGTAAACTAATAAACATAAATATTCATAAATACAAAGCACATTATGGAGTAAATATTAAAAGAGGTTTTATTTACTTACCATAGCTCTCGTTTATTTATATTTTTATTTATTTACCATACCTCTTTTATTTACTACGGTATTTAGCCCATAGGCTTGTTATATAATTAGATTCTTCATCTAAATAAAACCTTTTTTTTAAGATTTTTTAAATATAAAAAGGTTTATGGAGTAAATATAAAAATAATTTTTATTTATTTACCATACATCTAGTTTATATAAATTTTTATTTATTTACCATAGCTCTGGAGTAATTATAAAAATAGGTTTTATTTATTTACCATACCTCATTTTATTTATATTTTTTTATTTAAATTTTAAAATATTGCAACTTTGATGGGGAAATATTTATGTCTTTAAATATTTTTATTTATCCATAGAATATGGGTTTTTTTTTAAAGATTCATTTTACAAATATTTAATTAAAAGAAATATCAAGAGATTTTGGATTTTAATTGTTTGCGTTGAATTAACTTTTTTCTTTTGATTTAGGAAATGGTATTGACTTTAGTTTAGAGTAAAGATGTTTAAAATTTTACTTAACTTGGAAATTCAATGTGGTAATTTTTTTTGTTAAAGGTAAATTTATGATGCATTCAAATTCACGTATATAATGTACTATCCATTCAAATTATATAAATAATACATAGTTGCATTCTAATAGTTAATCTCAGCCCATTAATAATTTGAAAAACTTATATATAATCTAAATATTCAAGTTATATAAAATTCAAGATTAGGTTAATGCTTTGGCCGAAATTAGAAAAAGTAAAATTTATTATTTTTTGAGAACATGACATACCCAACATTGGGGTCATACTGGGTTGTAGATTGCACCTCTCCGCCCAAAAATAGTAAACCTACTCTTATATAGATTTCACCTCATTTTTTTCCATAATCCGTGACCCTAAATAAAAAATAAAAAACCATCTCAAAAAATAATTATCCACTTCCCAAAAATATCTAAAAAAAATAAATCGACTTCCAAAAAAACCCAAACATGTCCTCAAACGTTGCTTTAGTAAAAGGAAAAAAGAAACCCATCCAAGGTAAATAGTCTATTCCCATCCAAAAGGGAAAATAAAAAGACAAAACCAAATACATGGTTAATATAAAAATCTAAAGTGTATTTCTTGTTGTACCACAAGGTCCTATTCCAATTATTTTCTTTGGGTAAAATATAATTAAATATATATTTATGTATTATATAATTAAATATATATTTATAATGTAATTTCGTAAAATCTATATATTTTTTATAATTAATTTAAATATATATATATATATATATACATAAATAAATAGTTTTAAAATATACCAACTATGGAGCTTTAATTGTTAGGTTGGTGCATAAATATATAGAAAAAATGAAGGAAATCACAAGCATTAACTAAGCTAAAGCACTTAAGAGGGATGGGGATTGGGTTCCCTTCACCATCTCAGTCACGCAACAACTCAAGTGGGATGGGGCTCGATCCCCTTAGCTATCTCGTTGTTGTTGATCTTCCCTCCTATGGGCCTCCTTGGATTTTTCTCTCACTACACCATTGATTTACAAACCTATCTGGTGGCAGGGGAATGAGTAGCTCAATCTAGATTCCTGACTGGATATATATACCAAGGTGACCCAAAACCTCTATGTGTGTTGAGGAGTTTTATTGGCATGTAAATACTCTCATTGGGGAAGACTTGTTAGGCCTAGCTGGGTTCTAGACAGCGTAGAAGGATGCTGCTGTGATGTTTGCGGAATAGCTTGCCTTGCAACATTTGATAGGATGCAGCTTTCAGCCTTATTGCTCATTTCTTGTTGACCGTCAAGGTAGGTTCCATGATGCCATGGTCGAGATAATGTAGGAGATCTGTATACCATGACAGGGAATTTTGTTGGAGTATGTTGTCAGCCTGGTACATCTCTCTCTCATGTTTCCAACACTCCTCATTGTTGTTCTGCAAGTCAGCAGCTTTAGTAGCCATTCGACACAACCCTTTCCCTTTAACCGTGTGTACAAGTTTTAATTCTAGGTCATAGTCCAGAAGGCATGCCATCTAGTTGCCTCGTCTCTCACCCAACTCCTGCTACACAAACAGCGAGCGAACGACTGGGTGAGGTATGAACGCTATGACATGGTTCTTTAGAATGTATGGCCTAAAGTGCTTAACTGCCTTGTATACTGGATAGGCTTGCTTGTTGATGTTTGGATAGCTCAAATCAGCACCTTGTAACACTGTGTTCATGAAAGATATCGGTTATTCGTCATTCCTATTTTATTTCTAGGTCAGGACGCCTGTGAGTGATGTGTATGAGGCAAAAGTATACAAGTTAAAGCCTTTGCTGAAATCCGGGTTGTGTAGGGCAGGAGCTTCCGTGATGGATTTCTTAATATTGTCAAACACTTATTTCTCAGGCAGATTCCATTTAAAATTCGTGTTCTTCTTAATCATATTTTGCATTGGTTTCACGGTTTGCACAAAGTCCAATATGAATTTTTGGAGGAAGTTAATTTTCCTAAGAAATTATTGCATGGATTTCTTACTGCTCGGGGGAGAAATTTGGGCGATGGATTTTGCATGGTCTTGGTCTACCACTATGCCATCCCGGGTTATGATGTGACCCAACAAATTTCCTTCTAAGACTGCAAAGATACTTTTCTTGGGGTTCAACGAGATTTTGTATTTTCGGCGCCTCTCAATGATTTGTTCTAGGTGGTGCAGGTGGTCATGTCTACCTTTGGAGAACACAGTCACGTCATGAAGGTAGACAACCACACTTTGTCCCATTAGACAACGAAAGGTGATGTCAATGGCCCTTTGGAAGGTTTCCCTAACATTACTTAGGCCCAATGGAATGCGCCTGAATGCGAATGTTCCCCGTTTAGCCCTAAATGTTGTCTTCAAATGGTCCAGCTTTGCCACTAGCACCTGGTTGTATCCCCAAAAACCATCCATTAATGAGGACATTTCTGACCCTGATATTGTTTCAAGAATCTACTCCATGGGCGGCACCGGGTAGTTATCCACATCAAAAGACCGGTTTAAATTTCAGAAGTTTACACATAAGCGGATTTCATCGGAATTCTTGTGGACTGGGACCAAATTCGACACCCACATTGAATGTTGGACTATGGAAATGATGTGGGTGTCCAGGAGCTTCTTAAGGTTTTTTTTAATCATTGATTCCAAATTTGAATGTGCTTTTCTTAGCTTCCATTGGAATGGTTTCACGCCTTCCTTCATCGCTATCACATGTTGGATAAATAACATGTCATATGTCCATAGCTCATCATATGTCCAGGAAAAAACATCTCGCTACTTCTTCAATAACTCAATAAAGGACTGTCGCTCCTGGGGGGTCCATTTGGTACCGAGCTTAACAAACTTCAGGTCCTCTTCCATCTTGAAGTTTACTTGTTCGTGCAATAGGGTCGAAATTTTCACCTTTGTATTGGGAGGCCCTCAGAATCGATTCTGTAGGTCGAATAATTTCTCGAGGGAGATGACCCCTTTGGGTATTGCGTTCCCCTTGTGTTCTTCACTTTCATTTTGCAAAGCCAAATCATGCTCCTCTTCCTCGATAACTACATCCTTGAATACATATGCATTTAACATGAAATCAAACACATGCTTATCATCATTAAAAATGCGTAAATTACACATTATCCAGCATTGCGGGTTTATAATAAAATTTCAATAGAAAAACCATACCTTACTGGGGTAAAACTAGCAGTAGCATTTTCTAATGTATCGACTGCTGCATTGTGCATTCTAAGTACTGAATGAATATCAAAAGCATCGAAAGTAGAAATCAAACCCCATACCTCTTGCTGATACCCTTTCAAATGGGGAGATTGGCAATGAATAGTGTTGTGTACCCGTCGAGTGATGATTTCAGAGTCGTTGATTACCTTCAAGCAGCCGACTTTTAGGTCGATCACTTCCTTGAGGCCCAGGATTAGTGCTTCATATTCGGTTGTTTTATTGGTGCATTGGAATTCCAACTCGCAAGAGATCAGGAACTTGTTTTCCTGTGGATCTATCAATATACAGCTGGCACCAACCCTATCATGAGTCTTGGAACCATTATAGGATAGGGTCCAGATTTCATTCTCAGGTGTTTCTAAGTTATATTTGTTCATAAATTATGTACCCGAGACAGAGCCATATGGTGGACCTTCTAGTATGGTAGGATGGGAAGAAGTACAAGGGAGAAGTTCCAACTAAGCATACGGGGAGACTAGGGACTGAGCGGCTTGGTAGCACCTAAAAGCAGCCTCTAAGAAACACATCCCCAAATCTTCTTGCATGGTTTCTTCAAGGTCAGTAACCGTATGTTTCATTTAAGGCTCACTTTCGACTCGGATATGATTATTCCTACCTTTGTACAAGAGCCACAAATGGGACCGGTCTGTGGTGAAGTATCCCTCCAGCTTGCTTGACCAATCCTTGGATTAGTGGCAAACTGTAGGCTTCTATAATATCTATGACAAATATGTCGAAGCACTGATGGACTCAGGAATATGAGGAGAGACGTATTAAGATTTTATTCAACTTGCCTATGGCGGGAACTTGGGACCTATCAAGCTGAATGATCCTAGCATCAATTTTATTTTGACAGATATTAATTTTTTTGCACACAGACAGGGGCATAACGTTGCTAGACACGCCTAAATCAATGAGGATATTGTGGATGTTGAAATTAAAAATCTCAAAAGAGAAGAGAAATGGGGGTGTGGACCCTTGCGATTTGGCATTGATGGCATTGACGATGGACTGGAAGTTCACCGAGGCCTAGGAGGGTGTGGAGCTCATGGTTCTTGCCATCGAGGGAGGCCTTCCTACCGAGGATGGGTTAGTGAAAGCCTTGAGAATCATATCATGTTGGTTGGCTATAAGGGTGAGTTTTTAATGTGATATATTGGCTCATGTTTTCTTCATGTCTTTGATGATATTGTACCCAGACTCTAGTTTTGAAGGTGTCTCCATAGGTGTGTTGGGTGAATTTGGTGATGGTTTGGCCTTAGGTGTGCCCCGATTAGCGAAGGAGCTAGAATTTTTGGCAGTCGGGGTTGAGGCCTGATTTTCTCTGCTTGGAGGCAGGATATTTCTCAAGAAAGGTTTTATATTCTCCTCAAACGTGTGATTGGAAACTGGGCCTTTGCTTCTTAGGATATAGTTTTGGGGGGGGGGGGGGGCTTGGATTGGGGATCGTTATCCATGTTTATCTCTGTCACTGATGGAGATCCCTCCCCGTGGATTACTTCAAAGGTGAGGACTGTTGATCCCAAATTTTCATCTACAAGAGAAACTTCTTCGTCATCTGAGTTAGATTCCTCTTCAAGATCCCATACCATCTTGTCTTCTAGAAGCCGATTCACCACTGTGGTCATACTATTGATCCATTGAGGAAAGGTTCTCCCAGAGTGGCAAGCTTGATGAAATGAGTAGAAGTTATCTTTTCCAATCTCTTCTACATTGAAGTTCACGTTGGGATTGGGTAGAGGGCGGTTGGGCATGCTATTTTTCTTCCTAAAGAAAGGCTTTTGAGCTTTGCTACCTGAGGTAGGATCATTTTTCTTTATTTTCAAGTTAGAGACTTCATTTTTCAAGAGAATTAGGGATTTGGCGATGTTTTAAAAGTGAAAGGGTACTTATCCTTATCCCCATACTTACTGGTTGAGTGTTGTGTCTTTTCCCTGGACGATTTTTGATCATCCTTGTTGTCATGGTCTAGAGCCCCTATTGAAATCATATCTTTCTTAATGGTGAGAGAAGTGGTGAAATTTTATGCTAGGGTGGCTCTAGCCTTGCATTTAACAGATAAAGCGATGTCCCAAGTCAGGGCTCTTGTATAGTAGTCTATAGTGATGGAATCATCAAGGGCCATGTTTGGGGGAAAATTGTTCAAGATGGTCGCAAAAAACTGATTGAAATCCTTAACCTTCTCCTTCTTCTGGAATTTCAAGGTGCTCAACTTCATGAGGAGAATAGAAGGGGTCTTGTGCTCATAGAAATTCTCAAGGAAGGTGCGGCTTTGTTTTCTAAGGTGTGCGGGAAGAGCTGGCACACTACGTCATCGTGTTTCAGCCTCATAATTTGTAGGGCCAGGTAGAAGTTACTAATGTGGTATTTGGATAATATTCCATTCTCAGGATCGAACATGGGAAGGTGCTTCTCTGGGTGTCGGGGTATGTCATGAAGAGTAACTCGAAGGCCTAGAGGGGATTATCCCATCTAGGCTAGGGGTTGCACTTCTATTTCCCTACAATAGGGTGGGATGAAAACATGCTCAGTTTCATTTTCGGACTCACTCCCAATGCCGGACATGGAAGCTTCGCCCTCATGCTGGGAGTGCATGTCTTAGTTTTGGTTAACTGTGAGATCTTCGAGATTCCTAGAATTCATCAAGTTTCTGAAACTGCCAAAGTTTCCATTGAAGAGGAAAGGTTGTTGATTCCATTTTTGGTGGTGGTTATGAGCATGGTGTGTGTTTCGATCATGCCCCCGGCCACTATTTCCCCGACCTCTTTCAGCCCCTCCCCCCAGGTGGGTCATGGGTGTTTTCATTTAAAGGATGATTGGCCTGGGTCTCGATATTTGGTCCGGGTCCGGTATTTTTAAGGCCTCCTCCATCTACCCCTCGGGGACTGTCAAGAGGTTGAGCTGAGAGTCGGTCGACCGCATCTGTGTAGTCTTTGATCTTTAGGCTTATGAGTTGAGGCACAGAGTTGACTAAGACACCTTAGAGAGTGTGATGTGATCCAAGGAGTACGTGGGTTGGCCAGGGAACTGATGGCGAGGAGTTTTTGGAAACCTCTAACGAGATCACAAGTTAGCAAGCATAAAGCCCTTAGCTAGTTTGATGTGACCTCATAGAAGGGTGTGTCCTCCTTAGGGGGAGTGTTCTCGGGAGGTGGAGGACCAGTTTTTTTAAACCCAATCTCTCCCTGTTCCGAGCCGGGGAAGGGGTGATGTGAGGTTCGCGCAGGGATGTTACTAGCATGGTGGGAGCCTACCATCAGGCCCTCCTTATAGCACAAAATCTATTGACGACTAAAAATGTCTCGCTAACAGTAAGGGGATCTTTCCTGTATAAAATCCCAACTAGAATCTACACTATTTGTGATAGGGATCCCAGTCGGTATGTAGGCCCGGTCGCCATTACCTGATGAGATATATTCAATTTTTCAGGTAGATATGTGATTCAGAATCATGAGAATTTATGTCTACTCAAATGAAACAAGACAAATGGTCGATAGGATTACCCTGAAAATGAAACATTATGAATACGAAAGCAATATTTAAATCATGCACCCAAAAGAAGTATTGTTAGCAAAATGTCATTAGGGCCATGCTCATACAGAGACTCGTTTGAACATAAGAGAAACAATTCTTTATGATCAAACACCCTTCAATTTCTTAAGCACGTTTCTGAAAGATTAATGAAATATCAACAACTAAGTCATTAACATATTCCTATGCTAAACATTCACACATCATTCATATATCAAAAGATCTCAAACATATAGATAATGTATGAATAGAAACATGGACTAACGAGTTAGAAATAGTATAAAAAATGTAAGAGAACAATATTCATAATGTCAATACATGGAAGTTTCCATAAGATCCAATAGTGGAGTCGAAAACATTCATTTGTATTTATTCTAGGAATCATACTTTCAATGATGTACAGTTATGTCTCTCTCTCTCCTTTTGGAGTCCGAAAAAAATGCCTTTACATTATCTCCCAAAGGAGTACATATATAGTCAAAAGTGACTTTTGGGCTACGCTATCCTTTCATCTTCCCAACTATTGAGATGGTCTGCGACTTGGGAGAACTTGTGACTTGCGACTTGAGTGAGGTTGTGACCTGCAACTGGACAAATTTTGTGACCTGTGACTTTCCTGCCTGTTCGAACTATCAATCGAGTCTCTTTCAAGGGAGCAACTTTGTGGTAGAGAGGACTGGGGTTTCTACCTGATGTTGTTCTTTGAGGTAGGTCTTCAAAGCTTGGTTTTCAGCGGCCACTGGATCGATTTGAGGCATGTCCTCTCCCAGTCTATGAAAAAAACTAAGAGCATACGGGCCTAATGTACATCTGTATGTGATGATTTGATTAGAAAAAGAGGCCAGCTTGGTGTAGATCCGGACTGGTGCAACAACGTATTGGATGATGTTTTATTTGGAGGATGAGAGGTCCTTCGAGATGGTTGCCTGCTTGATTGGTTATAAGAACGACTGGATATATTTCATTAACTCTTCTCGCATCCTTTGTTTGGTTAGTATGCCTATGAAAGGTATGTCGTGTACTTCTGCGATCGAGTCTATGCCACTGATGAGATTCTCATAGGCAAAAGTTATCCTATCCACATCCTTTGCGAGCTTATCTCTAGATTGTAGTTTCATCTGCATTTGTACTTTATCATCTTGAGTGTGGATCAGCTCTTTCTTTCGCAAGGTGGTAGGGTCCAGTGGGTATCTTTCAGATCATTCAAGGATGATGTATACTGTTGTAGAGGCTTCCTTTAGTTGTGCATACTTTTTCCTTGTTTCGACTTATGCCCCTACCAAGGGAGTGATTGTTGTCTTAGAGTCATCATTTACTCATAGACCTGTATCATGGTACTTCCCAGGATGTCCAACTCCCCTTGAATAGCGACTTGTAGTCCTCCTATCATGGGGGTTGCCGGTGGTATGTCAATAGGTGGCAGGCTTGCCCGCTTCGCAGTTTGCAAGTGTTGTGATCGTCTTCCCTCTGCCTCCTTGGATGTCTATGTTCCTTACTTCTGAGCTTCTTCCTCCTCCCTCTTCTTTTTTGCTTCTTCCCTATCCTATTCTCGTTTCAACCTGTTCTATAATTCCTTTATCTGTTGATCTTTTTCTACTTTCTTATTTCAGGCCTCTTCCGCTTTCTTCTTTCTGCATTCATCTCTCTGTCATTTCTTCTGTTGTTCTTAGGCCTGTTTCCTTTTATTTTGTTCTTCCTATTGTTGTGACAGGGAATTTTGGGCTTTCTTGAGTTCTTCTTCTCTTTTCTTCTTATGGACATTTAGTTGTGCCTCAGCCTCTTTACCTCCTCCTTCCTATTGATTCTTAGGAGGATCACTACATGTGGTGTTCTTTGGCCTTTTGGATTGTGAGGTCATTGCTCCTCCCATGGGGTTTTTTCGCTTCATAGAAACTTCTCTTTCCTATATAGTTTGATCATCCTGGTGTTGACTTCCTTGGTCTCTGTCCAAGTCATATTATCCTTCAAGAGTTGCTTCTTTGAGTGCGTTTTACCACTTTTTTACATCCTCTTCGACAACGCGCTCAATGTGCTGATAAGTCTAGTTGAACTTGGCCTGCTTGCAGTGTGTGGGGATGATCCTCTCAGGGTCATAATACTGGTGGGATAAGTTTACGAAATGGAAGCCCTTTATGTGTTATACTTCTACTTCCAGTTCCTTAAAGTCTTTGACTATGTAGGCACCAATAGTGAGCGAGAGGGTAGGCCATGGTTTCTTCTTCCCCTTGCTCAGAGTCTTAGAGAAACAACTTTTCATTTGGTAGCATACCTCTTGTAATAGTAGTTTATCAATGACGAACTTGGGAAGTTCATGAGACACCTTTAATGACCCAAAAAATCTCATGAAGGTGCCTTCTTTGATGTGGAACAAGTGAGCTACCTTTATAACTGTCTCCATGGCCCTTATGGACATGCAGGGAGGATATTCATTGAAAAGACGCTGGTAGATTGCAGTGATAAACCACCAATTTCTTCCCAGTTGTGTGGCCAATCATCAAAGTTACATCGTGAGCATACTGGATCTAAGAGGTAGGAATCCATGTAAAACTATGATGCAAATCCAGCCTCTGGTACCTGGGTCGCTGATATGTTAACCCTTAGAGGTGATATTAACATATGTGCCCAGTTAAAATGAGTGTCTTAGGTGGTCACTGCATACATTAGGGGGGCACATATTCGACTAAAGGTAGTGACATCCATTCTGCCATACATCCTACACATCATGGCTTTGACAAGCCTGTATAATTTTTATAGGCCTTTGGTATTATATTCCTAATCCTTCTTTCCTTTGAAATTCTCAGGGTACTCCCACCAACCCTTCAAGGTATCTTGCACCGACACATCATGTGTGGCAATCCACTAGGTGTTGAATGACTCTTCTTTAGCTTAGAGTGAGTAGTATACTCTCGAATATTTCCTGATTAGGTTGGCAAAAGGCTTTCCTGCATGATCACAGATTACCCATAGCTTTCAGTCCACATTTTGGAGGATCCACTCGATGAATTTTGTGCATGGGAAGATTGGTGGGTCTACAAGGTTTTCTGGGAATTCTGGTTTTGTGAACTCCTGGTACAGTTCATACCATGACATCTTAGTGCCTTTCCCAAAAACATAGGCGGTCTCTCCGTAGATGGGAGTTGGTGGAGGAGGCATGTCTCCCTCTGATAGCTATATTTCAGGGCTCTTATGTCTGCTTCAAACTGCCAGGGGCCCCATGTTTCTTGAGGCCAAAGAGATGGAAACACACTAGAGCTCCGCTCCAATATTACCTAGCATATTCAGAAAATAGTCCCACGATAAGATAGATGATGTGAAAGAAAAACAGAAGAAACAACTGCCTACACTAACTAGGGCCTTGGCTGCTCAAGATGGCTCATTGCAACCTACACAGGTCACAAAAGCCTTAAATTGGAAGGGATTGGACCTGGTGACCTAGTAGCATGGTCGCAAGGTCGCAAAGTCATGTCTGCGTGAAGAATCCCGAATTTGCGACTTTGCGACTTGGCAACTCAGTGACCAAGTCACAAGGTCATAAAGTTGTGATTGGGTGGAAAATTAGGGATTTGCAGCTTTGTGACTTGGTGACTCAGTGACCAAGTAGCGAGGTCGTGTAGTTGCAATGTTGCGAGGTCACATTAGGGCTTTTCTGAGGGGAAAATAGGTCGTCGCGACCTGAAAATGAAAAATGGGGGAAAAGAGGGGAAAAATCCAAGGGAAAGAAGAAAATCAAGGTTGAAAGGGTCACAGGAAGGCTAGGGAAGGGTGCCCATAGTGGCACGAAGAAAAAGAGGGGCCAAAATAAGTTTATGCATGATAGGATGAGAAAGGGAAAAGGAAACCCTAGTTGGAATAATTGCAAGGGCTAGGATTGCAACTGAGGGGAATCTAAGGCAATTAATAGCCTAAGATTGGGGCAGGCAAGGCCATTTCCAATAAAAACAGGAACTGTAGGAGGTTTTGGTGACTTACCTAGAAACAATCGCACTTAGATTGGCTTGTCAGATGTCTTGTTTACTCCGTCGTGCAGGTCGAATGCGACCTACGCGACACTTGTATTTATAAAGGGGTCACATATGTGGTCATTATTGGAGGCCATAAGGTTGCAAAGCAGTTTCATTTATGTATGGTTGCGACCTTGCAACCTTGAAACCTGGCGACGTGGAGGTCACAAGGACGCATAGTTGCAGAAATTATATTTTGACATGATTTGCGACCTAGCGACCTAGCGACCTTGGTTGGGTCGCAAGATAGCTAAGTTGTAAACTATTGAAGGTCGAAATGGGAGCGAATTTTCGACTTTGCGACTTTACTTAGGAAAACTTGGAGTCATCTCTTGGTTTGGGGTTACCTGCTCAAAGTGGACTTTTTTGAGGCTCACAGCTGATGCTGGGAGTTGACCTGTCCTCATCAAAATAGCAGCGGCTCTAAAAGTTCAAACTGGTGCCAAAATTTGGAGGGTGTTGTAGCAGCTACAACACCTCCCTACTTCACAATTAGACCACACACACTGGACTTCATCAAGATAGATTTTACTACTTTTCTAGTTTTTAATTTCTACATCCGGTGGAGCTAACTAGTTTTCTTGTTATGCATGGAGCTTGGGATAACATCATTTTGAACATTTTTTTCATATATGGGTTTTGTTTATATATATGAATTATTTTTCATGGTAGTATAATGCTTGTATTATTGTCCATGATATATATATATATATATATATATATATATATATATATATATATATATATGTATGTATGTATGTATGTATGTATGTATGTATGTATGTATGTATGTATGTATGTATGTATGTATGTATGTATGTATGTATGTATGTATGTATTTTTTCTGGCTAAGTTCTTATGATTTGTGCAATTATGACCACAACTATCCTAGACATAGGGGAAATAGGTCAACAACAAAAATCAAAGGAGTAAACTGAAGAACTCGAGTTCCTTGCTTCAGATGCACATTTGAAATAGCTTACCTCTTAACTCTGGACTAAGATCATGGAACCTGTTGACCATTGGAGTAGCACCTGATGATAATGTGAATAATCCATGCCCAAGGATGAACCTGAAGACACTTGTACCATTAGATATCATCATTTCAATAGAGGTTTTAAACTCTACTTCTTCTGCTTATCATTTTACTACTTGAGTCCTCATATTCCACAGCCCTACGACAATATTGTATAAATGTCACTAGGATGATGAATAAAGCCATGTAACAAACCTAGGATTTTGGGACTTGATCAGCGAGCGAGTACACCTTGGAGTGTTTTTTTTACATGGTTAATTATTCCTTCTTTTTAGCGGTGAATAATTTTCTAGGTTTTCTCTCTCATTACATTTCCCCAAAGCGGGGGTGACGACTTGAAGGTTGAGCCCCTAATGCATCTTATTGTCTAGAGTCAATTTATATTTCCATGCTAGGTCATCTCTGAAATTTCGCGAAATTTGACTAGTTCTAAGTAGGATTTTTTAATAATTAAAAATTGCCTGCAAAATGATATTTTTTAATTAATTTCTATGTAATTATGTAAATAATTGATCGTCAGAAATGTCTAGGGCATTTGACTACTCACAATGCATCCTTAGAGGCCCAACATTACCTTAGGACCCACGTTGAGGGTTAAAAAACAACTTATAGTCCCTCAATAGCCACTTTTTATAAAGTTAGTGGCAAAAGTGAAGAAAAATTCCAAAAAAAATTAATAATTGAATTTTCCCAGAGTAAAAAAAAGTCAAATTTTGACGTGGAAATTAAGTGGAGAATCTACGATGATGTGGTAACCATGTGGGGCCCACCAAATAAGGTACATGTCAAAGTCAAATTTTCAAGTAATAAAGTCAAACTGGTCCCACGATGAGCCAATGTTGAGTTTATACATATGGCTAAAGTACAAATGTGATTTAATTCAAATATAGTGGATTTGATTTAAGCTAAAGTCTCTAAAGTTAAGAGTGTGAGTGGGGAATCAACCCCACCTCACCCTCCTACTCTATTATGGTTTATCAAAGGGAAACATGCACATATGTCAATAAAACTCCACGCAGTCCCAGTCAAAATATTTTTCAACGCAAGAGTTTCTATATCTACCTAACTCACAATTTTGTTAAAGTTTGAGTGGGGACAAAACTGCCACATGGGAAAACTCTTTTTTCCCACTATTATCTAGTTTTACAGTTAGAATATGGCATGAAGAATTAGCACATGTTTGAAAATTTTTTGATCGGATTTGATTGCAGAAAATCAAGGAAGTGTGTCTCCACTATTCATCTACACCATCATCCACTTGTACGCAGTTGTCATCTTCATGAATATACGCAACTCTTTTCATTAAAGATAACACGCAGACTATGGAACAACATGACACTTGATTGTAAATGTGTCAAATCACAGTTTGTGATTGAAGAGTTTTGCAGGAGTTTACCCACTCCAAATTACACATGGAAATTCAAAGAAAAATGCATAAGAAGAAAAGGATGGTGAGTTGATATTCAAAGGAAACAACAACCAACAGTTAGAAGTGTACACTGCCCATATTGGAAGCTACCTACAATAGTTTACAACACTGATCTCTAGCACTTTGACAGTTCTTACAACCACTTGTCACTTCGATTTGCAGTAATATTATCTCCTATTTATCTATTAATTGATCTATTGGATCTCATTTTTAGGATCTAAAATACGATCTTTTGTGCTTGGGGAGGTTCTACCACTTTGTATACACATATTTCAATGAAATAACAAGACTTTGGGGTTGATATGTGGTTTCTGCCTACACCTTGATGGTATGATTTTGTGATTATATGTTTATGTTATACTTGATCTAATTTCCAATTGTCATTTTTTATTAGCTTCGTTGATTTACTAGTGTTGAGCTACCTTTCACTAGCATTTAGATTAGAGATTTAATCTAGAATGGGACATCTTAGTTAATTTTTGGTGGATTTCTAGGATTTCCTTTCAATTTTATTATCTAATCCCTTATGGAAAATAATAAATCATGTCGAGCCTGTGTAGAAAATTGTGTAGATCATAGCTCAAGACTGATGAAACATCCTAGTTTGG
Organism: Pinus albicaulis; assembly: GCA_034641835.2. Taxonomy (NCBI): domain Eukaryota; kingdom Viridiplantae; phylum Streptophyta; class Pinopsida; order Pinales; family Pinaceae; genus Pinus; species Pinus albicaulis. The sequence continues at coordinate 566,834,465 of CM076578.1, forward strand.
GTTATCCCACTCTCGAGGATAAAGTGGAAGCATATCACATATTTGTTCTTCCCCAAGTCTTCATCCTCTAGATTCTTATACAGAGTTATCCCAAGACTTAAGTTGTGATAACAACCTACTCCAAAGCTATTTTTTTTCGAAACCTATTTTAAGCTCTTATTGGTATATATCAGCTAGCATAGATCATATGGTTGATTATTCAAAGATAGAAGTTATAATTTAAAACCTTGATAAAGCCCTTGTATATTATTTGTGAATAATTTTGCACACTCTCTCTCACTATTTATCACTCACCTTCATGATATTTTACTCAAGTTTAAGAGCTGATATAAGGGTTATATATCGCTGAGTTTTTGGGGTTGTTTTACAGAAATATCATAATTTTCTGAAGGGTTTTTTCTCACATTTTTATTTGGTAGGATTAAGGAAGGCATGGTTGAAATCTCCTAACATTTTATCGCAAACCTTTAAGCACTGATTTGGAGCCATTTTTGGATAGAATATGACCTCTTAGAGCTTCCTCTTCTTAGCTGGTCATGAGCTACAAAAGGCAGCTCGTACTTCTCTCACAGGCTGTGGAATTCCTGGAAAGAGGTACTTATTTCCTTCTTGTGCAACACGTTGTCATAAAATTTTGTCATAACAATGTCTTGAACAAGTCTTCTTATCTCCCTTGTTGGTATAATTTTGAGACTCTCTTTGGGAGATTCTTCTCTTGTAACTCATTATGAAAGTATTGGAACAAAAATTTATTGTTCTCCCGTACAAGAGGTTTTATTTATTTTTCACTATTAGAAGCCTTGTCTCTCTAGAAGGAAGGCTTTATTCATTGTAAAATTAATCTAATAATAAACTCTTTTTTCTTGAGAGAGCATATTAGATATTTAGATTTATATTTTAACTTGAGTGTTGACTCCACTTGTTTCATATTCTACAACAGCGTATACTAGAAGGCACCCAAGAAGCTTTGGTAATCCTACTATGAATCTTGAAAGAGTTCTTCAAGTTCGATTGAACAAGATCTCTTCTCGTGGAATTCGTGTTAATATCAAGCAGGAAGCTATCTCTGATTTCCATTCTCTCTTTCTTGATCTGGTTCAACAAGCCTATCATGAATGACCTATTTTCTCCTTCCAATTTCACTAGCATTCAGGGTTATCTACATGGTATTCTGGAAAATGCCATCGATAAGTTGTTTTATTTTCAAGGTAATAATGCAATTAGTTTCTAATATCACATCAAAAAATTTAATCTTTGTGTGATTAGGTGGTGTATTGGTGTTGATTATAATAATAAGGATGTGAAGAGGATGCTCTTTGTCCTTTCTCTAAAGGAATATGTTATGGATTGGTTCTTAGATTTTCCTACTAACGTGTTTGATATACTGAGATTGAATATTAGTGCCTTTAACAATAATTATGGAGATAAGAAAGAAGAAATGCACTTTCTTAAAGTTATTGGAAATATGAGGAAGAATGAAAATGAAACTGTGGATGAGTTCAATAAGAAATTTAATGGTATTGTTAAAATTTTACCTCAAGAAACATGACTTGGAAGAGGTATTTGTATGCAGAAAAGTCAGATATGGATTAGAAGACCACATTCTTATGAAGAAAAGGATCACATGACTGACATAGTTCATGAAGGAAATTGATGGGTGGTTAATGGCCTACGAAAAAAGTCTCAAAAAATGAAGGCTCCATAATGATAAATATGAAATAAATGACATCGAAATGATGGGATCTTCAAGCAGCTTAAGGTACCATGATCTCCACCAAAGAGCAAGTGAGCTACATAAAACAAGTCCCTAATTAAGAGGGAGCTTCGGTAAATTCCTTTTATAGGAATGGGTTGGTCATCCTTGGCTAAGATGGAGTGACAAATATGGTTCTCTACTTCATGTGTCATGCACTAGACTAAGACTAACAGTTGTATGGCTTAGTGAAGGAAATGAGGAGATAAAGACACATCATTCTTGTCTTAACTTTGTATGAAAGAATGGAGGATTGGGTAAACATCATGCATTCGATACTCCTTCAGGATGAGGTATGGAATCCAAGATAAGAGTAGTCGTAGAGGACTTGGAATCCAAGATAAGAATAGTCCTGGGAGGACAAACCCTATGAATACCCAGTTGGGGTATTTACCTTGGGAGATAATGATGATGGTGTCTATAAATCATTGGTCTTGCCAAAATTGTGCTTTGATCTTGTTGAGAGATAGATTTGTTAGTAAATTCCTTTCTATCTGACAATGCTAGACGATATGATGCTAAATAGTCAGGTTACCAATCTGACTCTTCTTATGAGAATTCTTCAGATTGAGAATGTCTAAGAACCGTGTTAGGATTATAAATACCTCCCTAGTCAAGAGGGAGTGTTTCAATTGTTGAAAATGGCACCAAGAAATATTCTAATTTAATTTTCCCTTGAATTAAATTAGAAGAAAGTTGTAATTCCACATCTCATGACAACTTGTACCAATTAACTAAGTTATTTTGACATAGTTGGTTCAGTTAAGTTGAGTTGAATGTCTAACTTGAGTCATGTTGAGTGGTTCCTACTTCTTAGGAGCCCTGGTTGAGTTTATTTTGAGTTGTAATTAATTAACTCTCTTTATCTAAGTTAAATTTAGTTTAAATACTTCCAACTATTGGAGGAACTAGTGGAACGTCAAAGTGTGGAAGTGGAACTTGAACCACACTGAGTGATCAACTGGAGAACTGATATATGAACCATAAATAACAGATGCACATGTGAATTGAGAGTTACCGAGTTGAGATTAGAGTTCGAGGGCGGCGTACTATCAGCTGTATAATCATCCAAATTTTACAGGTGGTGCATGCAGTCAGATAAATTCCCTTATGGATTGCGCAGTATTGGCTGGGAATTTCCCTAATTAATATGGACTAATTACCCAAGAAACAACCCAAGGAAATAGGGACTTGGGAAAGCCAAATTTTGGTTAATTATTGGCCTAGGCTTGTCTTGGAAGCAATGAGATAGATAGAGATAATTCATAGGTTTCTTGGGCTTCAGAAAAGAATTGTAGTCTTCTCATATTTTCTAACTAATGCAATATAAAAATAGCAAGGTTTTTAGTTGTGGATTTTCCCAGGAAATCATTTTATAATGTGTTGACTGAATTATTTCTCTTGTATGCTTCATGATTTTGCGGTCGTTTAAATTGGTTTTCACAATTGGTGGAGTAGATTCAAGTCTATTGTTTTAGAAAATTACAATTAGTAGTTTGAATCTTTAAGGAATTTCTACATGGTATTGGAGCATAAATCACTATAGAAGAGAATAATACGAGTTTTTTCTATGCAGATGAATCGAATTTTCACTATCATTCTTCAGGGTCAACAAGATGTCCTTTTATGGATTGAGACTTCAGTATGCCCTTGAGGGAAAATAAAATTACATAGTTTGGAAGAACAATATGGAGGAAGTGTTGGAAGATAATGGGTTGATGGAGTTCATAGACAATTATATTCCTAAGCCTCCAACACTTGATGCTCAAGTCTAGTGAACTGGAAGAAGAATGTAGGAAAGGTGAGAAGGATCCTAATGGATGGTGTTCGAGATCATATTGTCTCGAACCTCCATGGAAAGGAAACTTTGTATGCAATGTGGAAGGCATTTATAGAATTTTTTCAGAATATAAGTGACCACAGGAAATTAGCACTGAAGGAGAAGCTTAGGAAAATAAACATGAAGAAGGGTGAAACAATACCAAAATACTTGACCAAGTTCACTTAATGTTGAGATGAGCATGGAAGTGTTGGTGTTATAACTGTTGAAGATGATCTAGTTAGCCTATAATTTCAAGGCCTTCCCAAGACCTGGCACAACTACCAGGATTCTGTAAATTAGAGGGAGAAGCTACCAAAGTGGGAGTGGTTGTGGTCTCACTTGGTACAATAAGAGATTCATCGGAACACTAGAGATGCATCCTCATCCAAGCATGATGATGAGGAGAATTTTTCCTTGGAGGGAAAGGAAAAGAAAGGGAAAGGGAAGTCATCCCATTCCAAATCAGATTATGGTCAGGTGGGAAAGAAGGACTTGTCAAAGATTAAATATTTTCACTGTCACGAGTTGGGACACTACGCCACGAAGTCTCTGCACAAGAATCTCAACAGTAAGCCCTTAGGAGAAGTGGCAAGTGAAGTAACTCTTTCTTCACAATTCGAGTTGGATTTCACCCTCATGACATCGATTGTGTCATCGGTGATGGGTAGTGTGTGGCACCTGGATAGTGGAGCCTCATTCCATATGAATAGAAACAAAGAGTTCTTCGGCGACTTGGAGGAGAAGGACCTGCAAATGCATATCAAAATGGGAGATGATGGAAGGTATAGTGCGACTGACATCAGTACTGTTACTTTTAATATGGAGTCTGGTTCTCCTCTCACATTGAAATATGTCATGTATGTTCTAGGTTTGAAGAAGAATTTAGTTTCAGTTGCTATGTTGGAAGACCGTGGCTACGATGTGATTTTTAGCAAAGGAAAGGTGTTCCTTCATCACATATCCATGGGACGGGTGAAAACGATCAGGGTTCAGTTGAAGAACCTCTACAAATTGGATGTAGAAGATTATGCTGCTTTGAGCACGAATTTAAAGAAGGTACAGAGCTGAGACATCATTGAGTTATGGCATAGAATATTGGGCCATCTATACCAAGGAGCTTTGAATATCATGTAGCATATTTGTACAAGACTTCCTAGTGGTGCACCAGAGCAGCGTGATACATGCAAAGGGTGTAAATTGGGGAAGTACCCCAAAGCCCCCTTTCATAATAAGGATAGTCGACTACAAGAAATCCTTTAAAGAGTTCACTTAGATGTGTGTGGACTGTTCTCGATAGCCTCCATGGCCAAGCACATGTATTATGTTATTTTTGTAGCCTGATTTCTCATGTAAGTGTTGCATATTCTTCATGCAAAAGAAAGACAAAACGTTCACAATTTTTTGTGATTTCAAATGACTTGTTGAGAAAGACACAAGAAGGAAAGTGAAGGCTCTAAGGAGCAATAACAATGAAGAATATGTGTCAAATAAATTCAAGAACTTATGTGCATCAGAAGGCATTCGACAGGAGTTAATATCACCCCATAACCCACAACGGAATGGGGTTGCAAAAAGAAAGAACAGAAGCACTATGGGAGCTGCATGAGCGATGTTACATGATCAGAGCCTACCATTTCACTTATGGGTTGAAGCATGCAACACAATGATATATGTATAGAATAAGAGTCATCATCGGATTCTTGGGATGAGTACACCAGAATAAAAATTTTCAGGTAATAAAATAGACGTGGCACACTTCAGAATATTTGGTTCATCAATTTATTTTCATGTTTCCAAAGATGCACGGAAAAAGAGAGAACCAAAAGTCGAGTTGGGCATCTTTGTGGGGTACATTGATAGACCTTAATTATCGGGTGTACCCGCCATCTCACTAGATGGAATTTGTTCGTAGAGTTGTGAAATTCGATGAAGAGAGGCTGTGTGAATTTCCCTTAAGAGGGAACTTCAGTTGCATGCAGATGAGGAGCTTTTAGCTCCAAAAGAAGAACCTTAGAATGTTGTGGAGCAACCACGAGCAGAGGAGCATAGATTGGAAGCACCCACTCATGCAGAGACATCTAGAGATGGAAGGAAGCACACCAAATAGGTTGATGCTAGAGAGAGTGTGAGAGCACCCACATCATAGTGCAGCTAGAGGAGGTCACCAGATTGGTACACTGCTACATGGATGTTATGAGTGAGAGTGTAGATACTGAGCCATCCTCATTCGAGGAAGCAGTGTAGCAGCCGATATGGATTGATGCCATGGTAGAGGAGTATGGATCCATTATTAGGAATAATGCATGGGAAGTTGTCCCAAGATCAAAGGACAAGTCCATTGTAGGATCCAAGTGGATCTACAAGGTGACACAAGCAGCAGATGGGAGTGTCGAGAAACAAAAGGCCAGATTTGTGGCCAAGGGGTTATCTCAAGTGGAGGGAATTGATTACAAGGAGACCTTTGCTCTAGTAGCATGGTTCTCTTCGATGAGATCTATTATATCACTTTTAGCACAGATGGGATGTAAAATACATCAGGTGGATGTGAAAAAATCATTCCTCAATGGAATGATTAAGGAAGAGGTGTACATAGAGAAATCAGAAGGATTTGAGACCTTCGACAAAGATTCACATGTGTGTAGACACAAGTGAGTGTTGTATGGATTGAAACAAAGCACCTCGTGCTTGGTACTATAGGATCAACATCTATTTCACCGGGTTGAGCTTCACCAAATGTGAAGCAGATGCAAACCTTTACCATATTGTGGTTGAAGGTAAATTATTGATTATAGTATTATAGGTCGATGATTTAACTCTAACAAGTGATAAGAAGATAATTAGATCTTGCAAAGAGGATTTTTCAAGAGAATTCAAGATGAAAGACATTTGGATGTTGCATTATTTCCTTGGTTTGGAAATTTGGAAAAGAGATGGGGAATTGTTTGACTCTCAGGGAAACTATGCCAACGAGATACTGAAGAAGTTTCACATGGAGATCAGGAAACCCATGTAGACTCCTCTAGTAGGGAATTAGAGGAAGGAAGATGCTACTTCAGGTGAAGTGGTAGAAGCTACCATTTATAGGCATCTTGCGGGTTCTCTTATGTACTTAGTGAACACATGATTGGACATGCGTTATGTAGTTAACCAACTTAGTTAAGAAATGGCTAAGCCAAACAAACTCTATTGGAAGGAAACCAAACATGTGTTGAGATACCTAAGAGAAACCACTCAGTTTGGTCTTTGGTACATATGGACAGATGCGGTGAAGTTGTAAGGCTTCACATATGCATATTGGGCAGGGAGTCCATCTGACAAGAAGAGCACATAAGGACGAAGATTTCGTATCCGGTCAGCAACATTTTCTTTGTAAAATAGGATGCAGAGATCAGTTTCACTCAATTCAACTGAAGAAGAGTACATGTCTGCTAGTCAAGAAACTTGTGACACTATCTAGATGAGGAAGATCCTTGTTGGGTTATTTGGTCAACATATGGATCCTACAATGATTTATTGTGACAACCAGAGTTGTATCAAACTCTCGATAAATCTAGTTTTCGATAATAGGTCCAAGCATATCGACATCTGGTACAACCATCTATGAGATTGTGTGCAGAGGCAGATCATGTTGCTAGAGTACATTACTATAGAGGAACGAGATGCAAATATTTTGACAAAGGCACTATCAAGATGAAAATACGAGTTCCACAGAGGCGGGATCGGGGTATCTGATAATTCCTTTCTCTCTGAGAGGGAGTGTAGAAAATGGCACCAAAAAATATTCTAATTTAATTTACCCTCGAATTAAATTAGAAGAAAAATGCAATTCCACATCTCATGAAAATTTGTACGAGTTAACTAAGTTAGTTTGAATTGGTTTAGTTAATTTGAGGTTAGGGTATAACTTGATTCATGTAGAGTGGTTCCTACTTTTTATTAGCCTTGGTTGAGTTTATTTTGAGTTTTAATTAATTAACTCATTTTATCTAAGTTAAATTCAGTTTAACTAGTTCCAACTGTTGGAGGAACTAGTGGAAGGCCAAAGTGTGGAAGTGGAACTTGAACCACACTCAGTGATCAACCACAGAACTGATAGATCATCGATAAATAACTCATGCATGTCTGAACTAAGATTTACCCAGTTAAGATTAGAGTTCAAGGGCAGTGTACTATCAATTGTATAATCATCCAAAGTGTACAAATGGTGCATGCAATCAAAGAAAGGCCCTTGATGGATTGCGCAATATTGGATAGGAATTTCCCTTATTAGTAGGGGCTAATTACCCAAGGAAAAAAATGCAAGGAAATAGGAACTTGGGAAATCCAAAATTTGGTTAAGTATTGGCCTAGGCTTGTCTAGGAAGAAGTGAGACAAATAGAGATAGTGCAATGGTTTCTCACGCTTGAGAAAAGCATTGGAATATTTTCATATTTTATAACTAATTCAATATACATATAGAGAGGTTTTTAGTTGTGGATTTCCCTAGGAAATCATTGTGTAATGGTTTGATTGAATTATTTCTCTTGTATGCTTCGTGATTTCACGATCATTTAAATTTTTTCCCGCAATTGGTAGAGTAGATTCAAGTCTATTGTTTTAGTAAATTACAATTAGAATTTGAATCTACAAGGAATTTCTACATAAATTTGTAACTAGGTTTAGTCTTTATAATGATATATGTAATCATTATTTAATGTATTTAATGAAAAGAGAAAAATAAATTTATTGTTATTATTCTTGAGGCATCGGTTTCATGCTTAAGGGAAATTTATTTTTAGTTCAAGCACCCTTTGAGTGCTTCTCGGTTTGTCATAAAGTCAATTGAGTCATTGTGATGTATTAAAAACCTATTTGAGCATGTTACATATTGTAGAGAAATTTTATTTGAGTAAAAATAGAGTTTGGATGAAATATTGTATGAAGGGATGAGATTGGATCAAATATTGTAGTATTTCTAAGAAACTGTTCTTTTGCACACTTATTTAAGGTCTTCTTCAAGTGGTCTGGTCCTCCTCTTTAATATTAAGAAGATCATTGAGAATCATGAGATTGAGGAAACCTATATTTTTTGGTATTGTTTAACATGAAGAGTATAAAGGGAACATATATGATGGATCTTCTCACGATCATTTTGAAAGAAAAGAATCACCATAAAATCCCATTAAAAGAGAAGGATATGAGGTGAAACCTTATTCATCCTCAACTTTTGAACAAGGGATATATTGTACATCTCACATAGAAAATCAACCATTTGATGAACATATTAAGGAAAAATCATACAACAGTCATAGTCATGGCCAAGTATATGAAGAATACATGGACGAATAAAAGAAATAAACACTTCATGAATCCACTGAAGAAGAAGAAAAACTAAGAGAAGTGAAATATGGAATTAGGAAGAAATATTTTGGTGATAAGAATGGCCAAATATTTACTTTCCCTCCAAAGAAAATAATGACTTAGTAGCTTACATTTCATTCCAAGATTTTGGACTTTTTTATTCAAATTTTATCCTTCAATAATTTAGAAAGGGAAGGGTTCTAAAAATATTTATGGCTTCCCCCTAATTTCATGAACAAGAACAACCTTATGGGTCCATCAGTGAAAACATTTTGATGGCAACCTAGAAAGATTTTTTTTCTAAATCCTTGCTTCCCATCCACATCAAGATGACAACTTAGATGACTAATACTCATTGTCATAATTTCAAACTTTATGATCCATCCTATGATATTTTTGAAAGGGTTTACCTTGAAGAAGGATCCATAGGTTTTCCCTCACACGATGAAGAACATGATGACATTGGTGTTTTGAACATTCATGATGATTTCTACCCATTCCCCTTTCATTTTCCTCACATTTTCTCCATCTCTCCGTCAATCTCCCTTCCCCTCTTTCTCTCTGCATCCATCCATGTCTCTTTCCATCACACTCCTTCCCCCTAATTTCATTAACAAAGACAACATTATGGGTCGATTACTGAAAACATTTTGATGACAAACTAGAAAGAAAAAGTTTCTAAATCCTTGCTTTCCATCCACATGAAGATGACAACTTAGGTGAATAATACTTTGTGTCATAATTTCCAACTTTATGATCCATGTTATGATAATTTTGAAAGGGTTGAATTTGAGGAAGGATCCATAGGTTTTCCCTCACACAATGAAGAACATGGTGGCATTGGTGTTTTGAACATTCATGATCATTTCCACCCATTCCCCTTTCATTTTCCTCATACTGTCTCCATCTCTCTGTCGCTCTCCCTTCCCCCCTTTCTCTCTGCATCCATACATGTCTCTTTCCATCACACTCCTTCCCTCCATTCCTCCCTCCCTATGACCTGCTCTCTCTGTTCCTACATATATGTCTCTCTCCTCCCGATTTACCTCTCAAAATCCCTCTCTTGCTATATATAATATATAGTAATATATTATACAATAAAAGAAAAGGAAGCTAAAGTAAAAAAAACGAAGCTACAGAATTTCACAGGACACAATATTAGCATTTACTTTCACATTTGAGCAGCATGATCACTCTCATGATAGAAATAGATAAATTATTTTCTTAAAACTTAAGAACTATCTTGATGAACTATAATCAAATGTTTTTAGCAAGTTTTTCCTTAAATTTATTTGAAGCTCCACATTTAGAGTGCATTAAATCATTCAGATTCTTATTGATTTTATAGTTTGGTGAAATTTTCACAATGTTGGAAATATTTTCATTGATGGCAAAGGACTACAAAGGAGCAGCACCTGAACTATCACTAATACAAAGGAGTAGAGAAGAACCAGCAAAGAGGCATAGGAGCATGAAGGACACAGAGACTTCAGAGGAAACGAATGAAGTATATAAGGAAGAGAGGCAACGAATACCGTAGAGGTAGCAAACGTAGCATAGAAGCAACAGATATAGCAGAGGCAACGAATGAAGTAGAGATATTATAGAAGAAGCAAAGAAGCCGAGAGCAGCAAGAACCGATGTTGCAAAGCGGAAACATTATAAATCTTAGGAGAGAATCAAGTCAAAGAATACAGAACAAGCTCAGAAGGAATAACGTGGAGGACCCAATGAACGGAAGTAGAAACATGAATCGATGGCCTGCTTGAAACTTTTACCAAATATGCAGAGAAGCGCATTGAAAATTTGAAAGCAGAACCATGAGTAAACGACAAAGATGGACCAGTGAAGGTGGTTTAGAAAGCCATCAAGGTTTTATCGCACCACTTTTGAAAGATAAGCGGTAAAGGTTGAAATGAACGCGATAGCGTTAAGAAGGCAACAAGTGGCATAATGAAACCATACACTGTTGTCACGCCGCTTTTGGCATATGAGTGGTTTTATTCATTTCGAATGCGATCAAGTCATATTGCAACACGTCACAAGCACAATACCACCCATTTTGCGTTGCTTTTGGGTGATAAATTTCTCGGGTCGAATGAATGCGATTGCCATCCGATTAGACCTGTGGAAGATCCGACGAAGTTCGTGGTAAAAGTTGTGTGGGAGTTAAAACAAGGTATGGAATCGACGTTGTATGAAATTAATATTTATTAGGGTTTTAAGTCCAGAATTATTTCCGAAGGTCTAAACATTCCGAAGGCTTTTTAATATTTCTGAAGGTTTAATGATATTTCAATGGAGTTTTATTAAAGTGGTTGAAGTTCAGAAATACACTTCCAAGGGGATTTTAACCTTTGTTTAAAAGGAAATTAAACATTTCCGATGGTTCTGATAATAATTCTGAAAGATTTTAAAACATTGGGTTAAAGTGAGTTATATTGTTTCAAAGGTTAAAAAGGGGATTTTTCTTCGAATATTATAAAAATGGATTATAATTTTTTGAAAGGGAAAAGGGCGGAATGATCAAAGGTGTGGGACTGGCGTAAAGAAATGGATGATATTAAAGCAGATGCGATGCGATGGATGCAATACAATGTGATCACATATCGCAATCGGGGCAGGAGAAAATCGCACAAACAGAGTGGTCATAGAAAATGAGAAGTGTGAAGTAATCATGTGGGGATGATGTGGCAAGTGATGTGGACCTAACCCCACAAATCGCAAATAAATCAAGATGATGTGGCAAGATGATGTGGCAGTGAAGTGGTGATGACGCGGCAAGGTGACGTGGCACGATGACATGGAGAAGACGTGGACCTGGCCCGCATATCACAAATCGTAATATCAGAGGGGTGAAGATTGTAAGTGCAAAGTTGCGATGTGAATTGGCATGCAAATTTCATCGCATATCACAGATCGCGAAGCTCAGAAGAGATAGCACTCATATATGTTGAAGTGCGATAAAGGAGCTGGATGCGATGCAGCTCAGAACCATTATTTAAGAGATTTCAAGTCCAGGTGTATGTGATTTCCCTTTTTAAATCACATCGAAAAGAAAAGTATCCATATAGCAAAGAACATTTGAAATTTTGAAGTACGATAAAGTGATAATATAGCCTCGTAGGACCCTTCTCACATCGCATATCGGGAGATCAGAGGGACAAAGGCACATGGGATATCTGAATCGTCGAAGTGAGATAAAGAGAGCGAACGCAATAAAGAACAAAGCTAAAGCCAAAAGCATCTCAAGTTCGGGAGTATGTGGATTTTCCTTTGGAAATCGTCTCGAAGAGAAAAAGGAAGATTATAACGTAAAACAAAAGGGAAAGTATAAACGTGGGTAGAAAGGCTCGGGTAATGACCCGACACAAAGAAAAAGGGAGAACCGAGTCTTTAGAAGAGCAGTGAAGGTTGAACGTTGTGGGCACGAGAAAGAGAGGCAGAGTCGGGAACAGAAGAATATAGTGGTACTGTTGGAAACAAACAGCTGGGACAAGTTAGGCCAAAATGACAGTTATGCAGAACTATCTTGAATATAATAGCAGGAACTGAAACGACTCTGACAGCAACAGAAAAGACAAATGCACAGCGAACCAAGAGCTGAAAGGGATGAGTGAAATATATTTGTTGTAACTGTAATTGTAAGTGAATTAATTATTTTTATTGTATGTGATGCAAAGGCAAGTCTCCATAGGAAAATAAAAACTCCAGTTTGATACTGTAATGATTGTATATATTATTGTAACACTCGGAATATGCTGAGTGAGGAAATGAGTGGATGAAAGGCAAGAACCATGCCTGTTCACTTCATATTCCCTGTAGAATGCAAACAACCATGAAGTTATTTGTATAAAATAGGTAATATTCATGTTCAAAAAGTGATAGAAACATAGAGAGAGAGAGAGGGAGTATGCAGCAGAATTGAAGAGAGCCGAAGATTTTAGAAAGCTTCAGAATGGAAGAGAGCAGAAGATTAAAATACAAAACAACATGAGGTTAGAGAAAGCAGCATAAGGTGTGAGAGTGAAATAAGTAGAAGGGGAAGAAAGAGAAGTTGTGAAGATCCAGAGATGATTTAAAGCAGATATGAAGGCTGGAGGACAACAATGAAGAAGGAATAGAACATAGTTGATATCTGGGTAAATCAGCATGTGTTTTCATAGTAGTGTGAGGAAGTTGGTGCTTCCATATCAAGTTGTAGCTTGATAGATGTCCAGTTGTAGCTGGTTGAGGTAGGAGCCTCCTGTGGGTTGTAGCCTACAGAAAACAGATGGGATTTGGAGTTTCCTTGCATGTTGTAACATGCAGAATTTGTGGTAGTAGCCTCTTGTAGGTTGGAGCCTATAGAAAATCAGTGGTGAGAGCGAGTTGGATCTTGCCTTTGCATCACAACAATAATAAGATGTGGTTTTCTCCCTTATGGGTTTCCACTTATACTTGTTTTCCATATGCATGATGATTATGTGTTGATGTTTTGTATTTAATATGCTTAATACTTGCTGCTCACATATTAAGATTGATGTTTCATTATATAATAAGTTGATCATGAAATGAAGGCGTAAATAAGTTTAAAGGAAAGTTTTAAAATTCCATGAATGTGTTAAATTGATTCACCCCCCCTCTCAGTTTAACTAAGGGTTCAACAATTGGTATCAGAGCCAAGTTCCTTTGGTGTAAGCCTAATAGCTTGAAGGAGATCTCATTGAGTCATGGACTATCAAAATGTACCCGTGGTAAATACAACAAACTTTCCTAAATGGAGAGATAAGGTTAAAACAGATTTAATGGCTTATGAACCTAAGGTATGGAAGCTTGTATGTGATGGTTATTGCACAGAATCTACCTCTTTGCAAGAACAACAGTGGAATGCCAAGGCAAAATGTGTCATATATAACAGTCTTCATAACAAGGATCTTGATTTAATAATAGATCTAACCTCTACAAAATAAATCTGGGATAGATTGCATTTCATGCATGAAGTAGACACTAGGGACTGCATTGTCAAGAAGGAGAGGAGAATCAAGAAGAAGAAAAATTCTTGTCAAAAGGAAAATGTTCAATCAAATGAGGTACCTTCTAGTGTGAATGGAAGTAAGTTCCATGAAGAAATTATAGTGAAAGAACAAACCAAACTTGACATTGCCTCGACTGAAATAGGAAGCCTGAAGAATGAAAACAAAGACTTGAAGAAATTGGTGCAAAGATGTGATGAGAAAGAATATGAAGATAAGAAATAAATTGTTGGCCTAAAGACACAACTTTAAGAAGCAAGGAAAGTAGAAGGCACTCTACTAAAGAAAATAAAGGATAAAATTCAGAAGCAAGAGAAATTGGAAGAAGAAGTAGTTTGCCTAAGAAAGAAATTAGAAAAAGCCCAAAGAGAATTATTAATGAATACTCCTCAAATGACAAGCTCTGACTAGTTGGAAAAGATTCTAAATGCTCAAATTTATCCTCTCATAAAGGCTGGGATAGGATATGAAGGAGAAATTAGTAAGTCCAAGGTAGAAGATAACAAGAATATCATTTTTTTCAAAGTTGTAAAACAAAAGATTAACTCTCAACAATCTAAGATTATTGCAGCTAGAAGACTGATAGAAGAAAGGAGTAGGGGGTGTAAGCACCTTGGAGATGAGATTGCTTCCATGGAGACCTCAGAGAAGGCATACATTGAAAGGAATGATGAAGCAGCTCAAAAAGCAACCACAGAAGTAGAAGCAAGAAAGAACTTGATGTGTGATGAAACAAACAGAAATAAGCAGCAACATCAAGAGACAAATAATAAGAGGAAGAAGCAAGTAGTTGCAAAAAATTCAAATGTTCCTGAAGATCAATTGAGAAAGTTCAAAAGACCTCAAAGGAGATTATTTCCTCTAATGAGAAATGTCACTTGTTTTTCCTGTCACAAAATGGGACATACTACAGCATATTGTAAGACAAAGAAAATACAGTCCAACCAGCAAAGGATGCAGAAAATGAAAAGACTACCTCAAGCAAACAAATGGAGAGGACAACCTTTCACTAGGTACACTAATCGATTCCATGGCTACTGTTTTTCATGCAATGAATTTGGACATAAATCTGCTGAATGTAATTTGTGTTAAAAAAGGGGAACAAAATATTATACATCAGCTCAAACGTACCATGGTAAAATAAGATGTTATGTATGCCTCAAGCTTGGTGACAAAGAAAAATACTGTAAACTTTCATATACATTAAAGAACACTAGACAGCTGATGAAATCCAATCAAATCAGACAAAACTATGAATCAAAAATATGTACAGTCATTATGAAGAACCCCAATAAAGTATGGAAAGAAAAGAGAAAGGGGGAGCCTGTTACCTCAATAACATAACAAATCCATCACAGTCTCAGGGGGAGCTGATCTAGGAAGCAACGCAAATATCTAGCCAGTAATATAGAAGAAGAAACATCCCAGGGGGAGAGCATTCCATAAATAGTCCCCATGAAGGTAGTATAAGAAGAGCTCCTTGGAATGAGAACAGCTATAAGATCAAAAAGGAAAAGGAAAATTTCTCTAACAGAGAACTATAGAGGAAGAAGAATACCTGAAGCATTCAATAACCAACTAGTTGATGGAAGGAGAGAAGGAAACAAGCAGCCATGATGGTAGAGGGAACATCAGTCGTGAACATGTAAGCTAAGAAGACATCCGCACATTAAGTGATGAATGGTTAAAATCACAAAAGTTATGTTTTGAGCTACAGAACTGGAAAGACCCATAAAGGATGATCACATTGTGCATCATACTCCTAGAATTAAAAATGAATCACATTAAGAAGGATGAGTAAGAGAAGTGCCTATCATCATTATATCATTACATCATTCATCTATAAAAGGTCCCCTTGGAGGAATGCAATTAAGTGAGTGATAAATCTTTGAGTGATCTGCCCATGAAGATTCCTAGTATAGAAATTGAAGATGTTTTCCCGAAGATCATTATGTTAGAACATTTGAATTGAGTATAAAGCAGTAATGATTCTGGAGCAGTGCTAGAAAGGAACATGCAATGGCATTCCTTTGAACAGAATGAAAAAATAAGAAAAATGGTTAATGATGCCAAGATCAAATTAAGTATATTAATGATTGTTGGTGTGTACAGTGGAAAGCTCAGTAGTAGAAACTATGAAGGTTGTCTTAACTATGTGTTCATGTGCGAGCTGAAGTGAAATCTCTGCATGGTTTATCAAAGTAGTATCAATTGGTATTTGGTACAAGTAGCATGTCTATTAATAGAATACCAAGTGTTATCAGTGGAGCAACGGTATGGTACAGGTCCACAGAATCAAAGTATTATGGAAAAAGTACACCAAGGTAGTATACCCAACATTATCTGTATTATTGAAGCATAAAAAATCAATGAAAGTGCAAAGGGATCATTATCTTGTTTACACTTGAAGTAGTATATTGATAATTGAAGTAGTATCTATTTCTAGATATAATTGCATGCCTTCCTCAAGTCAATACAAATATATCTTCAAGGCCTCTTTCTTAAGATCATTCATAAAATTCTATGAAGTCTGTTTGCTGAGATTTCAATTAAACAAGTTGAAGATGTGTTGCTGAAAATCATCATGATAGAACAGTTAAGGTAACTGAAGTAAGAAGGACTATTTTTGTTAATCTTAAATTTGAAGCTCAAAATTGTTTTATTGATTCATCAAAAGAATACTTCAGCAAAAAGGATTTGATGTTATTTCACCATTAAAGAGAGGCTGATCATTGACATACATACCCCCTTATGTCATAAATAAAATTTCATAGTTGATAAGTGAGATTGACCGATACATTGAATGTATCTAACCTCAAGGGTTTGTTTTGAAAGTACATTGTACAAGTAGCAAAGTCGTTTGGTCTCGTAGATTGAAAGATATTGTCTAATCTCACAATAAGTTGTAAGCTATGGCTTGATTCATTGTTCACATCAGTAATAAGGACCTTTCAGCTGTTAAGTGTAATATCCCTGTCAGCAGAAAAGCTCATATCACCACCAACAAGAAGTAAAGGTGAACCACAGGTATAAAAGATATATTGGCATCATCATAATTGAACAAATGTTGTACTGCAGATGTGTATTGCAGAAGAGGACATATTCCATCTACAATATTCCTCAATAGATATGTATTTCTGACGAAGATCATACTAGAGACTAAAGTATATTTGAAGCATTGTCAGTATTTTAGTTTTGGTCCAATGATACATCTCCAATTATATAAGTCTGATTATATATGGTTGTTATATCATCACCTACACTCTATACAAGTTCAAGAATTCTGAGCTTTGGGATGATATAAACTTACTATGTATATACATACAAGTTCAATTATTCTCAAAGTGTTCTCCCAACAACTCTTGTACGCCAGTTTGGAGTAGCATGCTACAAGGTTAGAAGAAGAAGGCCTAAACACAACTCAAAGAGAGGAAATGAAAATATAGAAAGTACATTGGGAAAGGTGCAACCCTTTTCCATTGATGTCAAAGGGGGAGGAAAAACAAACAAAAGAAGAAAGGCTCTTTTGAAAATAAAGCAGAGGAAGACAATTCACTTCTAAAAATGAGAAGGGGGAGGAAGCCCTGGAGGAAGTATTGGAGTATTTCCATCAATGCCAAAGGGGGAGACTGTTGAAAATATTGTCATTGATTTCAAAGGAGCACAAAGGAGAAGCACCTGAACTATCACTAAGACAAAGGAGCAGAGAAGAACCAGAAAAGAGTCATAGGAGCATGAAGGACACAGAGACTTTAGAGGAAACAAATGAAGTAGAGAAGGAAGAGAGGCAATGGATACCACAGAGGTAGAAAACATAGCAGAGAAGCAGCAGAGATAGCAGAGATGTCAGAGAGGAAGCAAATAAGCCGAGAGCAGCAAGAACCGGTGTTGCAAAGTGGCAACAGTATAAACCTCAGGAGAGAATCACGTCGAAGAATACAGCACAAGCTCATAAGGAGTAGCGTGGAGGACCCAATGAACAAAAGAGGAAACATGAATCGATGGCCTGCTTGAACGTTTTAGCAAATATACAGAGAAGCACATTGAAGAGTTGAAAGCAGAACCATGAGTCAACGACGAAGATGGAAGAGTGAAGGCGGTTTATAAAACCATCAAGGTTTTATCGCACTGCTTTTGAAAGATAAGTGGTAAAGGTTGAAATGAAAGAGATAGCGTTAAGAAGGCAACGTGTGGCATGCTGAAACCATACACTGTTGTCGCGCCGCTTTTTTCATATGAGCGATTTTATTCATTTCGAACGCGATCAAGTCATATTGCGACACGTCACGAGCACAATACCACCCATTTCACGTTGCTTTTGGGTGATAAAGTTCTAGGGTTGATTGAACATGATCGACGTCCGATTAGATCTGTGGAAGATCTGACGGAGTTCGCGTTAAAAGCTACGTGGGAGTTAAAACAAGGTATGGACTTGACGTTGTATGTAATGAAGCTTTATTAAGGGTTTGAAGTCTAGAATTATTTCCGAAGGTCTAATTATTCCGAAGGCTTTTTAATATTTCCAAAGGTTTAATGATATTTTAATGAAATTTTATTAAAGTGGTTGAAGTTCGGAAATACACTGCCGAGGGGATTTTAAACTTTGTTTAAAAGGAAATTAAACATTTCCGAAGGTTCTGATATTCATTCCGAAATATTTTAAAACATTGGGTTAAAGTGATTTATATTGTTCCAAAGGTTAAAAATGGAATTTTGCTTCCAAATATTATAAAAGTGGATTATAATGTTTTGAAAGGGAAAAGGGCGGAATGATCAAAGGTGTGGGACCGGCGGAAACAAACTGATGAGATTAAAGGAGATGCGATGCAATGGATGCGATGTGATGTGATCGCATATCAGAATCGGGGTAGGAGAAAATTTCACAAACACAGTGGTCACAGAAAATGTGAAGTTCGAAGTAATGACGTGGGGATGACGTGGCAAGTGACATGGAAACTGACGTGGACCTAACCCCAAATATCACAAATAAATCAAGATTACGTGGAATTGAAGTGTCGATAACGTGGCAAGGTGACATGGCACGATGACATGGAGATGACGTGGACCTGGCCTGCATATCGCAAATCGCAAGACCGAAGGGGTGAAGATTGTAAGTACAAAGTTGCGATGGAAATCGACGATGTGAAGTTCATCGCATATTGTAGATCGCGAAGCTCAAAAGAGATAGCACTCATATACGCTGAAGTGTGATAAAGGAGTCGGATGCGATGTAGCTCAGAACCATTATTTAAGAGATTTCAAGTCTGGGTGTATGTGATTTCCCTTTTTAAATCGCATCGGAAAGAAAAGGAGCCATATAACAAAGAAAGTTTGAAACGTCAAAGTGTGATAAAGTGATAATACAGCCTGGTGGGACCCTTCGCACATCTCATATTAGGAGATCAAAGGGACAAAGGAACATGGGATATCTGAATCGTCGAAGTGCGATAAAGAGAGCGGATGCGATAAAGAACAAAGCCGAAGCCTAAAGCATCTCAAGTCCGAGAGTATGTGGATTTTCCTTTGGAAATCGTCTTGGAGAGAAAAAAGAAGTTTATACCGTAAAACAAAAGGGAAAGTATGAACTCGGGTAGAAAGGCTCGGGTAAGGACCTGACACAGAGAAAAATGCAGAGCCGATTGTTTAGAAGAGCAGTGAAGGCTGAATGTTGTGGGCACGAGAAAGAGAGGTAGAGTCGGGAACAGAAGAATATAGTGGCATTTTTGGAAACAAACAGCTGGGTCAAGTTAGGCCAAAATGAAAGTTATGCAGAACTATGTTGAATATAATAGCAGGAACCGAAATGACTCTGACAGCAACAGAAAGGACAAATGCACAACAAGCCAAGAGCTGAAAGGGCTGAGTGAAATATATTTGTTGTAACTGTAATTGTAAATTAATTAATTATTTTTATTGTATGTGATGCAAAGGAAACTCTCCGTAGGCAAAGAAAAACTCCAATTTGATATTGTAATGATTGTATATATTATTGCAAAATTTGGAATATGCTGAGTGAGGAAATGAGTGGGTGAAGGGCAAGAACTATACCTGTTTACTTCACATTCCTTGTAGAATGAAAACAACCATAATGTTATTTGTATAAAATAGGTAATATTCATGTGCAGAAAGTGTGGAAACATAGAGAGAGAGAGAGAGAGGGAGTATGCAGCAGAATTGAAGAGAGCTGAAGATTTTAGAAAGATGCAGAATGGAAGAGAGCAGAAGATTATAAGACAAAACAGCATGAGGTTAGAGAAATCAGCATAAGGTGTGAGAGTGAAAGAAGAAGAAGGGGCAGAAAGAGAAGTTGTGAACATCCAGAGATGATTTAAAGCATATATGAAGGCCGGAGGAGAGCAACGAAGAAGGAATAGAACAAAGATGATATCAAGGTAAATCAGCATGTTTTTTCATAGTAGTGTGAGGAATTTGGTGCTTCCTTATCAAGTTGTAGCTTGATAGATGTCCAGTTGTAGCTGGTTGAGGTAGGAGCCTCCTGTGGGTTGTAGCCTGCAGAAAAAAAATCGGAGTTGGAGCTTCCTTGCATGTTGTAGCATGCATAATTTGAGGTAGTAGCCTCCTGTAGGTTGGAGCCTACAGAAAATCGGTGGTGAGAGGGATTTGGAGCTTGCCTTTGCATCACAACAATAATAAGATGTGGTTTTCTCCCTTATGGGTTTCCACTTATACTTGTTGTCCATATGCATGATGATTATGTGTTGATGTTATGTATTTAATTTACTTAATACTTGTTGCTCACATATTAAGATTGATGTTTCATTATAAAATAAGTTGATCATGAAATGAAGGCGTAAATAAGTTTAAAGGAAATTTTTAAAAGTCCATGAATGTGTTAAACTGATTCACTCCCCCTCTCAATTTAACTAAGGGTTCAACAATTGGTATGAGAGCCAAGTTCCTTTCGTGTAAGCCTAATAGCTTGAAGGATATCTGGTTGATTCATGGACTATCAAAATGTACTCGTGGTAAATACAACAAACTTTCTTAAATGGAGAGCTAAGGTTAAAACAGATTTAATGGCTTATGAACCTGAGGTATGGAAGCTTGTATGTGATGGTTATTTCATAGACTCTACCTCTTTGCAAGAACAATAGTGGAATGCCAAGACAAAATGTGTGATAAATAACAGTCTTCATAACAAGGATAATTATTTAATAATGGATCTAACCTCTGCAATAGAAATCTGGGATAGGTTGCATTTCATGCATGAAGTAGAAACTAGGGGCTGCATTGTCAAGAAGGATAAGAGCATCAAGAAGAAGAAAAATTCATGTCAAGAGGAAAATGTTGAATCAAATGAGGTACCTTATAGTGTGAATGGAATTAAGTTCCATGAAGAAATTATAGTGAAAGAACAAACCAAACTTGACAATTCCTCAACTGAAATACGAATATTGAAGAACGAAAACAAAGACCTAAAGAAATTGGTGCAAATATGTGATGAGAAAGAATATGAGGATAAGAAATAAATTATTGGCCTAAAGACACAACTTGAAGAAGCAAGGAAAGTAGAAGACACTCTACTAAAGAAAATAAAGGATAAAATTCAGAAGCAAGAGAAATTGGAAGAAGAAGTAGTGTGCCTGAGAAAGAAATTAGAAAAGGCCCAAAGAGAATTATTCATGAATACTCCTCAAATGACAATCTCTGAACAGTTGGACAAGATTATAAATGATAAAAGGTCTCCTCTCATAAAGGCTAGGATAGGATATGAAGGAGAAACTAGTAACTCCAAGGTAGAAGATAACAAGGATATCATTTTTGTAAAAGCTGTAAAAGAACAAATTAAATCTCAGCAATCTGAGATTATTGCAGCTAGAATACTGATAGAAGAAAGGAGCAGGGGGTGTAAGTAGCTCGGAGATGATATTGCCTCCATGGAGACCTCAGAGAAGGCATACATTGAAAGAAATGATGAAGCAACTCAAAAAGGAACCATAGAAGCAGAAGCGAGCAAGAACTTGATGTGTGATGAAACAAACAGAAACAAGCAGCAACATCAAGAGATAAAGAATGAGAGGAAGAAGCAAGCAGTTGCAAAAAGTTCAAATGTTCCTGAAGATCAATTGAAAAATTTTGGAAGACCTCAAAGGAGATTCTTTCCTCCTATGAGAAATGTCACTTGTTTTTCCTGTCACAAACTAGGACATATTGCAGCATATTGTAAGACAAAGAAAATCCAGTCCAACCACCAAAGGATGCATAAAATGAAAAGACTACCTCAAGGAAACAAATGGAGAGGACAACATTTCACCAAGTACGGTAATTGATTCCATGGCTACTGCTTTTCATGCAATGAATTTGGACATAAATCTGTTGAATGTAAATTTTGTTAAAAAATGGGAACAAAATGTTATACATTTGCTCAAACGTATCGTGGTAAAAAAATATGTTATGTATGCCTCAAGCTTGGTCACAAAGAAAAAGAATGTAAACTTCCATATACAATAAAGAACACTAGACAGCTGATGAAATCCAATCAAATCAGAAAAAACTGTGAATCAAAAAGATGTACAGTCATTATGAAGAACCCCAATAAAGTATGGAAAGAAAAGAGAAAGGGGGAGCTTGTTACCTCAATAACATAATGAATCCATCACAGTCTCAAGGGGAGCTACTCTAGGAAGCAACGCAAATATCCAGCCAGTAATAGATAAGAAGAAACATCCTAGGGGGAGAGCATTCCATAAATAGTCCCCATGAAGGTAGTCTAAGAAGAGCTCCTTGGAATGAGAACAGCTATAAGATCAGGAAGGGAAAGGACAATTTCTATAACAGAGAACTATAGAGGAAGAAGAATACCTGAAGCGTTCAATAGCCAACTGTTTGATGGAAGGAGAGAAGGTAGCAAGCAACCATGATGGTAGAGGGAACATCAGCCATGAACATGTAAGCTAAGAAGACATCAGCATATTAAGTGATGAATGGTTAAAATCACAAAAGTTACGTTTTGAGCTACAGATTTGGAAAGACCCATAAAGGATGATCGCATTGTGCATCATACTTCTAGAATTAACAATGAATCGCACTAAGGAGGATAAGTAAGAGAAGTTCCTATCATCAATATATCATTACATCATTCAACTATAAAAGGTCCCCTTTGAGGAATGCAGTTAAGTGAGTGATAAATCTGTGAGTGATCTTCCCATGAAGATTCCTAGTATAGAAATTGAAGAAGTCTTCCTGAAGATCATTATGTTAGAACAGTTGAATTGAATATAAAGTAGCAATGATTCTGGAGCAGTCCTAGAAAGGAACATGCAATGGAATTCATTTGAATAGAATGACAATAAGAAAAATGGTGAATGATGCCAACATCAAATTCAGTATATTGATGATTGTTTTTGTGAACAATGGAAATCTCAATAGTAGAAACTATGAAGGTTGTCTTAACTATGCGTTCATGTGCGAGCTGAAGTGAAATATCTGCATGGTTTATCAAAGTAGTATCAATTGGTATTTGGTACAAGTAGCATGCCTATCAACAGAATACCAAGTGTTATCAGTGGAGCAGCGGTATGGTACAGGTCCACAGGATCAAATTATTATGGAAAAAGTACATCAAGGTAGTATAACTAGAGTTATCCGCGTTATTAAAGCATAAAAAGGTCAATGAAAGTGCAAATTGATCATTATCTTGTTTACACTTGAAGTAGTATATTGAGCATTGAAGTAGTATGTATTTCTAGATATAATTGCATGCCTTCCTCAAGTCAGTATAGATATATCTTCAAGGCCTCTTTCTTAAGAACATTCATAAAACTGTGTGAAGTATGTTTGCTAAGATTTCAATTAAACAAGTTAAAGATGTTTTGTTGAAGATCATCATGATAGAACAGTTAAAGTAACTGAAGTATGAAGGACTAGTTGTGTTAATCTTAAATTGGAAGCTCAAAAGTCTGTTATTGATTCATCAAAAGCATACCTCAGAAAAAAGGATTTGCTGGTATTTCACCATTAAAAAGAGGTTGATCATTGACATACATACCCCCTTATGTCATAAATAAAATTGCATAGTTGATAAGTGAGACTGACCAATACATTGAATGCATCTAGCCTCAAGGGTTTGTTTTGAAAGTACATTGTACAAGCAGTAAAGTTGTTTGGTCTCGTAGATTGAAAGATATTGTCTAATCTCACAATAAGTTGTAAGCTTTGGTTTTATTCATTGTTCACATCAGTAATAAGCACCTTTTAGCTATTAAGTGTAATATCCTTGTCAGCAGAAAAGTTCATATCACCACCAACAGGAAGTAAAGGTGAACCACAACTATAAAAGATATATTGGCATCGTCATATTTGAATAGATGTTGTAATGCAGATGTGTATTGCAGAAGAAGACATATTCCATCTACAATATTCCTCAAAAGATATGTATTTCTGACGAAGATCATACTAGAGACTGAAGTATATTTGAAACATTGTTAGTATTTTGGTTTTGGTCCAATGATACATCTCTGATTATATATGGTTGTTCTATCATCACCTACACTCTATACAAGTGCAAGAATTCTGAGCTTTGGGATGATATCAACTTACTTTGTATATACATACAAGTTCAATGATTCTCAAAGTGTTCTCCCAACAACTCTTGTACACTAGTTTGGAGCAGCATGGTACAAATTCAGAAGAAGAAGGCCTAAACACAACTCAGAGAGAGGAAATGAAAAGATAGAAAGTACATTACGAAAGGTGCAACCCTTTGGCATTGATGTCAAAGGGGGAGGAAAACCAAGCAGAAGAAGAAAGGTTCTTCTGAAAAGCAAGTAGAGGAAGACAAGACACTTCTCAAATTGAGAAGGGGGAGGACGTATTGGAGTATTTACATCAATGCCGAAGGGGGAGACTATTGGAAATATTGTCATTGATGACAAAGGAGCACAAAGGAGCAGCACTTAAACTATCACTAAGACAAAGGAGCAGAGAAGAACCAACAAAGAGGCATAGGAGCATGAAGGACATAGAGACTTCAAAGGAAACAAATGAAGTAGAGAAGGAAGAGAGGCAATGGATTCCGCAGAGGTAGAAAACGCAGCAGAGAAGCGGCAGAGATAGCAGAGGGAACGAATGAAGTAGAGGTATCAGAGAGGAAGCAAAGAAGCCGAGAGCAGCAAGAACCAGTGTTGCAAAGCGGCAACAGTATAAAGCTTAGGAGAAAATCACGTCGAAGAATACAGAACAAGCTCAGAAGGAGTAACGTGGAGGACCCAATGAACAAAAGCGGAAACATGAATCGATGGCCTACTTGAACGTTTTACCAAATATGCAAAGAATTGCATTCAAAAGTTGAAAGTGGAACAATGATTCAACGATGAAGATGGAACAGTGAATGCGGTTTAGAAAACCATCAAGGTTTTATCACACTTATTTTGAAAGTTGAGCAGTAAAGGTTGAAACGAATGCGATAGCGTTAAGACGGTGACGCGTGGCATACTGAAACCATACACTCTTGTCGTGCCTCTTTTGGAATATGAGCGGTTTTATTCATTTCGAACGCGATCAAGTCATATTGTGACACGTCACGAACATAATACCACCCATTTTGCGTTGCTTTTGCGTGATAAAGTTTTGGGGTTTATTTAACGCAATTGCCATCCAATTATATCTATGGAAGATCCCACGGAGTTCGTGTTAAAAGTTGCGTGGGAGTTTAAACAAGGTATGGACTCGACGTTGTATGCAATGAAGCTTTATTAAGGGTTTGAAGTCTGGAATTATTTCCGAAGGTCTAAATATTCCGAAGGATTTTTAATATTTCCAAAGGTTTAATGATATTTCAATGGAGTTTTATTAAAGTGGTTGAAGTTCAGAAATACACTGCTGAGGGGATTTTAGCCTTTGTTTAAAAGGAAATTAAACATTTGCGAAGGTTCTGATATTCATTCCGAAAGAGTTTAAAACATTGGGTTAAAGTGAGTTATATTGTTCCAAAGGTTAAAAAGGGGATTCTGTTTCCGAATATTATAAAAGTGGATTATAATGTTTTGAAAGGGAAAAGGGCGGAATGATCAAAGGTGTGGGACCGGCGTAAACAAACGGATGAGATTAAAGGAGATGCGATGCGATGGATGCGATGCGATGTGATCACATATCACAATCGGGGCAAGAGAAAATCTCACGAGCACAGTGGTCACAGAAAATGCGAAGTGTAAAGTAATGACGTGGGGATGATGTGGCAAGTGACGTGGCAGCTGATGTGGACCTAACCCCACAAATCGCAAATAAATCAAGATGACGTGGCAGTGAAGTGGCGATGACATGGCAAGGTGATGTGGCACGATGACATGGAGATGACGTGGACCTGGCCCGCATATCACAAATCGCAAGATCAGAGTGGTGAAGATCGTAAGTGCAAAGTTTTGATGTGAATCGGTGATGCGAAGTTCATCGCATATCGCAAATTGTGAAGCTCAGAAGAGATAACACTCATATACGTTGAAGTGTAATAAAGGAGCTGGATGTGATGCAACTTAGAACCATTATTTAAGAGATTTCAAGTCTGGGTGTATGTGATTTCCCTTTTTCAATCGCATTGGAAAGGATAGGAGCCATATAGAAAAGAACGTTTGAAATGCCGAAGTGCGATAAAGTGATAATACAGCCTGGTGGGACCCTTCGCACATCGCATATCGGGAGATCAGAGGGACAAAGGCACATGGGATATCTGAATCACCGAAGTGCGATAAAGAGAGCGGACGTGATAAAGAACAAAGCCGAAGCCTAAAGCATCTCAAGTCTGGGGGTATGTGGATTTTCCTTTGGAAATTGTCTCAGAGAGAAAAAGGAAGATTATAATGTGAAACAAAAGGGAAAGTATGAACATGGGTAGAAAGGCTCGGGTAAGGACCCGACACAGATAAAAAGGTAGAACTGAGTGTTTAGAAGAGCAGTGAAGGTTGAACGTTGTGGGAACGAGAAAGAGAGGCAGAGTCGGGAATAGAAGAATATAGTGGCAATGTTGGAAACAAAAATTTGGGTCAAGTTAGGCAAAAATGACAGTTATGCAGAACTGTGTTGAATATAATAGCAGGAACCGAAACGACTCTGACAGCAGCAGAAAAGAAAAATGCACAGTGAGCAAAGAGCTGAAAGGGCTGAGTGAAATATATTTGTTGTAACTGTAATTGTAAATGAATTAATTATTTTTATTGTATGTGATGCAAAGGCAAGTCTCTGTAGGCAAAGAAAATCTCCAATTTTATATTGCAATGATTGAATATATTATTGTAACATTCAAAATATGTTGAGTGAGGAAATGAGTGGGTGAAAGGCAAGAACTATGCCTGTTCACTTCATATTCCTTGTAGAATGCAAACAACCATGAAGTTATTTGTGTAAAATATGTAATATTCATGTGCAGAAAGTGTGGAAACATAGAGAGAGAGAGGGAGTATGCAGCAAAATTGAAGAGAGCTGAAGATTTTAGAAAGATGTAGAATGGAAGAGAGCAGAAGATTATAAGACAAAACAACATGAGGTTATTGAAAGCAGCATAAGGTGTGAGAGTGAAAGAATAAGAAGGGGCAGAAAGAGAAGCTGTGAATATCCAAAGATGATTTAAAGCATTTATGAAGGCTGGAGGACAACAACGAAGAAGGAATAGAATAGAGCTGATATCCAGTTAAATCAGCATGTGCTTTTATAGTAGTGTGAGGAAGTTGGTGCTTCCATATCAAGTTGTAGCTTGATAGATGTCCAGTTGTAGCTGGTTGAGGTAGGAGCCTCTTGTGGGTTGTAGCCTATAGAAAACAGATGGGAGTTGGAGCTTCCTTGCATGTTGTAGCATGCAGAATTTGTGGTAGTAGCCTCCTGTAGGTTGGAGCCTACAGAAAATCAGTGGTGAGAGGGAGTTGGAGCTTGCCTTTGCATCACAACAATAATAAGATGTGGTTTTCTCCCTTATGGGTTTCCACTTATACTTGTTGTCCATATGCATGATGATTATGTGTTGATGTTATGTATTTAGTCTGCTTAATACTTGCTGCTCACATATTAAGATTGATGTTTCATTATATAATAAGTTGATCATGAAATGAAAGCGTAAATGAGTTTAAAGGAAAGTTTTAAAAGTCCATGAATGTGTTAAACTGATTCACCCCTCCCCTCTTAGTCTAAATAAGGGTTCAACACACAAGGCATGCAACTGAACCTTGTAGTATTCCAGTGAGATTGGTCGAAAAATCCCCTGCCTAGTCTGTGATGAAGAGAGTACAAGATGTTGCTCAATAA
Source organism: Pinus albicaulis (assembly GCA_034641835.2). Lineage (NCBI taxonomy): Eukaryota > Viridiplantae > Streptophyta > Pinopsida > Pinales > Pinaceae > Pinus > Pinus albicaulis. Next base: position 566,862,646 of record CM076578.1, read on the forward strand.
ACCATGCTAATGTGCTAAATTTAAGCTAGAAGTGGTTAATGATTAGGCAACTAATAAATTCCCACCAAATTGGAATGAATACATAAATGATTTTATTATATACTTTGAGAGGCTTGTTTCATCATATATTATTTCACATTATAGCCACAATTTTCAGCTATAATGTCAAGAGGTTCCACAAAAATGGTGTTATAAAATTGAGATCGATATGAAATGACTAGAATCTTTCACAAAACAAGGCAGAGCTTGAGAATTAGGGATAGTGACAATAAGATAATTTCTATAGAAGTTCTTGGTCACCCCTAATATGAAAAGGAGTCGCAATTTCACAATGTTAGAAATAGTGGTCATAAAATTATGTGAAGAGTAGCGGTTTACCTAGAATGATTATCTTAACTTTCAGTCATTAGAGAAAGCATAGAGGTATCCTGTGAAGAAAAACAAAATTATATGAAGGAGATGCGATGATGTATATGCAACCATAGTTATAATTTAATGTTGAATCAGTGCATGATTACAATTGTAGTCACTTTCAGCAACAAAGAGAGGTATTGAAGACTAGTGTATATATATATATATATATATATATATACATGCACCTTGTGCAATGTTAAGACGACATATGAATGTAGATCTAATACAATTAATATGATTTTACGTCATGATTCAAAGGTTCAAAGGGAAAACTTCGAGGACTTCGAAGATTTTGTCCACCTTTGAAGGCTGAGTGATCATTTTGGGAGGCTATTAACCTAGCTCAAAGGATTTTCCAGAGCTTAGTGATTATTTGGATGCCACTTGTCATTATTAAAAGACTAACTAAAGGATCCTTGCATCATGAAGGGATTTTGAAGCTTAAAGTTGCACCAAAATCCCTATATGCATCTTCATTTATCGAGTTTCATCACCACCTTTGGAGGGCTTTTTCCGCTTGATTTTCGTACAGGTGGCATGAATTTTTCTAAATTTCTATAGTTTAGAGTAGTTAATTGAATAAGTGGTATTTTTCCTCTCTATAGGTTGGATTAAGGGAATTTATTCTTAAAAATAATATTTATTGTTAAGGAAGTTGAGCACTTCCTCTATAAATTGAGTGGTACTTCTTCTCGATTTCTCAAGGTTGGATTCGGGGATAAATCCTTTAATAAAGTCTAAAAATTTTATAATCCTTATCTTTTTAAATTTGGCTATGTATAGATAAGTCAGGCGTCTTTTTCGAGGGTGCTTGTTGATGTAAATCAAGTTACCAGTATTCGAATATGAATGCGGATGAAAATCCAAATATGGATCGGTCATAATTTTTAAAAGCCAAGATATCAACAGGGAAACATCATGTATATGTAGCATATACATATTTTCCATCGTAGGAAAAAAGCTACAACATTCATGGATATTAGCTCAATCTCTGTTGATACAATCTGAATCTCCTTAAAAATAACTGGTTGTTGATACATAATACGAATAGACTTCCACTCTTACAAAATGTCTATAGGACTTGAGATATTAATATATTTCCTTATTTTTAAAGAAAAATAACTCTTAAATAATAATAATAAAATTATAATTTGTGAAAAGATAAAATTTTAAATATATAATTTAGTGAATATATATATATATATATATATATATATATATATACTTATTCTATTTATACTTTAATATATAAATTTTAATATAAATATAATTTTTAATTATAATATTTTAAAAATACAAATTTGTTGTATATAAAAAGTTATATATATATATATATTATGAATTTATACAATATATTATATTCGTATTTTGATATATTATAAATTGTATGGTTAGTAATACTATTGTAGTTAATGTATGTAATTACACTTAATTAATAATCAATCTAGATCAAGAACATTGATCTCTATTTTTTGTCAAATGTTCCACATTCCAAGAAATGGTCAACCCCCAATTTTGGATACCAATCCTATCTCTGAATGCTGATATGTTTCATTGATTCCAGGATGACCCATCTAGGGTGCCCCGCGGTGGTGGATATAGGCAACCCACCAAATCCATTTACGGGTTCAGTTGTGGGTGGGATATAATAGATCGATGTCTCATTGACTGATGCAATTACAGTAGGAAAGGTATAAGAATTGATAATGTGAGCTAAAAATCTATGAATTAGCTACTATGGTGAAAGAAGTATTAATTCAAATACAATTGTCTTTAAATAGTGGTATAAAGCAACTATTGGTGTGGATACAAATCCTAGTGCAAGGATGAAGGAAATATGAAACCTTGGTTAAAGGAAGGAAGCCACAAAGAAAGCCATGTAGTAATTGAGGAAGAGCCTTTCATGAGAAAATAGACTGGAATTCGTCGAATAAAAAATGGGGAAAAGAACTTTTTTTTCATACTGTAAAAATACCCAATATTGCAGGAGTTGCAATTTGATTATTAGGATTTTTATTACGGTGGAGGAAACATTTTTAAACTGGTTCCTAGGCAGATGCAAAGGGCATCTGAATTCGGATGTGGATCCAATCCAAGGATTCATGAGTCTGTCCCCCGCGGTTAGTGGATCCGATAACGTAGATGTATATTTCACTTTTTTCTTGGACAGATATAGGTGGAGCTTGGATGAGAAAATGGAAATCTAAATAAGCAGACCTCTTTGGTCTTAATTGTATTCATTTTTATCATTTCTCTTGAACAAACATTTATTCCAAGTCCTTCAGGAAGTAGCAGTTATTTTTCTTCCCTTGAATATTGGAATGTCTGGGAGTAGTTAGTGAACTTACGTAACTTAGTCTAGTGAAACTAAATCTTCTCCGGTATTCTTAAAGTGATATGATGCTTGACGCCATAAACCCCATCAATAAATTAGAAATGTAAGGCACTGATCTTTAATCCTCCATCACCACATTTTCCTTCTAAATCATTTAAACCATTTTCTTGGAGTTTTATTGTGCTTTGAATTCCATGGTTTTGTTTAGGGATCTTCCTTTTGAGCTCCAACATGAAAATTACCCTAACAACTCTATATTCAAAATCCATGGTAAACCCCAATTATTCAATCATTCAATTCATGGTAGTATTACCGAGCTTTTGAGTTGGTTTGACTAGGCCATTAGATCTCTATGATCCCCTTAAATATCTTTCCACCTAGACAACTTTATTGGAAGAACAAATATCTTGTTAATACAAATATTGAAGACTATGTTTGTGAGGTGAGACAAACACCATTGTCAAGGGAATTTGACGGCTTACCTTGGCAACTCAATTAGTATAAAATATGAAAAGTTTCATTTCCTGATGATCTTTCATGTTAAAAATTCCATATGGTGAGAGATGGCTCCATGGGATTTTCATATATTGTATCGTGCTTTGGATATTGAGAATATCCCAGATTACCAAAATAAGTCTCCTCCAAAATTTTATGAGAAGATTTCAAAATTCGATGGTGCCTCATTGGCTACTATCCCACATGTCTTCGTATTCATGAGACATAATTTAAAATTTGAGGATAGACATGAAGATGCCATTATGAGATTGTCTATTATTTGTTTGGGACAAGAGAATAATGATTGGCTCAGGCACTCTTTACAGTCTTTAGAGTGTACCTTTTATGACAGTTCTCATTGAAAGCTTCTTCATTTATTGTGGCCCAAGATTGGAGTAGTTTAAAACACCAATGAGTACTTATTGGTATACCTACCACCAGAAATAATGCTTCATCTTTTTTAAATTAATAGAGTTGTTGCTAAAGACAGAGAGGAAGTATTGAAATAAAAGTCCTTCTTAACACCCTTGAAGACAAATATGCTACTGCTATCATAGGATAAGTTGAGTCCAAAATTTGAAGAATTTAATACTATTTACCACGCAGAAGATAGCATGAATAGTTCAAATCTAGAGCAAAATATCAAAGCAATCCTTAACTATTCTTAAATATAGATTCATCGAGATTCATTGGGCGATCATATGTATTATGCTTTGATGGAATACTAAAATTTGATGATTAAGACCCACACTATGATGAACACCAAGAAGAATTTGTTCCATATCTAAAGCAAGATGAAGAATTTGAAGCTTTATAGCTATCCACTGGTGCTAAGAACATGTTGGTATGTGAGGAGCTCTTTATCGCTAATAAATTTACAATAGATTCCATCACTATGAACAACAAGGTATATAATGAACTTGCTAAGAATTGGCATGAAAAACATAATGAAAAATATAATACAAACCTAGAATGGAATAATAAAAATTAAGGTCGACTACCAAGATGATAAATAGCAATGGCTACATTTTTGTAGTATTGATAAAGATATGGTAAAGGAAGCTGGGGGAATTTCCACTATATGACTCAAAAGATTTTAGCATTTATGATATAACGTCAAGGCAACAATGTCTGCATATTTGTAGTATTATTGATAAAGAGATGCTAAAGGTAGTGGATGAATTTCGCTTGCATGACTCAAATGATACTATCGTTGATGACACAAGGTCCATAGGAATACTAGCAGAATTGCTTTTCTTGATATCTGGACATGACACATAAGTAAGTTCTATTGTAATATGCTAAGAAAAGGGGACATGATACAGTCTAATGCTATGTACTCTTCTGTTATTAACTAAAAGGGAGATCGGTTTCTGACTCTTGCATAAGGGTCTAAGTCTGGGCAGGAACTGTTTTGTGCTGGCAGAGACAAATTTTGGTTTTTGATTTACTTGGTTTTTGTACGTTGACGGGGCATTATCAGCAGCTCGAGATTACAACAGTACTCTTTAAGGTTTAGTTTGTTTTTCTGATCACTACATTTACGTTCTCTGAATGAAGTCCTGTAATTTTTAAAACTTGAAACATGAAAAGTCTGTGGGGGATTTTTGTATACCGTCATGGATTTTTTTCCAACACGTTTTTCCACTTGATGAAGGTATCCAATGGAGTTTTTCTCTCACCTTTTTATATGTACGACTATCTAAAGTTTCGCTCATGAACTGGACATCATATACACCAGGGATTTTCCTACTTGAAAAAAATATAACTTTGATATGTAATGCTAACCCTACAAAAATAATTACTTTATTAAATGATGACACTAATTTAGACATGCCAAAATGTAACAATAACTCTCTGTATATTCAAATCATACCTCGGTACGATGGCGATGATGACGATGACTGATGACGATGATGAGCAGAATTTGACCTTCTCGTTGGTTTATAACAGGATTTGAGCAGAATTTGACACTCTGTATATTCAAATCATACTTGGGTATTTTTAAAACAGTCAGCCTGTTTTCATAAAAACAAACAGCAGAAAGGACAAGCCAGTTACTAAATCTGGGAGCGAGTGCCCCAGCTACAGTCCCGCAATCATATTCTCCGCGCCACTCATTTAGAGTCTTCAAGGTGGAATTTCAATCACAAATATAAGTTACAAGTATTTCAATATGACTAATAACATTTCTTGGTTGAGACTCTGAATAATTAGACAGAACCTTGTAATGGGACCACAAAGAATGAAGGTTCTATCCCAATTTATGAATCCGTCAATTTATGTTACGAGCTTAGTTTTATATATTAAAAATCTACATACATAGCAACATAAAAAGTTTAATATTAAAAAGTTATAATGTTATCATTTATAATAATTATAAAAATCTAATAACATAATAATTAAAAATATATTATTAACAATATTTAATAATTTTCTTATTTAAATTTATTTAATTTAAAATTTAAATAAATCTATAAAATAAAATATATGAATTATTAAATATTATAATATAATTTTTTTATCATGATAACAAATTCTGTTTAATTTAATTTTTTATATAAAATTATTTATATAACAAATTTTTATATAATTTTAAAATTTTAAATTAACACAATATCAAAACCTTTTTCATAATTTCTTGTTAGATTAGAATTTATATCCACGAACCGATTATATATATATTATTTCGAATTTAGATTGTATGCTACTGACTTTTCAAAATTTAAACCAAAAAAATAATCGCCCATATTTCTAAATATAACAGAGCCGCTGTGTATAAATAGGTCAAAATAGACTATTAAAACCAAACCTGCCATATAAACTATAGATTAGCGAACTTCACGGGTTTCGCTTTAGCATTTGTGATTTTCTATGACTTGTCTTCCAAATTTGGCGGATATTAAAAAATCAATTTTACCATTTCTGTACAATTCCGCCATTTCTGTCTTTCTATTGCATGATTACCAACAAGAACGCCAAAATAACCCATATCCAAAAATCAGTTTGAAATAGCAGATATCCAAAAGAGAGTTTTAAAATTGATGAGAGTGGAACTGGGAGAATATGGTTAAGGCATGTGAGAACCGTGCGCACAATAAACAAGCGGCTCTATTTTAGCTAAGGATTAATCACACGCCCAAGGTGCTTTTGGCTAAGGATGCAACAATAACCTCTACAGCCTCTGCCTTAAATTACAGTACATAGAAGAAATCCCTAAATTCTAAAAACATTCAGGAAGAAATCCCTAAATTAGAACAATAAGCCATACGACCATTAAATCACGATTCACAAGAAATCTCTAAATTCGAAAATATTGTGCGTACCAAAAATTCAATACAAAATAAATAGCATATATATTTGAGATATATAAGAATGAATTTTATAAATCCACGTTACGTCTCTGAATTAGGAACTCTGGTAAGAATGTACAAATACTCCACGAGAAACAATTGATTCACTGCAAGCAAGCAAAATGAAAAGTCTTAGTCTAAAAAACTCACATAATTATTTAGAAATTCTGGTAAGATTTTGAAAAGTTTTGGCAAACATTTATCAAAATCTTGTTTATAGATGTTAAATTTCAGTGTTTTGGGTGCTCTAAGAGTTTTTGATAGTGCTAAATCCATTTCCATTATCAAAAGTGCATTATTTTTTTATTTTTTTTTACTGGGTTTTGCAAAACTGCCGTCCAAACTATTCTATTGCATCCGTAGACAACTTCAAATGAAAAAATAGACACAGAAAAGAAAAAAGAAAAAAGAAAAAAACATATTGTGCCACTTCATCTTTAAATAAACATCTAATCAAAAAACATTGAACGTACAGTGTAGTCACTATTTTCTGGACTATAGGTTATTTTAAATGGAGTAAGCTAAAATGCGACTTTTCGGAGATTCTGATCACCCGAAATCCACATTATTTCAGCATCGGGAAATGTAGGCCTCGGGAGCCATTACTCTACTGGTCAGCGCAACGTCCCAGCTCTGTTACTCCTCTGCTAGCCCTCTATGTTACCCCGTCTGTCAACCCACCTGGGTGCATGCATTAATGGCGCTGCCAACCCCGCCACACTTCCCAACTGGCACTGCCCACGAAATTGATTTCCAAATTTATGAAACATTCTCTAAAGCCCAGAGCACGAACAGAACAACAGAATAGCAACCTGAAACCTGTCAATGATCGCTGCCAAGGTACGTGATCTGTGTGTACGCCTATATTGACTTTCTTCCAGGTACTTTTCTTACTACTACAGTTTTTATAATAAAAATATCTCATTTTCAGTATTAAAAATAGATAAACTGGGTATACTGTGCACCATGTCAAGTGCATTAGCGACATGGTTTGTTCCAACATTGGATTTTATAGACAAGAACAATATTCATGAAGTCAATCCTCAAAAACTTGGCAGAAATGTAAAATCTACAAAAGCAAGCTAGACAAAGCCATCAAAGATAGTTGCCCATGGCCAAACTGACATTCAAAAATGATCATATTGAAAGGACTATATTAATTAAACCAAGATAAAACACCAACGATGAAGTAAGTATAAAGTATGTTTCTCTATGATTGACATTTATACTCAGCTATATAAGGAATCGATTTACATAGTTCTCTGCAATTGTATGTATGGCTATGTCACAATATATATGGCATCGATACACAATCATCTAATATTTTCTCCGAGATCACCATGCAATTCTTTGCATTTGGTATTAAACATACACAATTCATCTATGAATAGTAGTGGTACAATAGAACAATATTGGAATGGGTATATTGATATGTCATTGTAGAGAAGTGATTGTTGATAGTATACATCTCTGTGTGAGATCCAAGACTTGCACATTTTACAATGACATGATCAAGCTTATGGATATACTCAACTTGAATTTCTTATATCAGTTGAGCCAATCTATGAAGATTTTTAATTTACAGTGACAGTCAGATCTAGGCTGCTTATTATCTCCGTCTGTGTTGGGGATGAATATCCATTCTGCAACAAGATGATTGCCATCAGTAATTCTATCAATCATACTTATGTCTTAAATCTTACAACCCAAGCACAGAAGCTAGTATTATTGTATTCCCTAAGGAATATCCACTCAGACATATCAATCGACATGCAAGAGTTGTATTTAAGCAATTGAAGATCATAAAATTCAAAAATCATAGAAATTTTCGAGTTTTACTCAAAACTCCATTAAAAAAAGTGGCTAATTTAACAAGTAGAGCTTAATAGGGTTTGGGGCAACCAGTGGGGAACAAAGAGTTACATCGTATAACAGATTTCCATTCGCATGGGATTTCCAGCAACTTTGAAGCAGACATGGGTCCATAGAGAGTTGAACCTATGGGAATTCCTGGTTCAAAGTCTTGGCCAAGCCCACATTGCCATATCAAGGACACAAACCAAGCTCATCTCGGATCAACATGTAGTGGCTCTTGGTTGGAGGAAGCACGATTGAAAATCAAATCTTGTAATTAGTTTCTAACCCTCTCCAATCAAGTGATTTAACTTGAATAGAATATTAGCTTAGCTTGACAGGAAAAATGAAGGATCAGTAACATGGGTATCAGAGATAGATATTCTACTACACAATTAAAATCCACAAAACCATTCATCATTCTCATTTTTATTCTTTTAAATGCAACTCCATCCATTACAGTGCATGAGATGCATAAATCCGAATAATATTAGTAAATGAATTTAATCGAGTTAGTTTTTAAAGTAATCATCCATGAATACAGACTCAAACTGCATGTTTGTTGAAGGGTCCCAGGCACAGACAACCATATTAAAGTGCACAAAATCATACAACTTAACTACCCACCCAATATCTGCTAGGATTCCATTATTGAATCTACAAACTACTCTCTCTCTCTCACTCCTAACTAAATAAGAACATAATGGTTCAACACACTTACACAACACCCGAATTGTAGAGGCCCCAAGGCCACAATTATGGTACGGAAAATAGCAGTTGCAGCACTCCCCTATGCATTAGAATCTTTCTTGCCTCTGTTCCTATGTTTCCTTATTTTATTGTGCCTAGTACCTTGATGCAGCAAGGGTTGTTTTATATCACCATTCTTAACCATTCCCTTCTCCAAATCATTCTTAGGGTTTTCAATTAGGTCTGAATCATCCTTAGGGTGTTCCATTAGGTCTCCAATGGCTCAAATTCTCAGAATTATCAATATTACTTAACTCAATTGGGTATTTATATATAACATCAATACTTAATGAAGAGTAATATACACAACTAAAATGATGGTTTCTTCCATAGAATTTAAGACATCCAGATGATGAGATACCAAAGGGTTCTTCTCTAGATATAGCAATCCTGCAAAAACCACGAGTCTACTCTTCAACATAATATTCCCTGGGCATACAGACGATTTGCCTTTATGGGCACACTGTAAATGAGAAGTACCTGTCATGTGCGACTCAGTTTCACTCTCTGGATTAAGAATTTATTGAGAATTACCAGATACGGCATCCTCAGTGGAAAACTTTTGTGGTTGTGATGCGAACAACGACCCTGTTTCTCAATTGTAATTCAAAAGTAATTTTGATTATTCTTTGGAGTTTTACAAGGAAATGGACGACACAGACTCTATCATCGAAGTGCATAAAAGCATACAAATCAAGTTGAGCCAATCTGTGAAGACTTTTAATTGACAAAAAACCTTCATTACCGTCATCAGTATTTTCTTTTTGGGAAAGAAGGATAGAAACAAGCATCAAGCAGTGGAAGCATTTGACTCTTGTAACATAATCAATCCTCTTTGAGAATTTTCTATATTATAATAGGAAGATTTTAGTAGCAGAGCATAGATTTTGTTGAAGACATCTTCAAAGGAAATGATCCTCCTAGAAGTTTGAAGGTTTGAAGCTATTATAAACATCACAGTTATTTGTGACATCGAGTCTGTTATGTGAGGTACTACTCTATGTATGGCAGCTCAACATATTTTATGGTTTGTCCAGCATTTTGTATGATGTCATGACAGTGATAACATGTTGTAAACCCTGTAAATCGATGATATTGTTATAGCCTTGTTCACAATAGAAGTTGTGAAAAAGACGGATGTAAATATTGGATACCTTATCTTTTGAAAAGTTATTTATGTGAAGAAGCTACAACAATCTTCCAGTAAAAGAAATTATAGCTCCTTTGACTTTGATAAGGGGTGCAACTTACTTTTTTTTAAAAGAACAACTAGGAGAAGATGTGCATTAACAAATCTTTATGACAATTTTCATCAACAAAAAGCAGAGGTGTCTTGAAGAAATATTTGGATGCCTGAATGTGAAATTATGGATTGGGTAATTTGATGCATAGGTAGCAGTCATCTAGCAACTGTTTTGAGATAATTCCTCTTTTACCCAAAGCTTATGATTCAAGGCTAGAACATCACCTGAAGCAAGGCTTCAGAGGGAGCTATAAAATCTTGATGCCTTTTCTTGCCCTGTAATTTTTTATAAAGGCAAATTATGACAGTTGGGTATGATGACTTCGATGATCTCTGTCACCTTAGAGGCTGCATGTAAGCTACATGATTATGATAGTAAAGAGACAGGGTGCAGACTTCTTGAAGTTTATGTGTTGGAAAATGGACGAAATATGTCGATCGAAGTATATAGTAATTGATGATATCTGCTTAACAAATGTTGACCCTCATGTTTATCAATATAAGAGGAAGTTGACTTTTAAAATCAAGATGGAAGACCTAACCATGTTGCACTATTTACTTCACTTAAAAGTTGCTGGTATGTATACATATATCTTGTGGGATCCCTGGTGCTCTTAATAATCTCCTATCATATGTCTAAATACTCTGAATCAATCTATGAATGAGCCTCATTTAGCTGCTTGTTGAGATATATCTGTGAATGAAAAAATAGAGCACAATTGTTTTGGTGATAAGAAGTACTCATGTGAAACCAAATTCCATCATATACATATGCATTGATGTAATAGATTTAAATTACCCACATCACATAGATACCAAACCACAAGCCATAAAGTGGCCATAAGTCATGGCACCCGTTGCCAAGCATATTATACAAAAAAGGTTGAACTTGTTTTCCAGCTAAAAACCAAATTAAACAACTCAAAATAAAAATTACCCCACAGAAAACAACTAATTCAAATTGAATTGAATTGAATTCAAACCTTAACCCAATAAATTCATGCATGTAGTAGTATCATAAAAAAAAACATGACATGTGCTACATATAAGGAAATTGTAAAAGCACTGTGACATGGTTCAAAAGATCTGTAAGAGTCCACAACATAAAAGAGAAAATTGACAAGCCAGCAGGCCAGATTAATTGAGCTGGGAAACTCTGTCTTCAATTCAATTCAAACAGGGACACCTTCCAAGTTCCATATCGGCCCCAAGATACTGAAATTTCATGTCCTAAGTTTAAAATTAATTCCACCTTGAGATCCTTTTCTACATTTTGACTCTCTACATGGACATGCTATGATAGAACATGATTTTATTTTTCACTCAAGGGACTTAGCAATGATAGGTTGAGGTTAGCTAAATGACTACTCTCTTTTTTGAGTTGGTTTATTTTTATTTTTTTTAATTCAAATTTATAATTCATCATATTAAATTTTTTTTTTTTTTTTAAGCATATAACTCAAACTCCTTATTTCATCATCTTCAATCCCCACTAGAGAAAGTAGATATGTCTCCCTCAAAACATTTTTGCCAATGAAATAGGTAACCAGACCTCAAAACGGGAACTCTAGCCCAAAAAGTCTCAAAAAACATGAAAGAACACCCCCAAAACAAAAAGTGTGTCTTCCAAAACGCACTTGGTTTTTTCTTTTAAGGTCAAATTTCAACATTTTATAAAATTATGCTAAAAACAAAATTGTTTGTTGAAAAAATGATTGAAAAAAACACCCTCAAAACAAAACCAGTTGATGCTGGAATAACAAAAAAAGATTGTGTCATAATTTTGACACTTGTAACAATGGAATTAAAGACAACATATTAGGACATTTTTTAAAATCGTAAATTTTTAACATTTTTGATAGATGATGTCAAAGATAAACAAATACATGTCTGAAGGTCTTATCATTTCGAACAATTTTCATCCATGTTGTTAAACATAAAATATCTTGACTCTAAACAACCCCAAAATTGTAATTATTGTCAGCCATAACATTAAAGATAAAATTTGGTAGCGCATAAAAACCTTAATGACAAGTTGTAAATCTAAATTTTTTCAATCTTAAGTGTTCAACATACTTGAACAATGAAATTATGGAGAAATTATAAGATTTAACAATTTAAAAAAATGAACAAGTAAATGAAAAAATTATCATTGAACAGAAACAAGTAAGAGTAATTTTAATTTTAAAGGATAAAAACTTATCTTTTTTCAAATCTTAGCATAAGAGAAATTTAAATGTAATCTCAACCAAAGCCTAAAAATCAAGCATCAAAACAAAGTGTTCCCTTTCAATGACACATATAATTATTAAAAATTTTAAAAGTATCTTATACCAAATGGTAACAATACATAATATCATGGTAATATCACTGCATAATCTAAAAATTCAACATTAGTTTCTATTTTCTATTTTACTTATAATTAAAATATCAACACTGGTACATTGAATATAACATAAATTATTTTTGTAATTCATTGTTGCATTGTCAATATTCTAAAGAGATGAATTCTTCATAATTAAAACATATAATCCAACAAACATAGAAATGTCTCATAACTTCATGAAAAATGAGATGGAAGTCAAAAATTTTATTTCAAGTTACCATGCAAACATCAATTACATAAAAGTGTCTTAGATAGTTATTCAAAATAAATCATAGGTTCTGGCACACCATCATAACCTACATCTTCAGATGAATGGCTCGATGCAGATGAAGATGATCCATATTCTTCTCTTTCATCAACTAGTGCTCCGTCTGTGTCAACATGCATGCCCACCATTTCAGAGTTTAAAATTCTTGTAGATCTACATCTACATTCTGCAGAGTCCCATCTCAACAGTAATTGTTCTGGTAGCAATTTCTTCAAAATATTTATGGTCTGCAACTGAAGAGTTCCTCTCTTTGTCAAATTGAATTCATACACAAGTATGTCAACATCCTCCAATTTTAAGACATCTGTGCGGCGATGATTTATATTTGTGCCCTTTCCTTTTCTCTTTCTGCCAATTATTTTTTCCACTACCATCTCTGGCTTGAACACACCATTGAAAGGGTGGGTACTTGTGGCATACCAATGTACATCAACAACTATAATCTCTTCATTTTCATTAATGACCTTTATAACCTTGGCAATTAAGAATGGATAGCCAAGTGGATCTTCATCTGCTAACACTGCTATCATGCAACCCTCCTTAAGATCCTACACAGAACCCCTACAAAGGTCTTCCATGGCTTCACCTTGTGCACATGATCTTCTAGAACCAATATAGATTTCTCTTTCCTCTACCTGTGGGGAATTAATAATAGCTTGAGGCTGTTGTTGTTCAAAATTATGTGTTTCCTAATGTTCATGCTCATTTGGCATATTTTGTGGCAAAAAAAAATGAGTCTTCAAAAGCGTATCCCCATTTATTGATCTTGAAATCATATCACTTTGATTACTGAAAAAAGACTCCCACCAAACTGAATCAACAACATCAAAGTACTCATATGTATCTCTAATACATCTTTTAATTTCCTATAGACATTCAGAATAATTTATGTCTCTCTTTTGCCTTCGTGCATTATGGAGTTCAGCAACTGACTGTAATAACAATGTCTTTGATGAAAATATTGGACGCTCTGGAATGAACTTCAAAAATGCTAAACCTGATGATGGTCCCCATTCTTCAACAGTTGAATACTTCTTGCCCCATATAAGTGCTATCCCATCAATTTTTTTGATACGAAATTGATGTTGGAAGCTAATGTCGTTAAGTTGTTCAATGCATTTCTCCTCACCATGCGATCCAAAAATAAACTTTCGCATGTCAATAGTTTCTTCCAACACATGAAAAACAAGCTCTAGAATGTATGATTTCTTAATACATTCAATTAATGATGGCAGGCTCCCAACACCTTTCCTCCTCAATGTTACTGAAAAACGACTGAACATTTGATCAATATGATCATGAGTATGACCAACAAGAAGAAAACCAACCTTTATCTTTTTAAAAATCCCCAATTCAATGAGCATGTTTAGATACCCAAAAATAACTTGATTTTTGTTCTCACGACTTGTGTTGTATAATTGTAAATACAAAACTTCAGGAAGAATCCCAGACCAATGAGTAACCACATCATGGATTATAGTTATGGTAAGATTTGCATCATTGTGAATATTTGGAGTTGTGAAGAAAACTCTTGGAAACATCTTCTCATTAAATACCATACAACTAACCAAGTGAAACTGAATGAAATTTTCCTCCTGTAATTTTTTAGGCGTGCGGACAAAATGTGGAAGAAGTGTTTTCTTTTGGTCCATACCATCAATTATCAATCCCAGATATTTATTTGGATGATCATAACACTTCTTTTTATGTTTATACAACTTTTGTCTTTCACTTGTTTTTTGATTGCGATGGTCTTGAAGTTCTTTGACAACAGAATCTGTACATAAAATAAAAGAAACATATGAATAAATATATTTTCATAGTTGATAAGTATCAAATTTTAAAAGCCAATGTTTTGAACACACCTCTTTCTGCCCCTTGACATTTATCTCTTTTTGCTTTAAGAGAACCACATGTGTTGCAAATCCCCATCCTTGTCTTCTTAGGAATACGAACATTGTTGAATTCGGTTTTCCATATCCTTGTAAAATAAGAATATGTAATAAAATTACCAATTCCTTCAACAGCTTCTGCATAATATTTGTATAACATGAATATTTCTCGTCTCGAGAAATTATCTGGAATATGTATTGTGTCGTTATTTGTCATACACTCTCCATGATTTGAAAAGAAGTCTTTCATCCATGTCTTAGCAGTATTTTCAAACGGCCCCACCTCCCGTTTATAACGTGCTTTTGAATAATATGTGGGATCCCTTTTCAATCTATCCTGGATTCTTGACAAACGACAATTACCAATTGAATACAACATTTTGAACGCCTTTCTACAAAGCAATACATTCCCAATATGATAATCATAACCTGCTAGTGTAGATTGCATGCAACCCACTAAATATGAATTATGCATGCTTTTATTCATTGACATATATGTTTTCATTTTCTCCAAAACAAAGTTGAAATCCATATTTTTCAAGCAATCCCTTCGACATTCACTTGAAATCAAATGAACGACAGAACTTCAAGTCGTGAGATATTTTGTCCTCGCCCTTGTATAACTGGAATGCTTTGGATTGATATGAAAAGGTCTACTCCTACTCCTAGTTGCAATATTTGCTTGCAACGGCTTCATCATTCCATCATCCTTTGTAAAAGTAGTTTCATCACCATTAGGAGGAATATTATCCCCACTATCATCATCCTTAACATAGTTATGAAATTCATCAACATCATTGCCTGGAAAATTTTCTTTACCATCATCATTTGAAGAAAACATTTCACAAGAATCATCGACACTTTTGTAACCCCGACTCAAAAGAAATTCTTCACCATCTTGACCCATGCTTTCAAATTCTTCCCTGGGAGGATTCAATTCTTCATCACCATGAGTGTGTTTGAAATGGTCACTTGGAGAAAATGAAATATTCAGATCTGTGCCTCTAAAATTATCATTTGCAAGAAACTCTTCATCCTCCCCTTCCTCAGTGGTGCTCTCATAATCCTTGGGATTAGGCATAAGTGGAAGCTTTGAGTTTGTATTCAATAGAATTTCTTCATCCTGCCCCTCCCCTTCCTCACTGAAGCTCTCATAATCCTTAGGATTAGGAATAAGTGAATGCCTTGAATCTATATTTATTGGAAATTCTTCATCCCCCCCTTCATCAGTGGTTAAATTATAATCGTTATGATTAGGATGAAGTGAAAATTTTAGCTTTAGAAATTCATCCCCGTCTTCATCAGTGGTGTTGGCATAATCCTTAGGATTAGGACGAAGTGGATATTTTGACGCTGCAAATTCTTCATTCCCCTCTTCCTTAGTGGTGCTGACATAATCCTTAGGATTAGGATGAAGTGCATATTTTGACTCTACAAATTCTTCATTCCCCTCTTCATTTGTGGTGCTGACATAATCCTTAGGATTAAGATGAAGTCGAAATTTTGACTCTGGAATTTTTTCGTCCCCCTCTTCATCAGTGGTGCTTGCATAATCCTTAGGATTAGGACAGAGTGGATATTCTGACGCTATAAATTTTTCATTTCCCTCTTCATCAGTGGTGCTAGCATAATCCTTAGGATTGGGACGAAGTGGATGTTTTGACTCTGAAACATTATCATTCCCCTCTTCATCAGTGGTGCTCGCATAATCCTTACGATTGGGACAAATTTGATATTTTGACTCTGGAAATTTAACATCCCCCTTTTCATCAGTGGTGCTGGAATACTCCACAGGATTAGGACAGAGTGGATATTTTGACTCTGCAGATTCTTCATTCCCCTCTTCATTTGTTGTTCTCGGATAATCCTTAGGATTAAGCTGAAGTGGATATTCTTCATCTCCCTCTTCATCAATGGTGTCCTCATAATCCTTGAGATTGGGAAGAAGTGAAAATTTTGACTCTGGAAATTCTTCAACATGCCCTTCATCATTGTTGCTTTCATAATCCTTAGGATTAAGAGTAAGTGGTATAACTGGCGCTCGATTTATAGAAATTTCATTTTGCTGCGCCTCAACAATTTTGTTCTCATCGTCTTTAGGATTACGACCAAGTCGATTTTTTGACTCTCTATTCATGGTGAACGAACTCCCGTTATATTCATCACTCTGAATAGAGTTGTTGCATGACGAAGATGTTGATGTTGTACAAAGAAAAACTTCGTTATCAAAAGAAACCATGGCTTTCAACAAGAATAGGTTGAATGATACAAATTTCTCTCCCACTTACAATATATAGCTTAAAGACTGAAAATTTCCCTCCAAATTTTCACTCCAAAAAAATTCTCGAAAAAATTTCCCTCTGAAATTCCCCCCCAAAAAATTTCGCGAAAAACTTTCCCTCCAAAATTTTCATTTCAAATATTTGGTACAAATATTAGTCAAAAAATGTATTTAACATTTTTTCAATAAACTGTTTGTGTTGAAATATTTTACCGATATCTATATTCAAAATATCCACAAAATATTTCTATGATGGATGTCTTCCAAACTAAAATAATGTTTTTATTTCAATCATTTAACATTGACTAGATGTAAGTATTAACTATAATATTATTATAATATCTACATGCAAATATTAACTATGTTAACTATAATGACTACACGTAAATATTTTAAATTTTAAATTTTAAACCTACGTTATATTCATCTAAAATATAATTCAAAATTTATTAATAAACTGTTGGTCTTCAAATATTTCACCATACTTTCTATTCAAAATATCCACAAAATATTCCTTTCATGCATGCCTTCGAAACTAAAATAATTTTCTTATTTGAATGGTTTAATATTGACTACATGTAAATATTTACAAAAATAACAACATGTAAATATTAACTATTTAAACTATAATATTAACTATAATTAACTACATGTAAATATTTTAGATTTTAAAATTTAATCCCATGATTTTAAACATTGAGTACATGTAAATATTAACTATTTTATCTATAATATTAATTATAATTAACTATATGTAAGTATTTCATATTTTAATTTTTAATCTGAGATTATATTTGAATTATTCAACATTCATTACATGTAAACATTAAATAAAATATTAACTATGATAACTAAATGCAAATATTAAGTATTTTAACTATAGTATGAACTATAATAAACTAAATGTAAATATTTTAAATTTGAAATTTTAATCCCACATTCGTTAAACAGTAAACCAATCAGACAATATTCGCTATTTAAAAGGAATGATTGTTTCTATTCATCACATCACATCAAGTTTTTTGGTATTTGTTAGAGCAAATTTTTGGAGGTGTTGCGTTGGCATTGGTAACTTCGTGGAGGCATTGCATTGGCATTGGAGGCGTTGTGTTGCTATTGGTAATTTTGTGGAGGTGTTGCATTGGCATTGGTAACTTCGTGAAGGCATTGCATTGGCATTGGAGGCGTTGTGTTGCTATTCGTAATTTTGTGGAGGCGTTGTGTTGGCATTGGTGACAACAGTTTTTTGCATTTCAAAGGTTAGTTTTCCTTCTATTCTGTCAATTTAAAGACGATTTTGGGGAAAATCTGTTTTTCTATAGTTTTTTGTGTCCAAAAACTAATTTTTAAAGGTTTTTAGGTTCAAAAACAATAATTTTTTTATATCTTTTTAGTGAAGAAAATGCAAAAAGAACTAAATTTTTTATAGTTTTAAGGACAAAAATTTAGAATTTTTTTTCATTTTTAAGACTTATAGGTTCATCTAGATAGAAAAATCCATAAAATGACCATGCACATAAAAAAAAATAGTAATATTATAACATTTTTTTTTTTTTTTTTAAACATAAATATATCCGTGGTTTCATTATTTAAAATGTTTTTTTCTTTTGAGAATTTTTTGATATATATATATATATATATTTTTTTTTTTTAATTTTAAATCTTATTTTTATTCTTTTTAATTTTAAATCTTCATTTTTTTTTTCTTTATTGTTTTGTTATATATCATATTTTTTTAATTGTATTGTTATATAGTTTTTTTTTTTTTTAATTTATTGTATTGTTATATTAAAACAAATGTTTTTATTTATTTATTTATTTATTATATTGTATTGTTTTTTTGTTTTAATTATATAATGTTTGAAAACAAAACATAATTGTTATTTAATAAATTGTTTTTTTTTTATATATTTGTTATATTTTGATATTTTTAACACTTTTTTTTTTATTAAATAATGTTTTAATAATTATTTATTAAGTGTATTATATAACAATGTTTTTTATTATTTTTATATAACAATGTTTTTATTATATTATATAACAATATTTTTACTATTTTTATATATAACAATGTTTTTGTTAATTTTTAATTGTTTTATTAAAAGAAATTAACAAAAAAAGAAATTAACAAAAAAAAAAAAAATTAAAAAAAATTTAAAAAAAACCATGGGGCCGCACCAGCGGGGCGCCAGAGGTCGGCCAGGTGCGCCATGGGGGCTACCTAGCTAGCTTCCGGTGCCGCGCGGGCGCGGCCCCATGGTTTTTTTTATTTTTTTATTTTTTTTATTTTGTTTTTTAAATTTTGTTTTGTTTTGTTTTGTTTTGTTTTTTGTTTTTTGTTTTTTTTTCTTTTAATTATTTTTTTTTAATTTGTTTTAATAAAACAATTTTTGTTTTTTGTTTTTTTAATTTCTTTTTGTTTTTAATTTTTTTTTATTTTTTTATTTATTTTTTATTTATTTTTTAATTTGTTTTAATAAAACAATTAAAAATTAATAAAAACATATAAAAATAATAAAAATAATGTTATATAATATAATAAAAACATTGTTATATAATAATTGTTAAAAATATCAAAATATAACAAATATATATTTAAAAAAAAATTTAAATAACAATTATGTTTTGTTTTTAAACATTATTTAATTAAAGAAAAAACAATACAATATAATAAATAAATAAATAAACATTTGTTTTAATATAACAATACAATAAATTAAAAAAATAAAAAAACTATATAACAATACAATTAAAAAAATAAAAAAATATATATGGTATTATAACATTTGTTTTTAACATTTAAATATTTAAATTTCTTTTTTAATCTTTTTTTTTAAAATTTAAGTATTAAAACAACATTATAAAAAATTAAATTTTTTCTTTTATTTTGTTTAATTGCTTTTATTTTATTTTGTTTTGTTTATTTTTATTTAATTACTATGTAATGTGAAATAGAAATTTGTAATTTTCAAATATATTAAAAGATTATATAAATTTATAAACTTTTATATTAATTTTTTTATAATTTTAAGTTTATAATTTTTTATTTAATTGCTATGTAAAGTAAAATAAATTTTTCTTTTGTTTTATTTTTATTTTCATTCAATAACTATGTAATGTAAAATTAAATTTTAAAATTTTAAAATATATTAAAAGATTATAGGTTTTTTTAATAAAATCATTGCCTTAAAAAAATAATAATAATTTTAACATTTGTTATAAATAGTTAGTAATTTTTTTGTTTTTTTTTAAATATTAAACAAAAACTGAAGTTTGAAAATAATAGTTTATTTTTTTAAAATTGTTTTATACAATTTAAACACATTTCTAAATTTTTTATAAACTGTATTCAAAACATATTATATAGATATATATAAATATGATTTATAATGTTTTGTTTTTAAATGAAAATTTTTATAGTTAATTTTACGGCTTTAATTTCAAGCTATTTAGTTTTAGAAATAAATTTTGTTTATTAAATTTATTTTATCCGCATTATTTTTCCATTAACTAATATATATGTATATATATATATATATATATATATATATATATATATATCAGGAAAATGGCATCAAAAAATATTTCTGTGAATGTTTCTGCACCTAAGGCAGTAGCTCCCAAATCTACAGCTATAGCTCGACGCACTATGGATACAACTCCCAAATCTAAAGTTGCAGCTGGACGCACTATGGACACTGTTGGACGCAATAAGGACATTGTTGCACACACTAATAAAAGTCAAGCAAGTGGGGCACCAGGTTCATTAAAGCTTATTTCTGATTGGAAGAACGCTGAGGAAATAGATAAAACTGATTTCTCATGGTATCTTGAAGACAGTGAAACGGAGGTTGATATACACATCTATCTGATTTGTGGTATGATTGACTTAAATGAGCCATATGATGTGATGGGCAGAGTACGAGACATATGTATGGTCCCAAATACAAACACTATTTATGTTCTTGCAAGGAAGGCTCAGAAATGTGAGAAGGTTAGATATCGTCTATCAATCGTCAAGTATGACACAGATGAAATATCTTCAAAATTTTCTGAAAAAATATCAAGCAACATTGCAAATAAAATTTTAAGTATGCTTATTTTTATTTCCTCTATGCATTATTGTAAGGATGATTCAATTTTTTATAAATTATTGATCATTGACATGTTTTATTTTGTTTCATAGGATTTTGTTCCGAGTCTTTCAAACATGTTTGAAGGTATTTATATGTTGGTGCCAAATGTTATGGATGTGATCAACACTTTTCACAAAGACAAAGCAGAGGAAAGGAGATTGAAGCAAAGATCAATAGCTCGTGACACTGCAATAGTACAAAGAGGGGATCAACCAAGAGTCACTAAGGTGGGTCAATCTAGTAAACTTAAACATGTTTCTTTTGAAGGTGTCGAACATGAAACAGAAAATTATGATAGAATTAGTGAGGAGGAGATTAGAACTGTCGTGCAAAAGGAGAAAATGGATCAGACACCAAAAAGAAAAATCGCGAAAGATGTCTCTCTTTTACCTCATGAAGGAGAGCTTGTTTATAAAAAAACTGATATGTTATCCAATAAGACTAGGAAATCAAATATTGGTGAACCTGTAAAGGTTGTGAGCAGCAGTGAAGAACAAATTGAAAATTCTCACGGAAGTAGAGAAATCATAACACCAGGTGCTGAGTTAGAGGATGGCATTATTAAAATAAAAAAAAATGTTATTCGACGAGAGTTGAGGAAGAATAAATTAATTCTTGGTGGCCAAACATTTGAGTTTAATGTTAACCAATTTTATGGCCCAGATGAAGGAAAATCTCAATATCAAATTAGAAAGGCCCATCACCTACATGTACATAATCTGAAAACATTGTTCAGTTTCAATCCATATGCGCATGTGGTGGATTATGTGTTTCTTGTCGATCCATGTCAGGTTCCCAACAAACAAGCATTTGACAAGACAAAATGTTTTGATTATAAATATTATGTAATTGGAGGGAACCATTCGATAGAGGCTAAGAGACAATTGATTGCAGAATATTCCAATAACTATCTTTTTCAAAGAGTGAAATGCATCATTTACGCTGGCTTAACAGAAATAGAATCAAATTTATTGGCATGGGATCATAATGCAGATAATGAGTACAGAATGAAAATGACTTTCATCCAAAGGGTCATATTTATTCATAATGAATTCATAGAAAAATGTGGTGGGGATAAGACACAAGTTAGTGTAGCATTTCGAAAGGAATGTTTAATGGAAACAGGTTATCAAATTGATGAAAAAAAGAAAAAGATGGAAAATTGAATACAAATCTCTTCAGAGGCACAGATAACATTTTTCAGTTGGCATTTAGAACTGGGGAGGTATGGGATTTGATTGATGAGATTTTTGATTGGTGGGAGAATATTTCCATAAAAAATCAGAAGGTTAGAAAGAGTAAACCCATAATATGTACCAACAGTAAGGGGGGTCCTGAAATGAAGCAGCTTCCAGAGGATATGACTATTACACCTTGGAGAACAATGCAAGGTGTGAAGGATGGTAAATTAGTCAAATCAGTATTAGCCCGTGTGAAGTCGAGTGAATTATCAATGGAAGAAATGCGTGCAGAATTTCAAAAGTAAGTTTCTTGAATTATTTCTTATTTTCTTTTATTATAATTTTCTTTTAAATAAAACATAATGATGTTGGTAGAATTTGTTATACATGTCAATATATTAACGCTTTTAACTTGATTTATTCAGTCAGATTTTTTTTATGAAAATACAAGAACACATGGTTAAAATGTTGAATGAAGACAGTTGGGATGATGTTGTACGCAACTACCCAGAAGCAAGTTCTACATCAACACTAAAAGAGTTTTATATTGCATTCAATAAGGTATGTTGATTTATAAATTCATTTTATTCATATTTAAAATATTTTTATTTTATATATATATATATATATATATATATATATCATTAAAGATGTCGAAGAAGGATGGAAATGGAGTACCATATACTTTCAAAAGCTTTATTGAAAAAATTAAGATGGAGAACATGAGAAGGAAGCATATTATGAATGTTGAACTTGATCCTACTCTTAATCATTACATTTGGAATGGGCTCGACAGTGTCCAATATCAAATAATACAAGGTGACTGTGAAGACATTGCATCACTAATACCTAAAAGGGAATATGGCCTAGTTATTGTAGATATTCCTCATGGTTTCAATTTCCCAGACATTGAATATGATATAGAACCATATACTTATCAAGCTTTTAGTAAAGTGGTTACGAGTTTCCAAGAAGTGACAACATCACCACTTTGGCGATTTGTGACATTTCATTCAGACGCATAGTTTCCAATGTTATTAACAAGCTTCAAGGGTAAAGAAAACTCAAGGATGTAACTTACATGGTAAGACTTTGAAATTGTATGTTTGATTCCTCCTAAAAAAAAATTATTCATGTAAAATTTAATTGAACTTTTACTATGTTATGTTACATGCAAAAGTCAAATATTTTTTCTTCCGAAGATCATCCTATTATAAATGATTGTGAGTTCATCCATCTTGAATGTTGGACAAAAGATGATAGCTATAAGCATATTATTATGAATCGAGTAGATGGGAAGAGTCATAGTCAAGTATTGGTTTATGATGCAGTTGTAAGAAAACTAACGTATGAGGATAAAGATGCAAAAGGAGATTTAGCTAACATTTATCAAAAACCACAAACATTGATTAACTATGTTATAGATCTATGTTCAAATTAAGGAGAATGGGTTTTGGATTTATTCTCAGGTTCAGGTAAGTTTTATTATACAAATTTAAATTTAAATATTGTCCTTTTTACTTTTTATGTCTCCATATTAATTTTCTTACTTATTTTTTTTGTGCTTGATGATTAGGTACAACACTAGCATGTTGCCTACTAAAAGGAAGAAATTGAATTGCCATTAAGAAAGACCCAGTTCAATGCAAATTTATTCAACAAAGAATCAACGCTCTTAAATTCCTTCCAGATGCAAAGCAGGAAGTTGGTTTGAGGAAAGGAGATTTTAATGAATCACGTGTGGCAAAAAAAGCAAAGGAACCTCAACCACCATTATATGGAATGATTGGAAAGGGACACTTTGGAAGATTCGCTGACATGAAAGATCCATTAGAAGACGACAATGATCAAAATGAAGAAGAAAATGCTATGGAAGAAGCCATCAATGTTGTTCTAGATGATGTTGAAGATGTATTAGTTGATATTGTTGATGATGCTTAAGTTATGCTTGCAAACAAAGCTTATTTTTGAGAACTATTAATCAGTTTTACTTGTAATGTTTAGAATTTGATATTTTAGGAGAACAACCCTTATTTTTTGCAAAAAACATGTGATTGCTATTATTTTTTGACATAAAATTCAATAAAAATATTATTTTCTTAAGTTTTTTTGTTAAGATTCTCCCAAAAAATTAGTTTATTTAACATGCTTTTTCCAACAAAAAGTCTGTAAAAGTGTATTTTTTGCATTGTATTTATATTGAAAAATTGTATTTTTTTGTCATATGGTTCAAAATATTGGTTTTTTAGCGACAATTATTTGATGTGCATTGAAAAATTATTTAACAATACATAAACATGTAGAAAATATAAACTTTAGAATATTGACCCTTTTTCCATCCTTTATCTATGTGAAAAAGTGAAGATATCATTACAAGTTTTTATATTTAAAAAAAAAAATATATATATATATATATATATATATATATATATATATATAAAACAAAAGTACATAAATGCACTTAAAAATAAACATCTCATGGTAGAAGAAGACATTAGAAAATCTATAGTGTCAAAATCAATCCTATAAAAAAACGTTGGTGATGATACACCACCACTATTCAAAATCGACATAAAAAACATCACTTAAAAAAAAAAATTAATTAAAAAAAAAAAAATGAAAAAAACTTAAAGTGCCAAAAACATGCTCAAATTTTTTTTTCTTGATTCTGCATCGCCACTTTTTCAAAATCAGGTGTTTTTCTTGATACTTCAAAAAGTAGGTAACAATGAGGTTACCTATTTCATTGGTAACATTGTTTCAAGCCATAGTTGCAGATATGGATCCCTTCACAGGCTATGCTATTAAACCTTTATTTATAAATGCAACTATTAATTCTCTTTTATAATTTCAGTTTTTAGATTCAGCTTCCTAATATGTTTCTAAATTTTTTGCAGACATTGACACAACATGGAAAAGAAATGGAAGACTATAATGGGCCTTGAGGTGCAAGACCCAAAAGAGAAAATCATATTTTCTAGTAAAGATTTATTTTGGTCTGAAGTATACAAGATGAACATGAATATTGATCGGGTTGCAAAAATTCCTACAAAACTAATTACTGATTTTATTCAAGGAGAGGAATAAAATCCAGATGCTCCATGTACCTTCCAGCGTCGAAAAATAAAACCTCCAAGCTCAAGGCCTAGTGGTGCCTTACATTGGAAACTGTAAGTATTTTAGAAAAGCCTTGTTTAGATATTGATATTAACACTGCTTTATCATTTGTCATATCTGTTGACATTCAAAATTTATTTTGTAGTTATACTTTCTCATATGGTCCAGAGGACAAGAGATCAGAATGGAAAACCAAACCAAGACATACTATTGTCAAAAAGAGGGGTTGCCAATGCCATTTTACTATAAAGGTCATGGTTCAAGATCCTGATGCTGCAATAATAACATACAACATGTATGATCATGAAGATGGGAAATGATGGCCTTTTCATGGAAAACACGACACTTTAGGTGATGATGAGCCTCAAAGAAAGCCAAGAATTTCAAGGGACATGATTTCTTATATAGAAAGTTGTTTTTTTCTTCAAGTGCCAATTGATTCTGTTTGTAAAATGCATATTAAGAAATATATTGACATAGAGGCCACAACTTGGGATAGGGATTTTTTCTTACACAGAAAATTTATTGTAAACATCTATAATCGTCTGGCAAAAGAAAATTACCAACTGCATTGCAAAGATGAAATGAGTGTGAATCTCTGGTATGAAAAACACCGTAATGATTTCTTCTTCTACCAGAAGCCCAATGGTGGAAAGATCCCCTTTATAGCTAGAATACAAACTAAATGGATGTTGGAAACTACAGTTAAGTTATCCCACAATAGCTTTATAGCAATGGACTCAACATTCAGTACAAATAAATATGGGGTGAGTATTTTTGCAATGATTGTTTCAATAAAATAATTTTGGTTATAATGATTCAATATGATTAATGACTTAAAAATAACTTCAGTTTTTTAATTTGACAATATCAATTGTACACGCTCGTGGTGTTTGATGAGCAACAAAGTGGGATTCCAGTTTCATGTGTGGTGATGTCACGTAATACATCACAAGATATAGCGGCATGGCTAGAGCACCTCATGCATAGATGTTTTCAGCTTCGTTATGAATGGAATATCAATGCCTTTATGGTTGATGATGCATTAGCTGAACTCGTTTCTTTGAGGTAAAATTAATATTCTTATTTGAAATTTCAATTTACATTCATTGTAAATATTTCTCACTTAAAATGAATTAAATATAGCAGGTGAATCACAAGATGTGAAGTGATCTTGTGTATTTGGCATGTAAGTAGGGCTTGGCTAAAGAATGCTAATCAGTTAGCCAGTAGTTCAAAAAAAGAAAAATATATGTTCAATGAACTTGGTTATATCATGAAATTTTTTTCTAATGATGAAGTGGATAATGTAATTAATGGTTTTTTCACTATGTTTGCAACTGAGGAGAAATTTTTGGACTATTTCCACAAGAATTGGGTTGCTGGTGACAAGACCCATAAGTTCGCATGCTATTTTTTTTGTTCTTATGCTTTTTGTTTCATAACGAAATTATATATTTACTAATTGAGTTTTTACATTTAGAGATGTGGGTTAAAAGCTGCCGATATTTTCCTCATGCAAATCAGGAGACAAATAATGTTGTTGAGTCATAACACTGTTATCTCAAGACAACATTTCTATGTGATAGACGAAATAAATTTTCTCATAGGATGCATTGGCTATTCTATACTCTAATAAAACATGTTGAGCCATTTTATTGATTCAAGGAAATTCTGAAAAAAGAAGGGTATATGAACAACCACAAAAAAGAGATGCAGCTTGAATCACCAATAGAAAAGGCTCAAAGAATTCCAGACAGTGATTGTAGGCCTTATGAAAGCATATCTCATGATTATTGGGTAAGGAGTCAAAGTAAACTTGATAAGAAATATCTTATCATATGGCATCACACAAATTTTATCACTTGTAATTTCCCATGGTCTATTTGTGGCAAAATTTGCAAGCATGACATAAAGGTAGACTGGTTGCATTCCTCCTTAATGGAGTCAGACCCTTTATTGGATCTTGATACCACACCTAATACATTGAATTCCCCTCCTGAGATAAGTATATAGGCACCAAACCTTGATGCAGGTACTAGCACAACTATTGTGGATGATAATAATGCTGAAGAACTTAATTTGTTGAGAGGAATTTTTTGGCTATCTAGAACTATTTTGGAATAGTCCTCTTTCTACTGTGAACAAGAAAAAATAGTTGATTGATTTGGCTAAAAAAATTTT
This sequence comes from Pinus albicaulis, assembly GCA_034641835.2. Classification (NCBI taxonomy): domain Eukaryota; kingdom Viridiplantae; phylum Streptophyta; class Pinopsida; order Pinales; family Pinaceae; genus Pinus; species Pinus albicaulis. The sequence continues at coordinate 566,890,535 of CM076578.1, forward strand.
GGATGATTCTAATGACCTCCATATTATGGATTATGACTTCATCCTTGGGTTGGGTGCTTATGAGTCATCTTTGAAGAGGAAGAAGAGTTTCCTTAGTCCTAAAAAGAAAAAGAAAAAGAAAAATCAGCGTGGATATTGATTTGAATGTCTCTGCATCCGAAGATGAATCATTTCAGTTTCAATATCTCAACAAGCATGGTCGTCCTCTCTCCAACAATGCATTCTATATTGCCCCAAGTAAGTTGTATAGAGAGATGAGTTGCTATGTGTTTTCTCTTAATTGTGTGCACTGGTTGTTGCTAATGTTTTTAATGTAGTGTTTGAATGTTTACAGGGGTGCATCATCCCAATATTGTAGCTTCACTTGAAGCACACAAAAAAAACACCCATGCCTCTATTTATCAGTTCAATCAAGGTGTGTTTGGTGGGACACCTAATTGATGTAGTCAGTATTCTGATGCCTTTATTAATTCACATGATATTATTTTCTCTGATGGAAATTGCATTGTTGGAGAATAGATAAAAAAACTTCTTTAATGGACTACCCTCCATTCAAACATTATTGCCTCATTGACAACACCCAAATTGGTGATTTTCCAAGTTTGTTGCTATGTGTTTGCACTTAACTGTGTGCACTGTTTTTTTTTTTGATGTTTTTAATGTAGTGTTTGAATGTTTGCAGGGTGAACCATCCCAATATTTCACCTTCACTTGAAGCACGTAGACAGAAGCACCATCTCTCCTTTTATTAGTGCATTCAAGGTGTGTTTGATGGGACACCTAATTGATGTAGTTTGTATTTTGATGCATGTATTAATTCACATGATATTATTTGATTTGATGGAAATTGCATTTTTATCTTACATATAGAAAAATTCTTCAATGGATTGCCCTCCATCCAAACATGACTGCCTCATTGACAACACCCAAATTGGTGATTTTCCAGGTTTGCTGCTATGTGTTTGCTCTTAACTGTGTGCACTGGTTGTTGTTGATGTTTTTAATGTATTGTTTTAATGTTTGCAGGGGTGTACCATCCCAATATTGTGTCTTCACTTGAAGCACATAGACAGAAGCACCATCTCTCTATTTATCAGTCCAGTCAAGGTGTGTTTGATGGGACACCTAATTGATGTAGTTTTTATTTTGATGCATGTATTAATTCACATGATATTATTTTATTTGATGGAAATTTCATTTTTATCTTACATATACAATAGCTTCTTCAATGGATCGCCCTCCATCCAAACATGATTGCCTCATTGACAACACCCAAATTGCTGATTTTCCAAGTTTGTTGCTATGTGTTTGCTCTTAACTGTGTCCATTGGTTGTTGTTGATGTTTTTAATGTACTATTTGAATGTTTGTAGGGGTGAAACATCCCAATATTGTGTCTTCACTTGAAGCATGTAGCCAAAAGCGTCATCCCTTTATTTATCAATTCAGTCAAGGTGCGTTTGATGGGACAACTAATTGATGTAGTATGTATTCTGATGCATGTATTAATTCACATGATATTATTTTCTCTGATGGAAATTGCATTGTTATCTTATAGAGACAATGACTTCTTCAATGGATCGCCCTCCATCTGAACATGATTGCCTCATTGACAACACCGAAATTGGTGATTTTCTAGGTTTGTTGTTGTGTTTTCTCTTAACTGTGTGCACTGGTTGTTGTTGATGTTGTTAATGTAGTGTTTGAATGTTTGTAGGGGTGCATCATCCCAATATTTTGGCTTCACTTGAAGCACACACACAAAACCACCATCCCTCTATTTATTAGATTAGTCAAGGTGCATTTGATGGGACACCTACTTGATGTAATAAGTATTCTGATGCTTGTATTAATTCACATTATATTATTTTCTCTGATGAAAATTGAATTGTTATATTATAGATACAACAACTTCTTCAATGGATCACCCTCCATTTGAACATGATTGGCTAATTGAGAACACACAAATTGGGGATTTGTCAGGTTTCTTTCTATGTCTTTGTTCTTAGTTTTCTCATAAATTGTGTACTGATTGTTGTTGATGTTGCTAATGTGGTGTACGAATGTTTGCATATTGAACCAGGGCAGAATAAATCGGTAGGGTTGAGGAAAAGACATAAAGGTTAGCCAACTTGTAGGCTTCTCAAACAAGTTATGAGAGAAACTGCAACATCTTCTTCTTTAATCTCCCACATACTAGAATTCATGTCATAAATGTCAATGCAGTTGATGATGCTATTTTTTTTAGGATTCTTGGTGTAGTGAAAAACTTTTTCTACGTGTTATCCCTATCCACGAGCAGTTGGTTCTTAGGGTTTTCTTGGTTTCCCTAACTAGGGTGCTGAGAGCTTGAAATTGTTCCATTTTATGATAAGTTGCAAATATTTAAATGTACTTCATCATTTCTATATAAATAAAGTGTTTTAGTGTTCCAATAATTGAGTACTTGCAAATTTGATTATGATCTTGTCTTCCCTTTCTTCATTGGGTAATTTCTTACACTTTTTTTTATAATGACAATTTGACATGAAAAACTACAATAAATCATTGTATACAAGAAATACTGAATCCATATTTTTTCTTGATTGAAATCGATGTGAGTAGAATGTCAAAAATATGTATATAATATTCTTAACCAATTAAATCATTCTTAAAATATGGTTCTTATCATCATGAGCTAACAAGTATATGAATCAGTCTTAAATTTCTCAGTTACTCTGTCTTAAATTTCCTATTCAGTTTACATGTGATACTACACCATTAGAATATATCTTTTAGTAAGTATCATGGGCATTGTGAACATGATTATGAAAATCATGACGTACATGGTGTAGTTTCAATTACAAAGCATTGGGAACTCTTATGTAGTTATATGAATCCACATTTTTGCTTGATTGAAATTTATGTGAGTAGAATGTCAAAAATATATATATAAGATTCTTAACCAATTAAATCATTCTTAAAATTTGGTTCTTATCATCATGAGCTAACAGGTATATGAATAGAAAGAGAAGTAGTTTGCATTTGTAAAAATAACATTCACAAAGAAAGGAGGCATTTAAGAAAAACAATACCTAAGATTTAGGGTGTGAATTGGTGAAGAAATATTCACCTGAAAGCATCCATACATGTACCTATAGGTGATGAAAAACGTTTCAAGTTGCTCCAATCAATAATTTTCCCAAAACGTTTTGATGCTTCAATTGTAAAATTTCTTGGGTCAGCTACAATGATCATTCAAATTAATAGGTTAAAATTTGTCTTTGTCCTCGGTAACCTCTATCAACATAATTCTCGTGCCAGGACCCGCGACTGATTGTATTGATAGTAGAAATCCATCCAATAACATTTTTCCTATCTACCTTTCGTGGTTATGGGTAGCTTCATATTTTGGATTGGATAGGTTAGTGAAGTCTCATAAGAAAATGCACATCATAGCTATGCAATAGCTACAGTGCAACACAACAATTTGAGTTCTGGAGCTACAAAAGTGTAAGAGAAAACTAAGAGGGAAAAATAATTTTATTAATTTTAACTACAAAAGAGTAAGAGAAAACTAAGAGGGAAAAATAATTTTATTATTATTATTATTGAACCTCTATAGTGACTTCGTCATTCTAAGGATTAGGGATAGAACATTGTCTGCAGTGACACCCTCATTCTCCTCCATAAGCTTAAACATTCCTTCCTCCAAAGAAACTCCAACTTTTTATAAAGACTCATATAATGGGATAACAAGACTTTGATGCCTCAGGTGGTTGAGGACTCTATGGATAAACAATAGAGCACCCTGGAAAGAATGAGAATTCTAGAAAAGAAAATTTATGCATTAACAAAAAAAGTGTGGGGAATTGAGTTTATTGTTGATGAGGACCCTAACCAGGCACAGGTAGTAGCAGATCCATAGATGAAAAAGTTAAACCAAATAAGAGAGATACCCCACAGGCCCAGACCATTTCTCTAGTTATTGACTCGGATGAAGAATATTTTTGTGTTAACTATGAGAGATCATTTGACCATTTATGTGTTAACTATGAGAGAAAACATTCACAAATATATAAATGAAACTTTAGATATGAGTTATAAAATGTGAAAGACACAAAATGAGCCTAAATATCATTTAAAAATGAAGTTTGAAGGCTCTAATACAATAAGGAGATGTAATATTTTGAGTTATATCTAATCCTGGAAACTTAGTAAAATGTGAAAGAAATATCATGTTAGTTGTATGTGCAAGTTGATGTTGCTTCACTTCTTAAACTCACCGAAGTACAAATGAAATTGTCTGTTTGAAGTGCTAAATAGTTAAAAAAGATCGATTTCGAAGGACATAAATATTGTAAACATAAGGACCAATAGAGCTTAGTTTATCTAACTTAACTAGGCTGCTAAATATACATGTATCTCAGTTCATCTACATACGAATAACAATCCCTTAAGAAGCTAAACCACAATTTGTCACAACACTAAATGCTACACTAAATGTCTTAACCAAATTGAATGAAAAGGCATGTACTTTCATTTATCTCTCTCTTGGAAATTGAAATCTACAAATTTTTTATTCCTATCATATAATGGATGAGATAGTTCAGTGGTGAAGCGACCTCCCTGCTAGAGGCAAATCCTACATTTGATTCTTATTTTGTTCACTTTTCAAAAGGATCCCCTAGGCTATACTGATCACCCTGACTATAGGAATTATGCCTTTACTCCACCCCTAATTTTAAATTGTCTTCCTGTACGTTGGCATGATAACTAGAGTATAACTATCTTCCAAGTGTAAATCTAGAATATTTTTAACTTAATTATAAGTTGAATTAAGTTGTTTATGTTCAGATATGGTTTTAGATATTGAAGTGAATGATTAAGGTGTTTTAGCGATGTCTTAGGTTCAAATTTTAACCATTAGTTTCCAAATTTGACTAAGTATAGTACTGAGACCACCAAAGCAAGTAAAACACAATAGTAAATTCCATCCCTTTCAAATGTTTGGAATTGAAAGAAAAGAGACCAGGAATTAAAAAGTAACTAGTTTTGTAATGAAGCAATGTATCAGAAAACTTTTAGTTACTTGTTCTAACACCAAGCAGAAATGCATTCAGTAGTTTTTTGATTTGATATTAGATAGAATTATGTTCATTTTGACTTAAGATGTGAAAGATTATAAATCAAGAGCTCACATAGGCTTAAACTAGGCTTAGAAGGGGACTTAAGCTCATTTTCAAAAGAACTTAAAGATGGTTGTAGCTTACTGTTATATATTAATGAAATGAAAATCCGCAAACAGTAAACTAAAACTCCATAGAAGTTTTGGCTCTTAACATTGGATTAAAACTAAGAAAAACTATGCCAAAACTAGGGGTAAATCTATGGCAAACTATGTATAAAATTGATTTTAAGTTCAGGAAACTAAAACAACCCATAGAAAAGAAAGATAGAACTCTGTTTTGAATGCTAGAAATGAAAGTTATTACAACAAGACAAAAAAATCCATACAACTTGAGAGGCAAGTCAAGACAAGGGTTCTAACTGTGAAAGATGAAATCTAAGGCTATTTTGTGTTTTTTCTAGACTACTTATTTCCACATCTACTAAACCTAAATAAAAGGAATTAAAGTTTCAATTTATTGGTTATAAGGAGTGTTGTTAGAAAGAGTGTGACTAGTTGGGCATTGTGAACATGATTATGAAAATCATGACGTATATGGTGTAGTTTCAATTACAAAGCATTGGGAACTCTTATGTAGTTACATGAATCAACATTTATTCTTGATTTAAATTGATGTGAGTAGAATGTCAAAAATATGTATATAATATTCTTAACCAATTAAATCATTCTTAAAATCCGGTTCTTATCATCGTGAGCTAACAGGTATATGAATAGAAAGAGAAGTAGTTTTCATTTGTAAAAATAATATGCACAAATAATGGAGGCATTTAAGCAAAACAATACTTAATATTTAGGGTTTGAATTAGTGAAGAAATGTTCAGCTGAAAGCATCCATACATGTACCTATAGGTGATGAAAAACGTTTCAGGTTGCTCTAATAAAAAAATTTCCCAAAACTTTCATGAATTCAATAATTAGTCTTAAATTTCTCAGTTACTCTATCCTAAATTTCCTATTAATTTTACATGTGATACTACACCATCAGAATATATCTTTTGGTAAGTATCATGGGTATTGTGAACATGATTATGAAAATCATGACGTACATGGTGTACTTTCAATTACAAAGCATTAGGAACTCTTATGTAGTTCTTGCTACATTGATTTGAACTTGGGAGTTTTTGTAAGTAAACTAAATATTGTTTGGCTAGATCCATTTTAGCTCCATTTGTGATCACCATTAGCTAAATATTTCATTGATGATTATATTTTTTTACATAGAAACATCAACAATTCAACAAGGTCATGCTAGCAGCTAGATGCCTATAAACAAAAGAGGTCAAGTGCCAAGCCCTAAGGCAATTGACCGCAAGAACTTAATTGATATAATAAAAATTTGCAAACTTTGTTGAAGCACTGGTGTAATGCAAAAAAAAAAGAGTTAAGTTTCTTTAGGTAAAACACTTAAGACTAAAAAACAACTAAATTTATTTGACCTAAAAATGCTTTGACCTAGATTTTTTTTTTTGGTAATTAAATTAATAGGAACAACTTGTAAAAGAATGTGATTCATATTTTGATTGCTTATCAAATACAACATGAAATATGGCTTCCTCTATTGATGGTTAGATCAAAAATTGTTTATCTATATGGAAACCTAGTGCCTCATGGACCTAGGATTACTATGAACGAGGAGTTAGCCTGATAATTGTAATTGACTCAATAATGTACAAGTAAGTATTCTTCAAGTAAATTCTTTATTTTGAAAATATATTAAACATCTGCACTAACATATTCAATCTCTTTAGATTTTTTGGCATGTATCTCTAAACAGAATAACGTAGGGCCAAATGTGAGAAACCTAATTCATCTCATTACTATGAGAAACCTAATTCATCTCTACAACTCAGACTATTTAGAGCTCAAGACCTCTGTTTTGGATTGCAACCTAGTAAAAAATTCATATCTATGGAAAGAGTATAGCTGAAATTTTGGAGGGTCTGATCACCATTAAAAAGGGAGCTCAAACCTATGACCTTAGCCTCAGACTTGTGTGAACATACTTCTAAAGAAGCGCGGTTCATAACTATGATAAACCTAATTCATATCTACAACTCGGACTATTTAGAACTCAAACCTCTGTTTTGGATTGCAGCCTAGTAAAAAAATCATATCTGTGTGAACATACTTATAAAGAAGCTCAGATGGTGTTAGGGGAAGGGTCTGACCTGAAGTGGAACCATGGACAAGTTTTTGAATAGAATTGGGCCTTTGAAGCATTTTCTAAAACTACTTTGAAGTGATTGGAGACCTTTTGCATCATTCCCAAAACCACTAGTTGCAGACATTAGTTGAAGAAATGTTGGAGAATTTGGACCTAAAGGTTGCCTTTGGAGCATCTTGAAGACTTATTGTTGAAGTTCCCTTGAAAGGTTTGTTGGGTCACTAATGAAGGCTTGTGGAAGAATTTTTGTAGTAGCCTCTCTTGTATCCCATGGAGTAAATTTGAAGCTAATTTTGAAGTATATTTCAAGAAAATATTCTAAGTTTTCAAAGTCAACCTAGAACAATCTTTGAAGGTAGGTTTCGAGGAATTTTTTGGGGAAATATTTGAAGGTACATTGAAGGAATCTTGAAGTGAATCTCGGGAAAATTTAGAAGACCTTTTAGAAGCATATTTGAGGGTAGCCTTGGAGACATATTGGAGACATATTGAAGTGGCCTTGAAGAAACAATGTTGAGGTCCATTGAAGAATCCTTTGAAGAACTAGTGGGTGAAAAACTTGAGGCTTAATGCAGCTTATTAAATAAATATTTTTGAGAAGCTTTAGCTGACTTTGGAGATATTATTGGAGATAGAAAATCATATCATTTTAGAAAATAAACATCAGATAAAAAATCATATCTTTGCAGAAAATATTCCTACCCTAATCACAATGAAATGTCTGAGTTTACCTTTACCCAGTCTAAAAGGTAAAGTTCCTTATAAAAGTAAATTATTGATAATGGTTATCTAGTGGAGATAGACTTATGTTTGATAATGCTAACGTTTAAAAATGTTTTTTTTTTTCTAAGGAAACATTTAGATATTGATGAAGGATTATTAAGTTCTTCTGACCTTGATTTTAACCTCCACCCATTCCTTTAAAATTCATCATGAATCAATGAAGTTTTGCACGATGAAATTTACAAGCACATTGAGTGTAAATAACCTCAATAACCTTAAACTATTATATCACAAACCATGGAAATATTACATTTGTTCATATACATGGAATATCAAACATTTGTCCAAAAATTTGTCACTCATACAAAAGACTCCAATCATGGTTCTTCTTTAGTGAAAGAACCATGTCATGATAGCCCCAAGGAAAATGATCACAACAACACATTCACATATTGGGGAACTATGTTGATGTTGATCAATGACTTCTCTTCCAATAGAAGATGATACAATGTCATCTCTAACACCTCCATCTACAGCTGGCGTTCCTCTACAAAGTATATCAGTGGACATCTTATGAATGTTTGCATGGTAATGAATGCTAAAAGATTGAAACTGAGAAATCCACATTATTTCTTCCTTGTAAAGCGGTTTTAGATTCGATTTTCGAACTTCAAATATGCCTTTGATCTCATTGCGTATGAGCTGCGAGTTTGTGAAAACTGTAATATCATTGACAACATAATTTTTTGCCTCCTTTAACCCCTCAACAAGGGAAATGTAGTAAGCTTCGTTGTTCGATGTACTCCAATGCACTTCTATATTTCTATGCAGCACATGATTTATTGAAGCATTATGAAACCCATATTTTATAGTGGCTTCACCAGGATTAGGACGAAAAGGCACTTCAATGTACAACTCCCACTTTTGCACCATTATGTATGGTTAGAAGTCCTATAAAATAAAATAATAATAAATTCATATTATACAAATAGGATTAGATTCCAAACAAACGAAAGGGGATGGTGAAGTCATTACAAAATAAATAATGAACCAAACTAGAATAAACATGTAACTAGAACTGGATGGTGAAGTCATAGATTCTATTATATCTGGAACTGCTCTGCATTTCAAAACTATAAGCTATGATTCATCTCTTAACAATTTATAGTGACAAACTATAAATTTCCTTCAGAACTTGGAGTATTCAATGGTTATAAAGTTTAATAAGATTAAGAAAACCTTAATTTTTTTGAATATTACAAAATTTTGACAAACCGTGTGACATAATTCTTCTTCTAATATTTTTTTCCTTCATTATATTCCCTTGTGTATCGTATACTACTAGAAATCCAACCTTAGATGTCTTTGTGCTAATTTTCATATTCAATGCACCCATTGTACTATCTATATTCAATACATTGTTACACAGACACACAAAGTTGATGGCTCCTCACACCCCCCTTATCCTGGGCTATACAATGCACCTTGTTCTGTGGGTGCAGAAAGTGAAGCTGATATTTGATTGGTATCTTTTGCGAGCCCTACCCCTTGGTTACTGCCTTCATCACTTGGGTTTTATATTGGTTTAATTAATATAGTCCTTTCAATATGATCATTTTTGAATTTCAGTTTGGCCATGGGCAACTGTCCTTGATGGCTCTGTCTCGTTTTCTTTTGTAGATTTTACATTTTTGCCAAGTTTGTGAGGATTGAATTCATGAATATTATTATTGTCTATAAAATCCAATGTTGGAACAAACCATGCCGCTAATGCACTTGACATGGTGCGCAGTATACCCCGTTTATTTATTTTAATACTGAAAATGGGAGATTTTTATTATAAAAACTGTAGTAGTAAGCTAAAAAGAAAAGTATAAAAATGTCTACCCCAAGTTTGCAAGCATAGCCTGTAGGTTACGACTCTCAAAATCTTCAATCCAAAATTTTCAAAAATTCACCACTATTATATCCTAGTGGTTCTCACATACAAACAAGTGTATAGCTTAAAATAAATAAATAAATACTCCTAATACTCTCACTGCTTCACTAAACATAAAATTTATTGGAAGAAATGTAGGTTGTTTTCTTCTTCTTGCCCAAGATTGGAAAGAAGGGAATTATGGTTCTTGAGATCCATGTCACCCAACATCTGATGTACTGTGGCTTTTTCCCTTAATTCTACCTTCATAGAGCTTTTTGACATTATGTGATTTGATGCTGCAAAATGTGAATCCATGTTCAGGTTGATGACCATGTTTCTGAGCATGCTGCATTCAGCTTCCAGAACCTCAATATTTTTTTCTTCTGTTACACCAATGTTCTCATGATTATAACATATTGAGATTTAAATTGTTGCTTGTTTTCATACACCTTTGTAGTCAATGAAAACAGAGAGATCTATTACATTGTATTGATTCTTCATGCCTCCTTAACACCCTTTTAAATTCTTGTACTTCTTTGTCTTCCATGTGAACTTCTCTCCAAAGGGTTCTGTAATGCCAATTTTGGTTAAGGGATCTCGAAGGGTTGAGCAGGTGTATAGAAGAAGAGACCCAAAGAAGTCCCAACTCCCAAGTTCTACCATTCAAGGAGGACCCCTGGTCCTCAAATTAAACCAGAAAATCAAGTAGCCAAGGGATCACGTTGTATTGAAGCTAAACTGTAGGAAGTCTGAAACAGATTCCAACTTGACATAAGAATAGGTCCACATTACCCATAGAAGAAGGTTCAGTGCATAACCAAAACCCAGAATATCAGGAAAATTCCAAAAATGTGAATATGCCCAAAGTAATCAGACAAGGTTTTCAGTTTTCACTAGCTCTCCAATGACCCGGAGACCAAATATAGTTTAACTCAACAGAACCAGAACAGAAATTCATAAATAATTTATCCTTCTTACCCAAGACCATTCGCAGAGGATACGTGGCATACACTCTGAAATCAACTCCAGAAGAAAAAAATTTCAAGTATTAACCAAAGATAGAGTAAAATTCTTACCAGTTTGGGTTTGGGCCAACCAATCGTTCTCCTTTCCATGCAACGACCCTCTCCAAAATGGCATTTCATTACCCCAGATTGCCATTCCATTTCATTCTAATTCGAATATGTTCAAATCCTAGAGCTGAATTACTATCAAATATACTAATGAGGAGCTAGCTTGTCCATTCAGTCTCATTCTCCTTGATTGTATACCATTGGCCATGGCTGAGTGAAATCTGTTTATTAATTGCATTGATGTGTTCCTCTATTTCAAAATTTTATAAGACTTGGTGGATTGGATGATATCTCCACTCTTCAGTTTTTCTTTTTTTGGAGAGTACCAAGAGTGGGATTGTCTAGAGATTTAATTCTCATAACACCCGATCCAATGTGACCTTGTGCAGAGTGCTTATCTTTTCTAAGATTTGGGATGTAATCAAGGTAAAAAATTTATCAGTTGGAGTTAATATAAAGATAATTAACTTTACAATTAAACTTGAATTTGAGTTTTCCCAGATTGAACAAAATCCATGACTCCTGTCACCCCTAGTATATCCAAGGCCCATTTTATTGAGGAGAGAGCTCCCTGTTATATGTGCATCCATTGTAGGAGTTAGTTTCAGTTAAAAAAAAAAATTAATTGAGAATCCATGGTTGTGTGGGGTCCCTGTTTTGAATGGAATGGATGCCCATACTGAAAGACCAAAAAGAGTAGATGCCATTATATTAAGACCCGATACCATTGTGATGGGACCCGAGACCAAGAGAGAAAGTCTTGAAGCAAGAGGAGGACAGTTCTGAGAGCATAATCCTGAGGCAAAGTATAATCATCATTGATGTCGTGTAGCCATAATATAGTTATGAAGGTTATGTAAAATAGGTTCTGTAATAGGGCACGAGAAGCATAGACCTGTAACAGAATGACAGACCTATGATAAATGTGATATTTCTCTAGTCAATCCGGAGTCATATCATCAAATAATAATAGATCCAACCCAAGCGAGATTCCTGTGGTATAATGCGAGAGATGTAGCTAGTAAGATTGTTGTTGTTGTAGTGTCTCAAATATACATGCAAGAGAGATTCCTTTCTTTCTTGTTGTGATGCCTTAGACCTATCTGAAAATTTCAGAGGCAGTGCAAGATGGGTTTGAAAGTAGTATATGAACCAAAATTGGTCTCTGAGGTATCTAATAGAGTGAACCTACAATTGTGCTTGTTGAAATGTTACTTTCAATACTGGCTGTGCAGAGCCACTTTCTATTTTAATCTCCAGGTTCTTTGTACTCATGCCGCCTTCTAAAATGGTCAAAGAATCAATTTTTGAAAACTCCCTACAGTCCTTTCGCTGGTTTTTTTTTAGGCCTCTGTAAATTCAAAAATATAGAGCATTTATATGAAACAGAATATAAGTTTTTGATTTAAGCGCGGGAGAGTTTTTTTGAAGGACCGGTGGTCCCCACGGCCATGACAGAAGTCCCACAGAACTATGGTCCCCAATGCCAAGTCAGTCGTCGCGTCAGCAGACGCGTGGCAGCATTTCATTGGAGCGGATTTTGTTTTGGGCCATTCGCATTGCAAAGAACCAGACCTGAAAGATTTATCAAGCCGATTGGATTGGAATTCTGGGTGACATTTGGGCTGACATCAGCAGGCCCAAAATGCACCCGATACGCTTTATAGGGCAGGTTTAATTGGGATTTCGGGTCACAAAGACCCTGACGTCAGCAGGCTCCTTTGTAACCCGAAATGGTTATGCAAATGGGTTAAATGTTTTTTGAAGTCTGGGTTCATGCACGATCAAAGTTTTGTGATCAAAGGTTTAATGTATCGTTTTTAAATGTTTTACTTCATAATGTTTAACATTTGAAAAGTGGGCCCGACAAAGTTTTAGTTTATTTTTGTTTAAAGTTTATTTTTTATATAGTTTGTATTGGTTTCAATATATGCACGACATATATATATTGTAAAGGCCAGAGAGCCTGTGGCTGCAATTTTGTTTTTTTTATTACACAGAATGTATGTTTTTAGTATATGCACAACAGTGCATTTTTTCTCAGCAGAGACAGTGTGTTAATATTTTACATAGCAGTGTATGGTTTTAGAGTGAGACAAAGAAGAATTTGTGAGCACTTCGTTTTGCAGCAGTGTTGTTATTTTTGAAATCCCTCTCAGTGAGGAAGATTTGTAATAGTCTTTTTTGAAAGTTAATGAAATAGTTTTCAAGTGGAAACTCTGTCTCATGTGTCAAGAATTTTTAATTTCTCTGTGTTAGAAGAGGAGAGTATTACTCTCTCCATTGTTGTTCTATAATTTTCAAATATTCCAACAGTGCTCTATTTTTTCATAATAGCATATTTTCATACATTGTTTTAACAAAATGCCTGGATATCAAAACAGAAAGTTGATATAGGCGTACACACAGATCACGTACATGGGTAGCGATCACTGATAGGTTTCAGGCTGCTTTTCTGCTATTCTATTCGTGCTCTGAGCTTCAGAGAAATGTTGTTGGGCTTCAGAGAATGTTTCAGAAATTTGAAAATCAATTTCACGGATAGTCGAGCTGGGGAGTGTGGCGGGGTTGGCAACGCCATTAATGCATGCAGCCAGGTGGGTTGACAGATGGGGTAATGGAGAGGGCTAGCAGATGAGTAACGGAGTCGAGACGTCACACCGACCAGCAGAGTAATGGCTTCCGGGGCCCACATTTCTCGATGCCGAAATAATAAGCTTTTCGAGTGATCGGAATGTTCGAAATTTTTCATTATAGCTTACTCCATTTTAAATAACCTATATCCCGGAAAATAATGGTTGCTTTTTTCTTTCGTCCATGGCCGCTACAGAAAATTTTAGAGAAACATCTTTTCATAAAGATAAATAAGGACTATAAATGAACGTACATTTCAGCATCTTTTCTTTAGTCCATGATCTAACTGCAAATCCAGGAAACCCCCGCAAGTTTAGAGAAACACCTTTTCATAAAGATAAATAACAACCGCTCCACCACCTGCTTAGGTAAATGAATATCATGGTTTCATCCCTAATATATTTTCTACTCTGCATTCGGCAACAAGATAAGATAAATGAATATCATGGTTTTATGTTTAATACATTTTCTACTCTGCATTCGGCAATAAGATGAAATTGGCACGCCTAGAAATTCACACACAACTAAAGAAAAACGATTCTCATAGAAGAAAAATAAATTCAACCAAACAAACCAAACATTAAAACACCCATAAAGAAAAACTAAACCGATCAACATGGCCATGCTGCAGAAAAACAAAGAAACCAGCACATTAGCAAGCCAAGCCAAGTTAATCCAATGCATAATGCAAAAAAAAAATGAGATGGAAGTGTTGTGTTTCTTGGTTCTGAGCATTGCTTTATGTACACTCAATTTCCAACGGTCACCAACTTTTCTCAGATTTAAATTATTTTAGAAGTTTTTCAAGGCCAACTTTTTTGGCCCTTTTCCTTTCTTTCTAAAATTAGGGTGCGCTCGCCATGAACCATGGAACTTTCTTTTGTTTTATTGCATTCTAAACGAAGCTTTTTCTACATTATAAATAAATACTTATTTATAAAAAAAACAATTAATGTCATGGTTACATGTGTCAGAATTTAAATTTGAGTCTTTCAAAGCATTTAATTTTTTCTAGAGGTGTTATATTCTATTTAGGTATCATGTAATATTATCATGAATCAAAAGTTATTATATGTATATTTTCTATTTTTTATTAAGTATTATTTGAACATAAAATATTTACGAGAAGGCATGTTACTTATTATAATTTGAATTTAATTTAATTCAAACATGAGCCGTGATTGATAGGAATATTCGATAACACATAGAGAGTGTGATTAAATTTCCTACCATGGTGGAAGACGCAGTCCTTTGTGATATTTGGCCTTCTTAATAGTCCCAATAGTTTTTTTTTATTAAGTAATATTGGAACATAAAATATTTACGAGAAGACATGGTACTTATTATAATTTTATGTTAATTTAATTCAAACATGAGCCGTGATTGATAGGAATATTCGATAACACATAGAGAGTGTGATTAAATTTCCTACCATGGTGGAAGACGCAGTCTTTCGTGATATTTGGGCTTCTTAATAGTCATAACATTTTTGCACTAGAAAGGAAGCACTTAAGGCTCCCAACTTTGATGGAACAAATTTTTCATTTTGGAAAATCAAGATGAAGTACTATCTAATGTTTCTTAGTGTTGAATTATTGCAATCAATTACAAATGGATATAAGTCGTAAGAGATATCCCCCAAAATCTTAAATCTAGGAAATGTTGTTTGTGTACCATGACAACATGGAAAGAAAACTAGGACCATCTTAAAGTCAAAGGAATATTCAACATCGATGGTTTTGTAAATCATTCATATATATATATATGTGTGTGTGTGTGTGTGCGCGTGGTCCAACTAGAACTCCAACACTACACTATAAGGAGAAATGTACTTTACTTTATTTATAAATGATTATACTATAATGATTAGGGAATATTTCCTGAAATATAATTCAAAAGCACTATATTGTTTTAAAACTTTTAAAGCAGTGGCTGAAAATGAAAGTGAAATGAAGATAAAATTCTTAAAGATCATATAGAGGTGGAGAATTTACTTTAAGATAATTCAATGAATTCTATTAATAACATGGAATCAAAAGGAAACTTTCTATTTCTAGGACTCCACAAAAAATGGTGTGGCAGAATGATATAACAAATCTATACATGGGACTACAAGAACAATGTTATTGGGAGCTAACTTACCTGTTAAATTCTAGAAGGAAGCAGTTGGGGCAACAGTAGACATCATAAAGAGGGCATAGATCTAAGTAAACAATGATGGAACTCCATAAAAACTATCAAAAGGAAGAAATGATTTTTTGAAACACTTCAAAATATTTGGAAGCAAGTTCTTTATGAAGATAAATGAAAATTCACTAGGAAACTTTTATTCTCTCATTTACAATTGAATTTTTCGTAGGTACTCACTAAGAAGCAAGGCCTACAAATGCTATAGAAATCATCTTCGGAAAGTACTAGAGATAATTAATGTAAAAATAGACGAGGCTCTTCCAAGAAGAGAAGCATATCTAAAAAATGAAGAAGACCTCATCCTTATAGACCAAGAAGAAGGTTTTGCAAAAGAATATCAATAGATAGAATACCAAAAGGAGAAACAAACTCAAACACCATCTAAGACAACCTTCGAGTTTGTACAAAAGCGTCATCTAGAAGACCAGATTATTGAAGATGTGGAAAAATAAATAAAAACAAGAATGATGAAAAACACACCAAAAAAGAGTGATATCACCTTGCTATCCCAAATAGAACCAAAGGATTTCACTAAAGAAAGTAAGGATCCACACTAGATAAATGCAATGCCGGAAGAGGAGATGAACCAAATTGAAAAGAATGGAACATGGGAACTAGTACATCGTCCAAAGGATAAGAATGCCATAGGAACCAAATCAGTGTTCAAGGAAAAAAATAATGAAGATGGACAATTCATGAGAAACAAGGAAGGATTGGCGTGCATGGGACGGGTATACTCAAATTGAATTAATTGACTTTGAAGATATTTTTTCTCTTGTTTCCATATTAGAGGCTATAAGGATGCTTTTAGCATTTTTGTGTTCAAAAGGCTTTAAAGTCTATCAGATGAATGTAAAGCCAACATTTCTAAATGGTGACTTAAAATAATAAGTATACATGGAACAACTAAAAGGGTTTGACTGGTCAAAAAATAAAAACTTTGTTTGCAAACTGAAGAAGCCCTTGTATGGATTAAAAAAAGTGCCAATAGTTTGGTATGCTATACTTTATCTTTATCTTCAACAACAAGGGTTGAAGAGAGGAGTTTTAGGAATAAACCTTTACATGAATATGGATGAAGATAGTTTGATAATCATACTAATATATGTAGATGATTTGATTTTTGGTAGCAATAATTTTTAAATGAGTCAAAAGTTTGCCCAAGAAATGTCTAAAGAATTTGAAATGTCAATGATCCGAGAGTTGTATTTCTTTCTTGTACTTCAAGTAACTCAAACAAATGCTAGAATGATCATAACACAAACAAATTACCACAAGGAAATGCTTAAGTGTTTTGGGATGAAAAAATGTGTTGTTAAAATCACACCTATGATTACATGTTGTATGCTAAGTAAGGATGAGTCGATGTAAGCCTCTACAAATTAAATATTGGAGGTCATTTATGTGTGATAACTTCATGAAAAAACATCATTCATGAAGTATGTATGGTGGCAAGGTTCCAACAAGCTCGAAAGGAATCTCACATGCAAGTTGTAAAAAGAATACATAGATATCTAAAAGCAACTCTTGATTTTGGACCATGGTACCCTAAGAGAAAAATCTTACCTTGACAAACATACACCGATGCAAACTAGGCAGGAAGCATTGATGACCGGATAAACACCAACGGAAATGCATTTTTCTTAGGAGATTATCTTGTATCTTTGTTAACCAAGAAAGAATAATCCATATCTCTTTCCATAGTTGAAGTCGAATATATAGTAACAATAGACTATTGTACACAAATTATTTAGATGAAGGAAGCCTTGAACGATGTCAAATTAGAAATAAATCAACCCATCAATATTTTCTGTGGCAATATTAGTGCAATCAGTCTTTCAAAAAACCCACTCATGCACTAAAAAACGAAACATATTGTAATCAAGTACCAATTTCTTGGAGAACAAGTTACAGATGAAATCATCAAAATGGAATACATTAACACTAAGCAACAAATTTCCAACATCTTCACAAAACCCAAGTCTGGAAGAGCATTTTAATTTCTTCGCCAAAATATGGGGGTCATCTCTCTTGCATTCGAGTAGAGCATCCCTTTGCTATTAATGTCAAAAGGGAAGAACATGGATTCAGGGAGAGCAATAGGAATTTAGGTGGAGGAGCAGTAAGTTATAAATATTTCCATCAATCAAAAAGGCGGATATGGTTGAAGAAGTTAATTTTTATTAATTTCAAAGGTTGTCCAACTTAAGAAAATAATGGAATAGGCTTAAATTTTTCTTTAATCTCTTTCCAACAAGGTACAACAGGCCCCCTAAGTCCTCTCCATCTAGGAGAAATGATTTTTCTAAGACAAAAAACCACTTATCTTTCCCCCAATCAATTCATCCATGCTTGAGGACAATTCAACCCTATTTAGGTGACTTGAATAGTAAAAATAAGTGAGTCTTCTCCTCCATTCAGTCGGCAAATCATTCAACCAAGTAGAAGAAATATTTGAACCTAAGGAAGAAAGTGAAGAGGTTTATATCACATGAACCCATAAGCAGATTGAAGGAAGGGTTTTATTATTTCTAATTATTTTTCTTATTAAGAAGTCTTGGAGCATTTTATTATGATATTTTGAAGAATTTTTAGTTATGTTTGTGGACAAAATTTGACCTACTTATAGCACAAACTTTGACCCTCCTTTTTTGGGACAAAACTCAGTATTTTTAGGACATGATCAAGGTGGCTCCAGAAACACTCAGAAGTCAATGAATGTTTTGAAAAGGCTCAAAAATAAAATTTCTTTGTTTCCCATGAAACCAAGGTCAAATTTAATAGCTCATTTGAATGTTTCTAACGATGTCAAACTAACATCATATGTGAAAATTATGGCTAGTCAAATTTTTGGTCAACTAGGCCCCAGGGCTAAAGTTAGCATAGGGGAAAATAAATTTACAAGTCGGATAAATCTAACAAAGCTGCAAAAATTCGCGTCCTAAATGAGGCAACAAATTGGTTGTTTTTGGCAATAGTTTCTGGCGGCCGAAACTAGCGAAATTGACACCTACTTAATATTTCTAATGACCCCTAAAGATATGGTGGTTGGCTTCATACTTGTGCCAAAACAAAAAAAAATATTAAAAAAATGGGGTCGGTGGGCCCACCCAACCCCAACCTCTTTGCACACATTTTGGGGCAATTTCTAGTATATATATATATATATATACACACACACACACTAGAAATTGCCCCAAAATGTGTGCAAAGAGAGGTCGACGAGATTGTTAAATTTGAATTGTTGAACATGAAAAGTTGTGCTTTGGTTTGAAATAATAATTGTTATATTATATTTATATTGCTTAGTGTTTTTGTGTTAAGCTAGTAATACACAATTAAAATAATAATTGAAATATTGAGATAATGAAAGTTGACTGAGATGTAATTTACCACTTATTTTACCAACAAAATATGTTAAACCATTGTGAATAAGTATTGATTTTCTAGAATTGGAAATTTCTACTAAGATGAAACAAAAACTACATATTACTTTTGCCTCATTTTAGGCATTCTATGTAGCTTGATGAAAGGAACTTAATAATTTTGTTTTGTCTATCTCTAATATGGTGGCATTCAAAATGTATGTTGTATTCTTATTCTCATTTTTATTCCCTATTGTAGATTATTATCTCTTTTAGGAAATTATCTATAATTGTTGTAAATCAAGACAATGTATTATTACTCTGCATCAAGTTGAACTCCACCCAAAGGATGACAAATTATAAGAATCCTACTATTGTTTTATACTAATTGCTTCAATAGTAGGTTTTGGATGACATTGTTTGACTAAAGAGATCTTTGCTTAATGTACCAGAGCGAGTTTCCATATGATCTTTCATAGTGCATAGCATTCTACATATGCATTTGTGGAGTAACTCAGAAATAATACATTGCCCATATTCACAGAGTCCCATAGTTTGTCTGTACATATCAAACAGGCCACCACGCTATATGCACACTTTTCTTGGCAATGAGAAATGACATCTTCTTATGACCTACAATATAAGATGTGGCAACTATTAAAAGGATGGTTCTTATATTTACAACAATGGAAACCTTTATAATTCTACATCATATAATGGGCCCACAATGCATGGAGCTTTTGTATGAACTCTCTAGTATGGTATACACCTAATATTGTATAGTAACAACAAAATAATTTGCCACTTCGAAATTAAGTGGACCATATTTCCACTCATAAGAAAATACACCTTTATTATTTACAATTATGTATAGACAAAACTAATAGGCATCATATCTCATCATAAATCTACAACATAAATCATTTCTTTAATCTAAATTAATTACTTTAAAAATATTTTTATCATAGATCAAAGAGTTTTTTTTATTGGAGTTGGGATTTGAAAAAAAATTAATTCATTAAAAATATAATTAATATAATAATAATAATATCTTTTTTGCCTAACTTGTAAATATGAATTTGTTTATGAAATATGTTTTTAAAATAAGTGAGATAAAATATTAATAATGATATGTTTGTTTAGTATTTAAAAAAATAAAAATTAATTTATTTGTGTGTTTTTATTTTAGTAAAAGAATAAAATATTTACAGTAATAATGTTTTGTTTTAGTCATTTTTAAAAATTTAATAAAGTATTTTAATTTTGTATATATGATTTTTACATATTTTTTATGTAATATTTTAGAAAACGTTAGTTACATATATATATATATATATATATATATGTTTAAATATGATAAAAATCATCAAATTAATCTCTAGGAAACACCCAGAATGCGTGTTCAAAGGAAATTTAAATATTTTTACTAAATTATTTAAGAAATACAAATAAATTCAATTGAGCTTCTTCATCCTCTATAGGACAGCAGTCTTATATACGAACTATTTTTTGGGAAATTGAGACTATTGAGACACCATATGGAGCTATGAAGAGACATTGAGTCAGATAAAATTCTGAAATTATGATTATAAGTTGAGCTCCAATTTTCCTCTTGCCAACTTTTCCCAATTTAAGTTAAAATATGAGTGGTATTAAAAACAACTGAAAATTTGATGATTTAAATCTAGGTGGAAAATGATACCTGTAACCAAAAACATGTGTATGTTGCAAATTCCAAGCCTTTTAATTCTATAACAAGTTTTTTGTCGAAATCAGAATTCACCAAAGTTATGTATTTTGTGAATCGACAAAATAAATGTGGGACAAGGTTATAAATATCTATGAAGGATATGACAAGGTGAAAAAGTTGAATTTTCAAACTTTTATAAGGCAATTTTAAAGTCTCAAGATGAATGATGAAGAAGATATTGCTGCTTACTTCCACCGAGTAGATGAAGTAGTCAACTCTCTCAAATGGCTAGGTGAAGATGTTAAAGAAAAGATAATTGTCCAAAAAGTTTTAAGATCTCTTGAACACCGTTTTGATGATAATGTTTGTTACATAGAAGAACTAAAATATTTGGACACCTTATCAATGGATGAACTTCATGGAATCCTCACATCATACATGAGATAAGGTTAGGAAATCCAACTCACAAGGAAGTTTCATTCAAGGCATCAAAGGCAACGAGAAAGTGGAAGAACAATTATCGCACTAGAAACCTAATATTGAAATGACACAATTTGTCAATAGGATGAAGAAAAGATCCAAACCTAAAGCTAAGTTACCTATCATTTGTTTTATATGTTGTAATATGGGACATTATGCAACCAAGTGTCATTTCAAAGATCACAACAATGATGAAGATGAACCTATGAAAACAACATTCAAGAAGACAGGCTCATGGAAAAGGAATTTCTTCTCCAAGCAAGGAAATGATGACGCTAATGAAGAAGAACATGATGGAAGAAGAGAAATATCTTTCATGGTATTCTCAAATGTAACAAATAACTTAGAAGAAGAAGAAGGAAGTTTGGATGAACTATTTATCATTTCCTTAAAGAAAAACGATAGACTCAAGAAAAATAATGTAAATTTATCTCAGGAAATCATCTCTCGCAAAACCTAGAAATAAGAAGATAAAAGAATAGAAGAAGCCTTGCACAATAAACTAAAGGAAAAGGAAGAAATTTCTGAAAAAATGGAAGCTAAAGTATTATCTCTGAAAAGGAAGTTGGAGAAATACAATAAGAATTTTAAGAGTACCCAAACCTATGATGTCATTCTCAACTCCCAAATACCTCCACATGACAAATCTGGACTTGGCTGTACAAGTGAATCCTCTAATTCAAAGGGAGACACCAGTCTTCATCATGAATAAAAACCTACAATTTTTTCGATGTCCTTAAAATATCTCAGCACAATAATACATTATAGAATATTCACGTTTTAATATATTATAAATTATATAGTTAGTAATATTATTGTTTTTAATGTATGTAGTTACACATAATTAATAACTAATATATCCATAAAACTAATCTCTTTATTTTTTCAAATCTTCCACGTTCGAAGCAATGGCCAACCCAAAAAAATTTATACCAATCCTATCTCTGAAAACTAATATGTTTCTATGTGCCAGGACGACCCATCTAGGGTGCCTAGTGATGGTGGGTATAGGAAACCATCCAGAGCCATTTATAGGTGTTATTTTGGGTGGGATATAATATATTTATGCCTCATGAATTGATGCCTTTACAGTAGGTAGGGTATAAGAATTGAAAATTTGAGTTGTGAAGCTATGAATTATCTATTGGAGTGAAAGGAAGTATTAATTCAAATACCACTATGTTTAAATAGTGGTACAAAGCAACTTTTGGTGTGGACATTGGATACAAAGACTAGTGCAAGGATAAAGAAGATATCAAAGCTGGATGAAAGGAAGGAAATTGCAAAGCAAGACATTCGTAATTGAGGAAGAACCTTTCAATGAGCAAATGGACCGAAATTCATCAAATATAAAATGGGGAAAAATATTTTTTTTCTTACTATAAAAAAAACCCAAAATTGCATGATCTACAATTTGATTATTAGGATTCATATTATGGTGTCTTAAACATTTTTAAAATTGTTCTTAGGTAGATCCAAAGCATATCTGAATCTAGATCTGGATCCAATCTGAGGATCCATGAATCTGTCCCCGGAGGATAGTGGATCTGGTAACATAGATGTATATTTCACTTTCTTGTTGGACAGATATTGGTGGAGCTTGGATGAGAAAATTGAAATCTAAATAAGTGGACTCATTTGGTCTTAGTTGTATTCATTTTTATCATTTCTCTTGAACAAACATTTATTCCAAGCCTTTCAGGAAGTAGTGGTTTTGTTTCTTCCCTTAAATGTTGGAATGCGCAGGAGTAGTTAGTAGACCTACCTACCCTAGTCTAGTGAAACTAAATATTCTCCAATATTCTTAGACTGAGTTGATGCTTGACCCCATACACCCCATCAATACATTGGAAATCTAAGGCATTGATCTTCAATCCTTCATCATCACTTTTTCATTCCAAATCATTGAAACTATTTTCTTAGAGTTTTACCATGCTTTTAATTCTGTGGTTGTGTGTTTGGGGATCTTCCTTTTGAGCTCCAATATGAATATTACCCTAAAATCCCTAGCAATCTTATATTCAAAATCCAGCTTAAACCCCAATTGTTAAATCCTTTGATTAGTGGTATCCTTAAGGGGCTTTTGACTTGATTTAACAAGGCCATTAGATCCCCTTAAAAATATTTCCACTTAGACAAAAATTTACGAAGAACAAATATTTTTTTGATACAAATATCTAAGATTATATGGTTTTGAGGTGAGAGGTGAGATAAGCACAATTGTCAAGGCATTTGATAGCTTACCTTGGAAACTCCATTATGATAAGCTATGGAAAGTTTCATTTCCTAATGAGGTTCCATGTAAAAAATTGCATATGGTGAGAGATGGATCCATGGGATTTTCATATATTGTATCTTGCTTTGGATATTGACAATATCCCATAATTACCCAAATAAGTCTTGTCCAAAATTTATGAGAAGCTTCCAAAATTTGATGTTGCCTCCTGGCTACTATCCCACATGTCTTTCTATTCATGAATCATAATTCAAAATTTGAGGATAGACATGAAGATGCCATTATGAGATTGTTTATTCTTTGTTTGGGACAATGGAATAATGGTTTTCCTAGACACTCTTGCAATCTATAGAGTATACCTTTTATGAAAATTCTCATTGAAATATTTCTCAGCTATTGTGGCCAAAGATTGTAGAAGTTTAAAACAACGATTGGTTCTTACTGGTATCCCTACAACGAGAAATAATTATTCATCTTTTTGAAAGTAATAGATGTGTTGATGAATATGGAGAGGAAGTATGGAAAGAAAAATCCTTCTTAACTCCCTTGAAGACAATGATGCTACTGCCATCATAGGAGAAGTTGACTAAAAAATTTGAATAAGTTAATACTATATGTCACCCAAAAGCTAGCATGAATACTTCAAATCTAGAAAAAATTATCAAAGAAATACTTAACTATACATAAATAGGGATTCATTGAGTGAATTAATGGTTAATGGTCATTCATATGTATTATGCTTTGATGGAACACCAAAATTTAATCATTAATACTACCACTATGATGAACACCAAGAAAAAATGTTCAAGGATGACTAAGAAATACATCTTCCATATCTAAAGCAAGATGAAGAATTTGAAGGATTTATAGCTATCCACGGGTGCTAAAAACATGTTGGTATGTGAGAAGATCCTTATTTCTAATAACTCTACAATATATTAAATCGCTATGAACAACCATGTATGTAATTAACTTGCATAGAATTGGCATGAAATGTATAACACACACCTACAATGGAATAATAAAAATGAAGGTCGACTACCATGATGATAAATAGCAATGGAGTGGATAAAGAGATGGTAAAGGCAGTTGATGCATTTCCATTACATGACTCAAAAGTATTTACCATTTATGATATAATGTTCACGTTTCTTTTAATTTGGAAATTATGACAAGATTGATTGGAAATATGACAAGTAGCAATGCCTACATATTTGTAGTATTATTTCTAAAGATATGCTAAAGGCAGTGGATGAATCTCACTTACATGACTCAAACGAAACTACCGTTGATGACATAAGGTCCATGTTGCTTTATAAATTTAAAAGGGTAGATGCTCACATATTCAATTATAAAACTGACATCTCGCCATAATCGTGGACATATTTTATATATCTCAAGGATGCTCCAAATTGTAGAGGTGGAAGTGACAACGGTTTTGTTTACATGGAATCCGGACAAGAAAATTCAAGCTAAGAATAGGGGACATGCTAGAATCTAATGATTCATTTATGACAAAACCTAGAAATTTCTCCATAACAGGACAAGAATATCGAGAAATGGCACTGTTAATGCCAAGATATAGGAATAATAGAAGAATTGTGCTTCTTGATATCTAGATGACACATAAGTAAGTTATATTGTAATATATTAATGGTTTAAAGGAAGATAATAAGAAAGAGAACTTTGTTCTTAATTATTTTCTTCGTGTGACAAAAACATAAGTTATGATCTGATATTTTCATGTTGCGCTTTGACTAGATGAAGTGAGTTGTTTGAGAATGCTTCTATTCAGAATATGTGCAGATCAAGTGCTAAAAAATGTTACCATTATTAGTTATCTATGCATGAAATATGGTGAGATGTATATGTATGAATCTGATGGTCACAAAGGATGCAATTATAAAGAGGAACATAAATTGACCAATTTGAATGAGTAACCCATATGGAATCCTTAGTTTCAACCTTACATTTTATCTCTGATTTCAAGGGTTGTACGAAAATCCACGAAAGGACGTACGACTAAATACATTTTTGTATCCCTTGCTACAAAACCGAGTTGTTATCAAAAGGAATTTTTTGTTGTTATTGTAGATAAGGTTGTGGATATAATTAATATGGAACTAGATGTTTTTCAATGTAAGATACCATGGAAAACTTATGGAGAAATTTTTTTTGAACTCAGTGGGCCTTTTCGAAATGCAGATATGTTTGATATTGTTTTGGGGGAGAGAAGGTGATAGAAATAAACTATCTAATGTACATCTAATGGAAAATAAAACATTCAAGCATTTTGAATTGGATGTTTCCCTGTTTCACATGATGGTCCAACATATAAGAAATGTGAAACATGATGGCCAAACATATAAGAAAAAATGACGTTGTTCTTTTAACTTGATGAGATGGCTACATCGTTTTTGGATTTCTCTTTATCAGCTTTGTTTTCCTTGGCAAGACTATAATTTTCGTAATTTTTTATTTTATATAATTTTGTTATGGATGGATGAGTTTAAAAAATTCTTCGAGACTTTGTGATCCAGCTGGATATTGGTGGCCACCCGCCTATTCCATTTGGGGCCCCACCATTGTCTCTTTCATTTTTTCAGTTTCGGCACAACTTACTATTTTTAGCATTTTTTCGGGTCCTGATCTTCCAGAGCTATTTTAAGGCCCTAAACAACATTTTTTGGGAAAAGTAGAAGAAACATGGATCCATGGTACAATATTGCTCACATAGAAAATTTTAGTCCTCAAATACATATTTCTAACGAGGTATGGTGCAAGTAAAACAGAGATTGTATGCCAAAGTTACGTCCTCGAGAAGTTGAAACACCAATTTACCCAAACGAGGCCCATAGTTTTGGCGCTTCATCTCCTAGGGTTATGGTTTTTGATGTTTATGGTTTTCCATTATTTATAAATAATAAATAGGCCCTCGAGCCTTAGTGTAACGCAGTTCAGAGGCTAGTGGTCACCACATATCTTCTCAGAGATAAGCTACCAATGCCCTACATAGTTTATTTCCATTCTGTATGTACGAAAATTTCAGTTCTTTGATATTAATGAAATGAAGTGTTATTTCCATCTCATTTCTGTATTTATGGTTATATGTATGCTATTGCATTCCTGCATAAATCTGGATTACTTTGTTGATGTGTATTTTGATTTTTTTCATGGATGGTTATTTTGAAGTTTAGATAAATTTATGACAAATATAGTAGGTTAAATTTTCTTACCTTGTTTTTATGGTTTTCTTCAATGAATGAATCATGTATTAAACATGTTAGCTTAGTATTCTATTTGTTAGTTTCATTACTTTCATCCCGCCATCAGTGATCAAAAACACTCTTTTCATATCATTTGAGGGTCTCGTTTAGATTTTTTTGTCATTTCACCTATGTCTCAATTCAAAAATTTACTCACTAATGGTAGCCCTAGTAAAAAAAAATTACTCTTCCTCAAAAATTCATACTTGTTTTCCCATCTTCATGTCTTGCATACTTCAGTCATGAAAGTCCATTTCATCATGAAATTATGTCAATCAGGTCACCATGAAGTCTAGTCACTGAAAGTATTCATTAGGTCTCTATGTTTCATTCTTCAAGTTCCAAATAAAAAACCATTTCATTCCATAAGGTCAGAAAAAGTATAAGAGTGATCCAAATCATATCCCTTTACCATATAAAGAGGATTTTCAAGCATGTATAGATGGTTTCCAAAGTTGTAATTTTGATTTCAAGTGTGAGTTTCATTCCAAAATGTAATTTTATTCCAAAAAATAGAGATGTAATTTTATTTTTTATTTATGTAATTTTATGTCAATTTATATATAATAAGTACTTGGTTTCCCAAAGCTTCCAACTCAATTCCATATTCCAAACAAATAAATGTCAAATTGCAAGAGTTCTTAGTCCATCAATTAATCAAATGTGAAAGGAAAAAAGTCCAAGAGTGTAAGGGTAGTGTGCAAGGTTTTAAAGGTGAAATTGAACATTGCAAAAGTGGGTTTTAGAGTCATCAAAATAAAATTTTCAAAGTATTTAAACCCACTATACATCAAACAAGTCTCATTCGCCCTCTTCATCATCGAGAAATCTCAGCAAAAGCACGATTTCCAAATTTAGAGGGAAAAATTGGAAAAATAGAGGCAGTGTTGTGCTCTTTGTAGAAGGAGGACACTCCTATGTATTACGTTGTGTGCCTACAATGTACACTGTGCTCCTGGAAAAGAGAGGGCGTGCCTACGTTGTGCGCTGCGCACCTGCCCAAAATTGTTCAAAATGCCCCAAATCTATTTCCATCTCCTTCAACCTTCAGTAAATGTTGCATTTGACCTTGAGCAAGAAAATAAGGCATAAATCACCATCCCTATCCTTTTAAATTGCATTTTCAATGGTGTTTGAAGTGTTATTACAAAATATGGTGTCTTCTTCATTCTAAGCCCTAGTACCACTATAGAATCCCTAATTACATTTTAATTTCACTCCTTAGCACTTCCATTCCTTTCCCATACCATAATTGACCTTTCCCAAAACCCCTATATCGTAATCCCCTTTCACTAAGCCCTTTTCCCCTGAAACCCTAAGACCTAGGTGGTGCATTTGCCTAGGTGCCCAAATCCATAACATGTAATTAAATTCCCTATCATACATCCCTCATTGTTACTACTCTCTGTCACCTCCCCCATTTCATAAACCCCTTCTCCCATCTCCCTAAATTTCCCCATCCCATTTCCACTTCCCAAAACTCATTTTCCGTTACCATTCCATCTCCCCAGGGTTTTAATACTAAGACACCTATGAAAGAAGAAAATAACAAAAAATATATTGAGGAAGAAGAAAGAAGGGAGAGGAAGCCAAAAAATGAGGGAGAATCCTTAGACTTGAGCCAACAAATACCAGGGAGCTCATGGCATCTCCCATGACTGTGACATTTTTCAAGCATGTAGAATGTTTTGACTTCTGTGAGAAAATACAAAGGGTCCAACACATGAGCAGATTATTCATCTCCAATATCCATGACAACCAAGTAACCCTTGCTGGTGTCACTTTCACTGTGTCCACTACCATCATATCAGCTGCCACTGGAATCCCAGATGTTGGGGAGAAATGGTTCAAGAAAAAAGACCTGGAGGAGCATTACTATGAGCCATACATCAAACCTAGGTACAAGAATGAGAGATATACTATTTTTCCTATGTCTTTCCTTCTGGACAGATATGCCACCATGATGAAAATCATCATGAAATACTTTTCTTGTGAAGGTAGGTTCTCTATAATTTACACCTATCATATCCGACTACTCATGCACTTCACAAGGGTCAAGATGCTCAACATACCTTATTACCTCTTCCAAGGCATTGACAAGATGGAATATATTGTTCAAAAGAGAGAACATGAGCACCAAATGAATAGTATTTTTCACCATTCTCTTATCAAAATCATTGTCCTCCATCACCTCAAACAATTGAACATTTCAGGAGTACTTTCATAGCTAATAACATATCTACTACTCCACCTATTCAACATGCCCAAGATGTGTCTTCATCATCTCATCCTTCCACATCAATTCCTCCATCTCAACCCACAGTTCATGCATCATCATCATATCAGTCTCCTTTGACCATTTCACCACCATCATCTCCATTTCACATTAATATTGGGTCACCTAGCAGAGTTGAGATCAGTGAGCCTCAACAGACTAAGTAGGCTGAGATAGATCTATTTGAAAACACATACTATAGAGGTAACATGCATGTGTTTTCTCCACACATAGTGAAAGGGGCCTTTCCTTCTACATAAAAAAAATAGGTAGACAAAGGGAAGAAAAATATGGCAGAGTCAGAGATTTATGCAGGGATCATACATGAGGAGGAGGATCTCCATGAGACAAAACAAGATTTTTACCTTGTTGACCTAGATGAGCATGATGATGATGAGATCAATAGCACAGTCATCAAGGAGAAAGAATCCAAGATTAACGAGCTACAAAATAATCTTAAGAGATCTAAATTTTTCATTACCTTTCTTGAGCAAGAGAACCAGCAGCTGAAAACAAAGCACTTCACTGATCAGGTGAAATTCATCAAAGCTCAAAGAGAGGCAGAAAAAAATGAATTATTTCTTGAAGAGAAACTAGAAACATATGGTGTGATAGATGAAATAGAAGAACAAACACGTAGGAGAAGTCCTAGGACTAGAGGACTGAAAAGAGCTCTAGAACTAGAGAGGTAAAAGGAGACTCAACTTGCTAATTAGCTCATTTTTAATGAACAATTTGCAGTGGTAATCAATGAGAACTGGGAGAAATGGCTTGACAGGGATAACCAACAGCTAGAGATGCTTTTGGAGAAAGAAAACAGGGATAAGGATATATTGAGAAAGAGGGCCAAGCACTATGCCAAGAAAAACAAAATTGCAAGGTCAAAACTTAAACAAGACAATGAAAAAATAGAAGCCTTGACCATGCAAGAAGAGAAAAGGAGACTGGATATACCTATCGAGGCCTCACTCCATGCCTAAACCACCTGATCAGAAATTATTTCACCAATTTTGAAAAGTTTTGGGGTAATTTTTTATGTTTTTGTGTTTTTTAGAAATCCTAGACAGTCTTGTGACAGTTAGACTGTCAAGCGCGCAACGCCCTAGATGTTGCGCCCTTGTTTGAGGACATTTTTGGCCAAATGAAGACCACCAATAGATGAAAAATGACGAATACATTCGAGAAAACAACTTTTCTAGGCTTAGTTTTGACAACTGGCTGGTGAAAAGGTTAAAAACACACACAAAAAATCAATGTTCTCCCTCTTTTTTTCCTCGACGTTGCGCACCTGACCAACTATGGGAGAATCAATTTTTTATAGGGAAAATCAACTCCATTCTACAAATTAAAGGCATACCTAGAAAGTAGATTGGATTGGCTTTCCAAAAATCCATCCTGAGCCCAGTTTGTAGAATTGAAACCCATCCAAAATCAAGCTACAACATGAAGGGCGCGCCTAGCACTATGAGGGCGTGATTGTCACAAAAATGGTGCACTTGACCAATGTCTGATACTTTTCAATTTTCACTACATTTTTTACTTTTATATTTGGAAATGATAATTTTACCTATGTAATTGATGAAGGTAAATGTAAATATTATGTGGATGATTTACCTAGGGGTAGATTCATTATTTCAATGTTATCGTCAAGTCAAATGAATCAGTTTCATTTTAATTAGGGAGGAGTGACCTGAACCTCCCTACACTCAAGTTATCAGTTCAATTTTTTTTGGATCTCTTCCTCAACTCAGTGATTTGACCCCTGAGGATGAGAGAAACTAGTTTTTATGTCTATATCATTCCCTTCTACACTTTTGGAAAATTTTGGATGTTGTTGTATTGATCAAGGACTATAGTGTAATCACTTTGGCCAAAAATTAATGAAGAATTGCACCTATTTCTTTGGGATACATGTGGTATGGATGTTTAGCAATGTTTCTTCTCTTGTTTCATTTTTTTGAATGTTTTATAAACTCATAAACCATTTAATGTCTATTATATGATGATTTTCAATTCGATAGGCAAAATACATGTTCTTTCATTCTCTTTTTTGGGAAAGTCTTCATAATTTGTCCATTTTATTTAGTTTAGGAAGAATACATCACTTATGCTCTTCCTAGCTCTCATCAGTCTAAAACCATATCACAAAATCACATTCATTAGGGTAATTTTGAGGTCTAAAATGGGCCTCCTAAGAAAAATTTACAACCAAAATAATCTTTATGAGAACTAACAAGATTCAAGAAGATGATGTCAACCATGGGGGATGATTCACCATTTTTGGAGTAATAAAGTAAAAAGATTACAAAATAATAAAATAATAAAACTACTTTTTCAACTTGTATTTTAAACTTATCTCCCTAAGGGTTTACTCAAATTTCATGTGAGAGTACTCATTGGATGCGAAATTTAATTCCTCATCCAAGGACTACCCATGTTGCATACGTTTAGTGAACCCTGCTATACAAAAATGAGAAATACATGAAAAAACATGATTTCAATCACATTTTTCATGTATTTCTCATTTTTCGTGTAGCAGAGTCCATCAAAAGTATGTAACATGCATACTCCTTGGATGGGAAATTAAAATTTGCATCCAACGAGTATCCCTACCGAAAATTTGAGTAAAACCTTAGGGAGATAAGTTCAAAATACGAGTTGAAAAAGTAGTTTTCTTTTTTCCCTCTAAAATTTGATGATGTAATCAAATCTTATTTTATTATTTTCACTATTATTTTATTATTTCCTTAGGAGGCCTATTTGAGACCTCAAAATTCCCCTAATGAAAGTGCTAAGACTTCTACCTACTTTGCCCCATTGAATGGACTACAATTCCCATCTTATTTTCCCTGACCTAGCCTCTTTGACCTAATCCTCATCCAACAAACCCAATCAAAACAAAACAAACCCTTCTGCATTTTATAGCTAGCCTAAAACCTTTTCATCCAACCCTCTTGGATGTGATTTTTGTGGAGATAGCCCTCTCTGATTTGGTAGGGATAGATACCAAGCAAAAATATTGGTCTGTGGTTACCTCTGTTGGGATTTATTCTTCAGCCTTCGAAATCTGGCGGAGTGATAACACTATTCATGATCCATTTTAAACTATTTCTTCTTCCAAGTCATTGAGGAAGTAACATATTATATTCTACCATTGATCCATTTTTAAAAATTTAAAACCTTGATTCAAACTCTAGAACAAGTAGGTTAACTTACCCTAGTCCTTTTGAATCTTGTATCTACTCCACTATTTTCAATTTTGTTGTTCCTTTATGTCAGATTCCTAAAATATGTGTTGGCAAGCTAAGACATTGATTTCTATCCCCTATCACTCATTTTATTTAAAATCCTTTAAATTTTTTTACTAGGATTTCCTCTCCAAAATTACCTTGTAAATCATCAATTTTGTGTGTTTGGAGAGCTCCCCTTTGAACCCAAATCTTGGAACTACCATAACCCTATCAATCCTATCTGAGGGAGAACACCACTTGAATCGAAAGAGAGCTCACTACAAGTGAGAAGAGGGTTTTTGAGGTGACAGTGGCACCCTTTGAGGTGCAATGAGATACACACTTGAGCTTTTAGAATTTATCACAAAAATTGTGAGATTTCATTGTAACTATTTTGAGTTTGTTTCAAAATATAAATCCCATTTCTCGAAAGCTGACATTAGATAACTTTAGTTTTGAATATATTTACATCCATGCAACTACATAGGAAAATAAAAAAACTTATTCTTACAAATTTTGAAGATTTTTTGCATGTGATGTGAGACAAGAGTCATTGGTGATTTTATTGTAAAAAATGTATGCATTTATCATCAATTTATATTATGAGTGAAACATGGCTCCTTGGAATTTTCATGCATCGTTTTGTATACTAGTTATTGAGAACATCCCAAGATATCTGAATAATATTTCATCTAAAATTGTATGAAAAGCTTCCAACATTTTATTGTTGTTGTTCCAGATGTAATGGAATTGTATTATTAAAAAAAACATAAAAAAAAACATCAAAATAAAAAAAATATCAAGCGAGTTCGATAATCTCCCCACACTAGCTGCTTGAACACGATTTCAACAATTTAAAATCAATTTTTTTCTCTAACATAGTCAACTGATCTCCTCCACAAAAAGTAATGTCTCGATCACAAATTCATATAAATTCAAGATGACATACATTATTTTGAGTACATTTCTCAATGAAGAAAAACAAAAAATTTGGTGTAGCATAAGGTAAGTTCACGTGTCGTGAGCTGATAGGAGAAAAGGATACATTTGAAAGTTTTAGACCAGAGCAGAGAATCTATATGATTTTGTGGAAAATTATTTTCAGAAATTGTTATAACATTTGCAAGAGTTTTCGACCTATGGCTTACTCTTGAGGATTTTTGGTCTCATAATGACCAAGTTCGAGCTTGGAATCATACAAGTTGTAAGCTGGTAGATTTAACATTATAGCTTTCATCTAGGGCTGGAGCCTTGAATTATTATTGTACTTGATTTGTTGTAAAAAGGATTGAAGTCCTCGTCAATCTAATTAATAAAATGATTTATTATTTATTTTGTGTTTTTTTTTTAAGTGATATTAACTAGTAAAGTAACAATTGTAAAAGAAATATTGATTAACCCCCCCTCCC
Organism: Pinus albicaulis; assembly: GCA_034641835.2. NCBI lineage: Eukaryota > Viridiplantae > Streptophyta > Pinopsida > Pinales > Pinaceae > Pinus > Pinus albicaulis. Next base: position 566,924,360 of record CM076578.1, read on the forward strand.
CCCAAGTATTTCCAACAATTGGTTGCATATATAGTGTTCACAAAAGCTAGTGACTATCTATATTTATGATCTTGGCGATCAATATATTCAATTTTTGTAGGCTAAGAATTAACTAAAACACCCTAGTTCCTGTGATTCTTTCTACATATATTTTGTTTGCAATAGATGCCACCAATAAGCCGCAATAGATGCTACCATTAGGCCATAGATATTTCCATTGTTAAGCCATAATAAATTCCACCATTAGGCGGTAGATATTTCCACTGTTAGACCACATTAGATGCCACCGTTAGGCCATAGAAAATTGTCAAAATAATTGTGTCCAATAGCCCTAACTTCGACCTATACCAAACCACAAAAACAAGTACAAACCATGTCCTTATATCCTCTCCAACTCATCTTCTTTAGGCTTGCGGTACCTTAGATGATAACACTTGGATGATGCCCAAGTTTTAATTGTGAATGGTGGAGGATAGATGCCAATTTATATTTTAATTCCCCATGCAAATGATCACAACTATTGGGGTAGGCCGACTTGAAATATTATGAGGCTGACTTGTGAATTTGTTCGTTAAACATAAATTCAAATTGCTAATAAGTGCCTTGAAATTGAATCCTACATAGTTACTTGCCCAAATAAATGTCACATGAAATAATTGTGAGAGTGCCAAACACATTAATAATAATAATTCTTTTATTAATTTTGAAACCTATTTGGGGAAATATGGTTTCTGATTGGGGTAATTTGATTTATCTTAGGGAAATTCACCCCAAAGTTGACCCATATTTCAACACTTCTTTTCTTTATTCCAGCTTTTCTTCTCTCATTCAGTACATTGTGTTGCAATATCTATGATCTAGGTAGGTTTTAGGGAGAAATTATATGTTTCTCCCGTTATATCGTTCATCAAGAGAAGCCTTATTTTTTGTTTTGGTTGTGTTCAATAATTTAATAGCTATTTGATAATGCTTGAACTCTATTTTTTTCTTTGCATGAAATGAAACCTTGCAGCTCAAATGTCTAGCAATTGTAAAAATATCAATCCGCTGTGATACTATGGTAATTTTGGATTTTTGAAAGAGGACTTGTTCTTTATAAGAGACTTTTAAGTTCCAAATTATATATGCATGCCCTTGGTCTAACCTTACTTATTTAAATTGTGTGAAACTGACATCCATATGTCGATTGTATATTTCAGGAATATCTCGGAATCTGAATGTTAGGAGAGAGGCCAAATATTTGACCTTTCTCCTTACCGTCGAATTCCGAGATATTTTGACCCCTCTCGTGACCTTCAGATTTTTGGATATTCCTGTAATCTTCAATTGTCATAAGTTCAGGATGCGAAACCAAAATTTCTGGAATGGGTTGATATGGATGGTCTCATTTCCATTTGTTTCATAGCTTTCCATAACTTTTATTGTTTCTTATGTTTACTTTGATGGTGGCCCATCCCATTTTGAAAATTAATATAATTCCTGTTATAAGATGTAACATGTTAATTCTTCCTAGACCTTAAACCTTCATCTACATCAGTAAAGTGAATCTTATTTTTTACACATTTCACTTTCCCATAGAAACCATGTATATATTGATGTAATCATTCATGATCTGCAAGTGGCAATAAATATCATACTTTTTTAATGTAAAATAGATCCGTCTTATAATAACTATTGTATTTACTATATTGTATGTTATCATATTGTTGCACAGTGCATTCACACACACACACACACACCCACATGTAGTTAAAGCTAATGAACTAATTAATCATTACGAGTGTTTTGCAGAAAGTCTAAGGGAAAAGAGTGCAATCATTGGAAGATTTGCGAGAACTTTCTTCTGCTGAGAGTGTGGAATTATTTACTCTGGTCTACTCAAACATTCTCCAAAACTACCCTGATTTTTAGGTATGTATATCTAGTTACATATTTTGTTGTGATGGTAGAGGATATAAACAACATTTTGGGCCTTAGCCTTCAATGTCTTTTATTTTGTGTTAGTTTAATTTCCAACCTAAATTATTCGTATTAAATAAGAGGACTATTGCACTTTTAAACATGAGAGAAGATTGTAGTTATTGCATTTAAATATTTATAAACTTGAAAAAAGTCTTGATTCAAGGATCTATATAAATACGTTTCTAAATTAGAGAACAATTTTGGTCCAATTCGATTCTTGAAATTTAATGGAGGGAGGAGCGTTTACACCTGCCTCTTTTTTTTGTCCAAGTGCAACCTGAAGTTGTAGAGAAGGTAATTTCCTTACAAGAATGAATACCAAGCAAGGATTCCCGTGACGTATCCTCTAACTTCAAAGTTATTTCTTATTTATGATTCTTAGTCATACCTTACAGTCTCCAGGTTATTTCTTATCTATTCTTCCTACTCATGTCAATTCCTTTCTCAGTATTGGTTTTGTGAGAAGGATAACTATTTGTTTCTTCCTTGCAGATACTACAAGAATCCAAGGAAAGATATAACACTTCTATTGATAATGGAGATTTACCCAAACCTGGATTTATCTTTGCCCGACTGACTTTTCTTTGAAAGGCAACTCTTCGAAAGCATCTTTAATTCATTCAATAGTTACCACAAATTCTATGACATCAAAGTAATTTACGAATAATTTCATCTTGGAGATGATTTTGTTGCACAATGTGTTGTCTATAATTAATGTTCACATAAGAAGTGAAAAACAAGGAAAAAGACATTTGTTGTTGATCCATAATCTGAATAATAGATGATAATAGAAGAAATTCATTGGGAAGGGAATGTTGTCCCTAGGGATTTGAAAGGTACTCTTTATCTAACTATTTTTCATCCCTACTTCATATGCTAACTATTCCAAATATATTTTTAATTTTTTATTTAGCTCTTAAAATGATATTATTCAACCTTTTTGTTACACCATTTTTTGGTCATCTAACCTTTTATCATTAGATGGACCCAAGTACACCATGTAAGACCAGTTTTACCCTAAGTAAAACTACTTTCACTATGTTAAAATAGAAAACCCCAAAAGGAAATATTAAACAAACCTATATTTGTTTGATTTTCCTCATGGAATAATTAATTAAACCATAATTTAATTATTATTCCCAGTCATGTTTAACCCAAAAACAAAGAAATTAATGAGATAAACCCTTAGTTATCTTTTTATTTTCTAGGAATAATTATTTAAATCTTATTTAGATAATATTCCTTGTTAAATATGACCAAATCACCCACCATTAATCAAATAAATCATTATTTATTTGATTATCTCCCAACCACTTCCTTAAAAAGATAAATAAATCATTTATTTATTTATTTTTTCACTAATCAAGGGATTTGACCCAAGTCAAACACCCTTTCCCTCCAACAAATAATAATAAAATATTCCATAGAGGTGGATCTAGATTTGGTTAACATTATTTTAATCATGCACCAAGATCTAGAATGACCCAATATTTTGTTATAAATAGGAGGGTTTTCCCCTTCATTCTTCACCTTTTGTTGCATATTAGATCACTCGGGATCTATACACTTGGTCTCATTTCTGCCATTTTGCTCCCATTGAGCTCTACCTTCTACATTGGGTTTTCTACATCTACAAGAGAGAGAAAGCTTAGATCTGAAGTGCTGAGGACTACAAAGAACCCATCCCATTGAGGAGATCTCGATACACCTTCTTGTTTCCTCCCAGGTGCCCTGTAATATAAAAATTCATTCAAAAATCGTGTTCTTGTCTTGTCTGTTGGATGCATGGAGCAAACTCTTTACTTTACTGCTTAATGTCTTTCCATTTATAGATCCGTTTGTTGCAGCACTTTAACTACTAATTGCAGATCTGAAGATGTTTTGCAGCCATTATTGTTGTTAGGGCTATTAGTTATGCGTAGCTAAAGTGGTTCTTTTTCGTACGCTTCGACAAAGAATTCATACTAACAAATGGCGACTCCACACGGGTTTTAAATTACGACCGCTGTCGTTTTTCATATTCCCGCATATCCAGCTACTTCAGGCCCTAGGGCTTCTTTTTTAGCTGCTTAGTTTTTCTCTTTTCATGTCATTTTTCTCACATAAAACCCTAAAAACCTAAAATTTCTAACTTCCGTGTGTTTCGGGCCCTATTGCGCAGGTAAGCGACACCAGCCGCACCTGAGACGGCAATTTTTCTGAAAATCTGCCGCCGAGACAACCGGAATGGGGGGTCGCACTTTTTGGCCCTAAACCTACGACCGACTCCAAATGACTACTGTTTTCATGAATTCGCACTCGGGACAAGCGGGAATCATGGACTGGGCTTTTTCCAAAGATTTTTCTGCGAATTTTTCCGGGTTCACAGAACCTTCACAAAGGTCTTCCAAATTGTCTGCCCCGCCTCAATTTCAAGATCCGACTGCTTTACTCATCTAAGGGGGAACCTTAAATTTTTTAGGGTTTTAGTAATCTCCACTTTTGTGGGAGAGTGAATGTTTCAAATTCGTCGGCTCGTGTTTCCAGCCCCTTCTTTCCAGACTGCTTACCTCCCTTCGATCCATTGAAATCACCTCTTTTCCTTTCAAATCAATTGTCGTTTTGTTTGACTCTTTTGATCCCGCCTCCGCCTCCCCCCTCCGGTTTTTGCCGATTTCCTTCCTTTTTCCGCGCCCACCTTGCCTCCGTTCTTTGGCCGTGATCCGCACCTCTTTTCGCCTTATCCTCCCGCAAACCCTCGTCCCTTTGACCCTAGATCTGTCGAGCTTCCTTTGTGTGTGTTTCCATAGTTTTTCCCTTTCTTTTCAGCATAGTTGTGAGAGACCCACCTTCTGGGTTAGATAGATGCATATGTAGCTATTATTTCTCTGTTATTTCAGCATTTTATTCTGTTCTCTGTAGGTTTATTTTCAGCTACGCAGCACACTTTTTCTTGCTCTCAACAACGGAAAGGGTTTAAAAATTAAAATTAACGCACGCCACACACTGACCCTAAGTGAAGAAGCGCCTGGTTAACACCGCCTGGCAAAGACTCTAAAATCAATTGTCACTGCACCTTATCTGCCCTTGACCTTTATTGATTCTGTCCCTTTCTGCCCTTGCCGGTTTCCTTCTTCCTGTCATCATTGCGCCCCCACGGCACCTTTCCCGGAGACTTCTTGGCCTTCACCCTCCGTTTCCGGTTGATCGACCTGCTCCGCCCCGCCGTCGTCGAGCCAGTCCTCCTCCGACTCCTCTTCTGATTCTTTGGGTTCTCCTTTTCCTTCTAGGTTCTCCCCCTGTCACCTTCACTATGTCTGGTCCAGGGCCTAACGCTAGTGGTGCTCCCGGCCCTAATGCCGGAACTACTACTAGCAGAACCACCACGGGAACTACCTCGACTACACCCTTGCTCCCCTTCTTGGCAGGCCTCAGCCTCCCAGATTTGGACCGGTTGATAAACGACCCTATACATCATGACGCTAGTTGGCCTGTTATGCCGACAAAGCTCCCTTCCGACATCCCAAAGTTTGAAGGTCGTGCTGGAGAAGATCCTTCAAATCATGTTCGATCTTTCCACATGTGGTGTTCATCTACCTCCATTACTAATGACTCTGTTCGTCTTCGATTGTTCC